>JAQIUQ010004280.1:0-14581 GCA_030378365.1 Hybognathus amarus
AAAAAAAAAACCTGTTTCCCCTTCAATTATATAATTTATACATTGACTAATTTTAGACATTTGGCTTCAGAATGTGTTGTTGATGGATATTTAAAGATATAGCTTAACATTTTTAATGAGCGTTCATAATAATAAAGAGCTCTTTTAAAAATTACCATGTTCAGTTCCATGTCTTTTTCACTCATCTGGGTTGCTGTCCCAAAATAACCCAACCCTAATTTAGGGATGAGAATGCGTTGATATATGATATAGCATCGCGAAAAAGCTTTCAATTGGTCGCTGAAACATTCTTTCACTTGCGGTATCTGTTTAATTAAACAATAAGTTGTTGTTTTTCCCCAAACAGGAGAAAATAAATCTGGTTATTCATGCATTAAATTTGATTGCTCTAGTTAGTTGTAGGCCTATGAGCAGATGACCGAGAATGTTGTAATTTATCATATGCATGCATAAAATTACAAAGAGGACATTGTTTGCAAAAAAATATGCATTGAGGAAGGTTTACTTATGCGTACTTGTGATTTACCTCAGTGTGAAAGGTTAAAGGCCATCTTGATCATTGGAATTCTAAATTAATGAAGTGAATGATTAATAGCTTGATAGAAACTTTTTTCTGCAGATAATCACAAAATCATTATTATTATTGATTATATGATCCATTATTATTGATAAGCTTTTGAATCTAGGTCTCACGTCATGTCATGTACTTAAACAATCCCAGCTAACAGGGACTGCAATTTTTTTTTCCGTAACTAACATTCATAGAACATTCGCTCAGAGTGCGGTCTGAGCGAATGTCTCTAAATTCTCTGTTCTCGAAAAATTCTAATTCTCTCAAAGTGTTAGAATAAACACATTACATCATCATGGAATGTTTTAGTTAAAAGTTTTTTAAAATGTTAATACTTGTTGCAGAACATTCACACATTCAAAAGTAACAGTTGCACTTTATTTTACAGTACGTGCACTTAAACAGGTCTGTAAAATAAAGTTAAAGTAACGTTTCCCATAATGTTTGCAAAAATCATAAAATAAAATGTTCCATTAACGTTCAATTTTTTAAAGAATGTAAAAAATTTACGTTTTGAAGAGAGAACATTTAGAAAAATAATGTTTTCACAACTTAATTGGAACATCTGCTTAATGTTCATGAGAATATTTTCTTTAAGAGAATATTTTATTCTAAGGTACATAAATTATATATAAAAATAAAATATGTCAAATACAAGATTGCAGCTTAAATTCAAAAGGCATTTGCATGCTTATTTTTATTTTGATGATTATATATAGACAAAGCTCTAGCTGGGGTGGAACATAATACAGAAATGTCAAGAAATGAAAAGGTTATGTGTCTTCTGTATTGACATCATACATCTATTAAAAAAATTACCAGGATACTTACAAATGGCATTTGCTATTAATCAGTAATTGCATTGAAATTCCTCCTGGAGCAACTCTAGAGTAGATTGTTATCTTAGCAATGCTCTCATTTGGAAATTGCGCCTACTTTGGGGTTAAACTGTCAAACTTTATTCTGTCTGAGAATGTATTTGTAGAATGTAACATTTTGTTTAACAAAAGCAACTATACCAGACTGACCTGCTGTAGAGAGATCTACACTACACCCTACTGGTGACTTCTGTGTATGACAAGATCTGGCAGGCTTGATTTGGGTTAATGTTATAAAACATTGGGTTTAAAGGGATAGTTCACCAAAAAATGAAGATATTTCGAGGAATGTAGGTAACCACACAGTTGATGGTCCCCATTGACTGCAATAGTATGGAGAAAAAATACTTCAATGGGGGTCAATGGTGTCAATGGGGCCCATAAACTGGACATTCTTCAAAATATCTTCTTTTGTGTTCAGCAGAAGAAAGAAATGCATACAGGTTTGGAACAACTTGAGGGTGAATAAATGATGACAGAATTTCCATTTTTTGGGGGTGAACTATCCATTTAACTGGTTGTCATATATATTTGGCCTATTTAAAATAAGGTGGAAAATCTATTTGTTATCATTGTACTTCAACAAAGATACATAAGACTAAATCTTGATGGCCAAACAATTCTAGAGAATTTGTTGATGTGTATATTGTTGGTACGGAAGTGTTTGTAAAAAGTTATGATATAAAATAAGGAATTAATAGGCCTACTTAAGAGTGCACTATTTACAAGTCACCCATCGGAGACATTGATCACTTGACTTTTCATCCATCAAAGTACAAAAAGCTCTTTTGAAGATTATCAAATACATTTTCGTTGGCCTATTTAGCCTATCTATTTATTTTGTGATATTGATTTTCACTTCTTTTTATTTTAATGATTAATTTAACACTTATTGTTTTCTTATTTTTCTGACATTAATCATTTTGAGCTTGTTTTCTTATTTTTATGACATGAATCATTTTGAGCTGGATTTTATGTGTGGAAAGTGCTAAACAGATAAAAAGTACCTAATAAATATATAATATATAAATACTATTAACGAAAGTAGTAATAAGAGATTGTCCCTCAAAGGCCTTGTACTTGTTTTAGAATGCATGTGCATTGGAGGAAGGAGGAATCATAGACAGTCATAGACAGTCTGAGAGAAAGTAAACATCGTCTTCTGTTATTATTAATCTCACAAGTGAACCCAAACGTTCTTCTGACGATTCCATTTCGAATTCAGCGAGCTGTCGAGCGCCTCCTAGCAACGGTTGCTATGGTGACTAACTACGTCACGCACGACTTCGGTTGCCATGGTCCTTATGACGTGAGGGACCGTGTAAAACAGTGTAGGAAACCCCGGATAGCGGTTACCATGGATATTGGCGGGGGAGGGGTGGAGTTTAGAGGAAGCGGAAGTGTCAGCGCAGGCGGAAGTGGTACTGCCCCTGAATACCCCGAGCAGCGAAACGAAGGACAGCTTGATACTCCCATCGTTAACAGACACAAATCAGGACTCGAAATATATTTAACTGTGAGTTACATTACCCATTAAGGCCGCTCGTGTGATATTATGGATATTAGAGATGCATTTTGCTGTATTGTTGCTCATGTAAGCCCCCCTCATCATTGTCAATGGCGGAAGGTGTCTATTGTGGTTTGGGGCTGGGTACAAGGACTTAGGCCGAGGCGGGCGATGAATAACGATTACTGCCGATTTATTACCGATTGCGTCCGATTTATATTAGAAGCGCGCGGGTCCCGCACTTTCACTATATAATCGCTTAATCAAAGTACGATAGCGCGGAACAGCCCTCATCTGCACGGGAGGAATGACCAGCGGCTCCCGCGTCTATTCAGCGTCTGGCCGTCGTGAAAGCTAACCGGCTAACCAGTCAATGGTAACATACACTAGAGGAATAAAGCGCTTGCCTGTGAATAACGGTTACTAACGGTCAAATTTAATTTGCCGCGAATAATCACAGCGTTCGATTAAAATAACCACAAGTGAGCGTGTGAGAGAGGGCGTTGCATTGGTGGCTAAAGCTGTTAGCTCGAGCGGAGAGCCTTGAATATGCTGCAGTGCAGTATTAGCAAGGTTAGGCGTTTGATGCGGCTCAAATTCGTACTTTTACTATTTCTAAACGCATTCAACTTAATTTATTGATACAATAGTGGATTGGTATCATACAAAATAGCGAAACAATCGTCTCAACGGATGGCGGACGCGTCGTGAGGGCCTATGTAAATAAATTCAGTTCGACACTAGCTGATGTCATCTACTACCTGAGCAAATTACGCATTTTAACTAGTAACTCCGGCCCCCCTCGGTCATATTAACCAACCGAAGAGCAAGCTCACGCAGGTGGGTTGGTCTCCATTAACTGGACGGGTTGTGTTTGCTCGCCTGACACCGTTACCTGCGGTCCGGGTTCAGGACTCAGGCGGAGACATCAACGCCCAGGGCGTTGGCACTTACACACGTATTGATAGCTGACAGTTGAAATTCCCACTCTTGCGTGCTAAAATCACGATACCGATTCGTAATCTATGACCTTGCACAAAGGTAGACGGATAAATGTCATATTAAGCAGCAGTCAGAGACACCTGGGGTTAGTACAGGCGATCTAGGGGTTTGATTTATACTTTGACCTGTTATAATATGCAGAGGTGGAAAGTCCACTGAATGTTTTAGAAATATTGTTATTTGACCTACTTTTTAAAAATCGAATTATATTGGGCTTAGTGTAGTATGAGCTAAATATGGCTTGAATAATTGTCATTTGGTGCAAAGAACAAATGGAAAACACTCAATGCAAAGACACTGTAAAACGTGTAATCAAGGTCAACATGTATTTGTTATTGGATAAGAAATTAGTCTTTTAGGTTAAGAACTACTAATGCCATTATTTAATGGTTTATTGTGTTTTTATGATGCATACTATTATTTTTTTTGTAAAGACGATCATGCATTCTATGGAAAAATAAAACCCCCAAACTGCATGTATTTAAAGATGTATAATGATGAGCTTTCTTTAGTGGGATGTTTTATATTTGCCACATACAAACAATATGCATCACACCAAAAGTTCAAGTTTGGTGTATTTTAGTTGTAACGAAAAGACATTTGATCAGTTATGTTTTTGTTTCAACTTTTATTTTGGTATGCTCTTTGAATTCAATTCAATGCTGCATTGTTTTGGGATCTGAAGTAATTTTGCTAACTTAACTAGCAGTTGTAAGGTGCAAAACTGCTTATTTTCAAAGTCATCTAATCAACCTTAAGGAAGCTCTGTATAACTAGCCTAGATCAGCTGATTGTATTATATTGTCATACTTTCAATAGTGTTATAACCTCAAATGGGATTTTATGGGATGTTGTTTATCGATGATCATAGAACTTATGATGATTCAGTAGTCAGTGAATGAAACAGGCTACATCATAACTGTGCCTTTTCATTTGTACTCTTACATAATCATTTATGGGTAATCTTTAAAATGACTTAAACATTCATAAGACCCAAATGTAATAATAGTATCTGGTGCAGGTCAAAATAGGTACCAACTTGAAGGTTGACCCCTTTACAACAAAAGGAGGTCAGCCAACCTCTCTAAGTGATACCAAACATGGTTTATTTTTATTTTGTGCATGCAGGCACCAGGGGCTGGATAATGCGCTAGACTAATTACAAACTAATACGATTTTTACTCAACAGCAATGTGCTTTTTATCATCGTAATTGTAGATTTTTCCCTTACTTTTTGTAGTTGCATCATGGACAAGAGCGACCTTAGTGCAGAAGGCTAAACTCGCTGAGCAGGCCGAGCGCTATGATGACATGGCTGCTTCCATGAAGGCCGTCACGGGAGGGCGGCGTTAGAGCTTTCCAACGAAGAGCCAACCTGCTCTCCGTGGCCTACAAGAACGTGGTGGGCGCCCGCTGCTCGTCCTGGCGTGTGATCTCCAGCATCGAGCAGAAAATCGGAGGGCAATGAGAAAAACAGCAGATGGCGCGCGATACCGCTGAGAAGATTCGAGGCTGAGCTTCAGGACATCTGCAACGACGTGCTGGTGAGAGACAGACATGTGAATCTGAGTTACAAGGAAGGAAACAAACATTTGACAGTTGTATTCTGCGTAGATTTAATTTGTTAGAATTACAGCTGAATAAAAAGTTTCACATAATAGTCTATTTTGTACATATTAGTTAGTGAGCTGTAGGCTTTAAGGACATTAATATCAATGGATGCCTTTAAGGAATGGCTTGTGTATCATATTTCATATTTAATTAAATATTTAATTCATATTTAGCTTTTTAGTAAGACTGTTGTTCTCATATTGTCAAGTCATGCAGAATTGAATGATGCAGTATTTCAAATGTTAAGGCATGTGCACAACTGTTTCATGATCAGAGGCAAAGAGAATCAATTGTATTCTGTAATATGAAACATCACTTTCGATGGATCCAAAAATGTACACTTTACCTTTAAGAATATTGATTTTCCTCTTTCTGATGGTTAACGATTATCTTTTTATGAATGCAATTTTAATGCTCATAGCTTGATGTTGGCCTTTCCTCTCGTTTTCTCAGGGTCTCCTGGAGCAATACCTCATTCTCAACGCTGAGCCAGGCAGAGAGCAAAGTCTTCTACCTGAAACTGAAAGGAGACTACTACAGATACCTGTCCGAGGTGGCAGCCGGAGAATCAAAAGAAAGTGAGCTCATTTTAGTCTTAAAGGAAAAAGGATGTTGCCTAAAATTGTCATTCATCTGTTATTAAGGGTAAAGATGGGAACTGATAATGCTGCAGTATGAAGTCAAGTCCTAAGAATGAATAATTAGATGCTAGCTATAGAAACGGCATTAAAACACTCAGGCTGTGATGCAAGGCTGGTTATGAATTTGATTTGATGTTTTTATCGAATTACAGCCACAGTGGACAACTCTCAGAAGGCTTACCAGGATGCATTTGAGATCAGCAAGAAGGAAATGCAGCCAACACACCCCATCAGGCTGGGACTAGCGCTGAACTTCTCCTGTTTCACTATGAAATCCTCAACACCCAGAGCAGGCCTGCAGTTTGGCAAGACGGTTAGAACGATTATCTTGTTTGACTTTGTTTTGAGGACATGCAATGTAATATTTCCTCTTTCATCTCATTTTATTTATGCAACAGTCTGTGAGTATCTTCAAAAAGTGTTTCTGAAAGTGATACTAAATTACATTACATTCAGATATTCTAGTGTGCATTTTCAGTGTACAGGAAGAGGACTGACCCTGATCCTCATGTTTACCTTCACCTTAGGCTTTCGATGAGGCGATTGCTGAGCTGGACACCTTGAACGAGGACTCTTACAAAGACAGCACCCTGATCATGCAGTTACTAAGGGACAACCTCACTGTAAGTTTGCCCAGTTTTATAGGTATAGATAGGGCCCAAAATTAACACTCACCAGGCTTGTGCACAATTCAGAATTTCAGAATTGGTCTCCATTCAATTCATGAATTGGAATTTGAATTGACTCTGCCCCACAGGAAGTGGAATTAAATTCATGGCAATTCAAAGAAATTCCT
Organism: Hybognathus amarus; assembly: GCA_030378365.1. Classification (NCBI taxonomy): domain Eukaryota; kingdom Metazoa; phylum Chordata; class Actinopteri; order Cypriniformes; family Leuciscidae; genus Hybognathus; species Hybognathus amarus. Next base: position 7,007 of record JAQIUQ010004280.1, read on the forward strand.
CACAGTCACACAACAGAAAGATTGTGTTGAATCTCACATACATTCAGTGTTAGGAAGGTAACTTTGGAAATGTAATTGCTTAATTATATAAGTTACCCATATAAATGTGGTTTGGATTACTTCAATGTAAAGCATTTGACTTTTAATTTGATTAGTAAATAATTGAATCACACATTCTAGTTAAATACAATTACACTCATTTTGTAATTAAATAACATAATTTCTTTACATTTAACTAGTCGCACTTCAGCCTGTATTTTGTTCTAATACTAAAGTAATTCTGGGAAATGGAGTCATGTTCTATCATGTTCCACAAAATTATTATTACAATAAATCAAACTTAATTATTTGTTCTGTGACTGAAAGCTTTAAATATTCATTGCTGGGGGAAAGCATTTCCTATTTAATCTGTACATAGTTCAAACTTATACAATTTATCGAATATGTAATGCAATCATATATGAAGCTTTGTTGTTAAATACGTCACTTGAAAAATATGTATATGAATTTTTATTGAATTGCAATTCTGCTTCCTTTAATTCAAATTCGAATTGTAATTCTAGATCCTGTTTTTGACATCAATTCAAATTTAATTCAAATTCAAGAAGTCATTCTCATTTATTCTGAATTGTGCACAAGCCTGACACTCACTTCAAATTAATATATATTGACTATAGATTATTTATTAACAATGATGGTCTGAGCTGTGCTAATGTAACGTTTAAACGTCTTTTGTGACTCACACAACAATTTTGTGTGGATGTTTTATCTAGAATGAAGGATTTTTATCTGGAATACGATGTGGTGTGAAACATCCATTGAATTTAAGCTAGCATTAGGCAACCAAAATAGATTAGAAACAATTTGCTTGTTATTGCATGGAAAATAGTGTCCAAAATCCATTAATATGAATAAGAAATATGCTAAAAGTGAATTTTGAAACCTTTCTCCTTCCTCAGCTGTGGACATTCAGAAAACCAGGGTGATGAGGCGGATGCTGGCGAGGGCGAGACTGAAAGGCGTCTGCACTTCACTGTTAAATCCACCTACACTCTTCATCTTACACATATACAGCCCATAATTCCCTGCTCCATCCAATCCACCTCACCTTTATCCACCTTTCTGTATGATCGAGCAGCATGAATTGTACCTGACCTACAAGTTTGTACCCCTGAAGCCTCGAGCGGCAGGGTAACGTTTGGTTTTTCCAAGGCTGACTTGTCTCAAACATGTCTGTTCGTGTTTTCCCGTCAGATGAGGGAAAATGGTTGAATAGTGGAAATGGTTTCCATCTTTTTTCCCTTCCTAAAATCCCTCTTAACATTTTTAAAAGGTTCTCTGGTCTAGCAGGTTATAATACATTATAGTGTCCTCCACCCATTTTCCCTTCTCTGTCTTCTTCTTCCAATAGTGTACTGGCGATTGCTGGTTTTATTCAAAAGGTTATTAAACTGTCCATTAATTTAACAAACACTGTGATGTTTAGTTTTTCCTCCTGGGCAACTTGTGCTTAATGGAAGTCGGAACGGTTTCAGTACCGAGTAGCAGTACAATTCTGTTGCGATCTCATACAGAAGGGATAAAAACAGGCTGTATTGTGACACTGACTAACACGCATTACTATTATTGCTGTCATGTGCATAATTTTATTTTGCGCACATGGCTAAAGACGACAAAAGGGACTCGGAGGTTTGCCATTCCACGTCTGTTCAGTTTTAAGTTAAAGACATTCCATCAGTATGTGACGTTTAACGATTACGGACCTATTATGAACAAACTGGAGAGTTTCCTATAATGTGCTGTCCAGAAGGCAGTCGACATAAAGGTGCTGTTTGACATCAGTAAACAATTTTCCTGGTTTGTTCTGTATGTTTTTTTCCTCCCTTTTGCATAATTTTTACCACTCTGCCATTTAATAAAGATGTAAAATTGTAAACATTATAGAGGTAATTATAAATTTGTCTTAAACTAAATGTTGTCAACTTGCATGCAAATTAACAACGATGCTTGATTTGATGTTTCCTTCTTCAAATGATATCAGTGTAATTCAGTAGGAGTTTTGGGGCCTTAGACTGACTTGGAGCTTTACTACTCCTCTTTCCTTTTAAGAGACGAGTTTCTGTAAGACCTTAGCAGTTCCAACTGAGAAATTCTGGATTTAACTTGAATTTTGTGCAGGAAAGTGCCGCAGACCAGTGGATGCTTTGAAGTCTTGGCCCAAAGTCGGTGAAACATCGAGACGAGATCAGATTTGGCAAATGGTCGAAGGACCCTGATCATTACTAGGGAGGTAGCCACTCATTCAGTGTCACAATACACAGTGTCACATCACCATAACATTCCACGTAGGTGTAGAACTCATCTGTCTCGAGCTGAAGACAATGTTCATGCACTGAAGACAAAATCTCTTTTTCTTTCCCCTTAGCTGAACAAACGGCAGTTATTCTACGCTTGATTACAAAAAATACAGTAGTGAATGTGGAGCCAAGCCTGTCTGTATATCTGGTATCTCCAATTGCTTTGTTTTTACTGACCAGTATTCTGCCTGAAAGTTAGCTTCTGTGACGGTTTCATTGCTTAGCGCGGCACGTGGTTGTGAAAATTTAGACTAGCTTAAGGGAAAAAATTTACAAAATGAAAAAAAAAAATACAACCTGGTTATTGACGTAATATTACGATTTGTGTATGTCTTTTAAAACAGTTCTAGTTTCACCTTACATGTTATAATCAGGAAAGTGTAAAAGACAATTTAAAGTGAAATAAAAGTTTTATCAGTTCCAAATTGCGCTGTAATTTTTTTCCCGCAGTGGTGTACATCAATTTAAAAAAAAAAAACAATCGCCATATTTTTTTAAGGGCTTGTCGCTGTGCTTTCTATGAAGATGTAAAAGGAATTTTATTTTCAAAAATATTTAAATAAGCATTTAAGACAGATTTAATCAAGCTGATCTCAATTTTCTGTGGCAACATAAAAGGATCTTGCTTCAGTTTGTGATCGCACAAATACCATTTATAATCACATTTGCAATTGAGGTCTATAAAAACAAGTGTTCAAATGACTTAATCTTGAATTTAAGGCTCATATACAGCTTGCTTTATTAACCCTCAAACCGTATTTCACTTTATAGCCCTTAATCCTGTAATTGTGGACAAATGTGGGACTAATTTTTAAATCCTAATTTTTAATTATTATAAATGTTATCACTGTCTTCGATAAAGTTTTGTCTATCCATTTATGGTGTTTTTTTTATTTTGGGGGTATCTTTGAATTTATTTATGGTAAAAAGTACCATATTTTCTATGTAAATTATGCTTATTTTTATGTTTTATTTTTTTAACTGCATTAAAATATCATTCCAATAAGTTCTTAGAGCTAAAACCTAAAGATAAAGTGACTTTGCTGTCACCTGGTGTCTTATTTTGGCTTATTTTAGAATGCTCTAAATTACAGTTTTTCCCATTCATTTCTATGGGTGCCCCTTTTTGACCCAAATACAAGATTAAGGAGTTTTTTTCCACCCACTTAACATTGTAGAATTGAGTGAAAAAATTGTGTGTGTTCAGGAGGCAAATTTAGGAAAAGTAGCCAAGTCTTGTACCGCTCAGATCAAGGGAAGTATTTTTTTTTATCAATCAAAACTATTTTGCCCACATTTGTCCAGAATACGGTTTTAGGGTTAAACTGGAAAATATTTTTTATTTTTGTCTGGTAATCGATTGCTTTTAATTAGTTGTCCATCCATAGCATTTGTTGTTTTGTCTTTTTAATATTGCTAATTTCTACAAAAAAGTAACCACTGACCCTAGCATTACATCTGACAATTTAGTGGACGAGAAAATACCATATTACTGAACGTTGTCCTTTATTATCAGATGCATTATTCTCTTTAAATTAAAGACCCGTTTACATTGTTTTTATGCAAAATGGCATACGAAACATCAATAAATACAGGTGTCAAGTCTTTACAAATGGTAGTTTCAACCGTACATAACCATAACCCTCAACAATACAACGAGCACTTCTCTGGAAAAGGTAAGCGAACACGTTTAGTAGAAAATGAGTGTTTTATGTGGAAATAACTTAAAAGTAATTTTGCTTGAAAAATTGCCATTCAGTTCAATGTGCAATGAAAAACATTAAAATCGAACGTCGGATTTGGTTAGTGATTAAATGAACTAATTTAACATCCACAACAAGTCTGGAGTTTCAGAAGGAAACCTGATTGCTATATTAATGACAGTTATAAACCCACTCAAATGTGCCTATATGAACATGAACACAAACTGTTTCCTAATATTTTAAATAACATGACGTGCATATCAGAAGGATGAGCAGAAATCTGTAGCAAACGTAGCTTTGAGCAGCAAATCAACTTGAGGCACTTGGGGAAAGTTTCCTCATGTCCACTTTACGATCACAGTTATTTCATTTTCTGTGCTTCTTGTAGGAGTTTCAGTGCTGCTGTGTTGTTTGCTTCGATTTTGAGCACACTGTTGAGATCTTTAATACAAGACTCCTTGTTCTAGGACGAAAAAAAAATACAATTTATAAAACAATCCACCAAATTGAAGATCATATTTTTTGTTCAAGTCATATTTGAACTTACTTGAAGTTCCTTGTATGCCTGGGCACGTCGGTAAAATGCCTTAATGTTGGCAGAATCCATTAGAAGAGCCTCGTCACAGTCACTTAGAGCTTCTTTGTACATCTTTAATGACAGGTAGCAAAGAGCCCTACAAGCAATGTTCATTTAAATACATAATCAAACCAAGTCCTCGACATGATGTTTGGCAGCATAATAACTTGGGCCGTTTTTGTTCGCGCTTCATACCTGTTTGTGTAGGTTGTGACTTCTGTGGGGTCTTGACCGAGCCGATTCTGTGTACTTCTCTATAGCTGCCTTGTGATCGCCCTTCTTCACAAACGCATTGCCTTGTTCCTTAAGAGCTTTGGCCTTTTTAACAGCCGCAGGTCCTGGTGCTTCAAATCAAACAATTGAAAATGAAGTGCTGAAGCAAAGTATGATGATTCTGATCATTACAGCAAAGCACAAACCTTTTTTATTGTTGTCAACCATGCTGTTCTGTTGCGAGGCCGAACTGGCAGCTTGCGCTCGGCTTTCTTTCACGGACATCGGAACGCTGGGAATCGGTGGCAGTTTCTCTCGCCAAGATGGTCCGTCTATATCCGCCAAAGCCTTCGTCATTCTGAAGGGAAGTAGCAATGTGTTAATGGTCCTTTTTTGCATTCTTCTTCTCATAAATGATCGTTTACTCGCCCTCATGTTGTTTCAAACCTGTATGAGTTTCTTCGTTCTGTTGAACACAAAAGATATTTTAAAGAATGTTGGTAATCAAACAGTTGACGATAGCCATTGACTTCCATAGTTCAATTCCAATATTCTTTAAAATATCTTTTGTGTTCAACTCATTCAGGTTTGAAACAACATAAGGTGAGTAAGTGAGGAAAAAAGTTTAATTTATGGGTGAACTATCCCTTTAATTGCCTAATAATTCTGGATCATGTGGAATTACCTGTTGACCCCATCGTGAGCAGCCGGTATGTTCCAGTCTATCTGTAAGACAGTTTTGTAGTCCACATAGGCATGTCTGTATCTCTCCAAGGCCTCATAAGATGACGCCCGGCGAAGCAGAGCTTTATATCCGAAAGGAACTAATTTAAGAGACCTAAAAAGTAAATATAAGATTATTAACACTGATTATCATCACTTTAATCATTTTTGTCTTCTCCTCCTTACTCTGTACAGTCTTTAATGCATTCGTTGCAGTTTCCATCTTTCAGGTAACTGGCAGCCCTGTTGGAGTACAAAATAGCCAGATCTTCTTCGTTTCCCTTCTGACCTGTGAACAGAACGGTTGCTTTATTTACCTTAATACCAAATGCTCTTTTATATCGACAATAGTCTGAGTAATCTTTTTAAATATAGTTGCTCTGCAACTTTCGTCCTTTCTTGCTTGCTATGGTAACCCTTAATTTAAAAACATTTATGAATCTCAATTGTATTTTTAGAAGTACATTAGGATATGATAGTACCATGACATTACTATCAAATCCACGTTTCAAGGTTTTTTACAGATAGTACGAGGGGTTAATTTTTCCGTTGCTTCATATTTTATCATCCTCAAATTTTACTAGGATATTAGACTAGGATACCTTTCGTCTGCTATTGCATTGTATAATTACTGAAGTGTTGAATGATGTGATCATATCATGTATTAAAAGGCTGGGGAGGGTAAGTTGGTTTAAGTTGCTTTCTTTAATCTGGTTTGTTTACTCATTTTAAATATTCAAGAATATCTGAAATCTATAATTATTTCAATTTAATCCAACGATTCAATAAAATGTATTTGACAAAAAAAGGCAGTTATATATTTTTATTGACCCAATTTATACTGTGAAAATGAATATTATAAATTTGTGTAAAATATTATTTGGAGTCTATTACATAATATTGTGTTATTATCATATGCTTGTATTTTCTACTCACTAGTACCCTACTGTTTGATGCAGTATTTCAATGAATTTAGTTAAATCCTATTTTTGTTTATTTTGTCATCTCTTAACTTTTCCACAGACCCCCTAATCTCGGACCCCATTTTTTTGAGATTATTTATTAAACATTTTGTGTTTTTCAACAAAGCCCAAGATCGCCCATGACCGTAAGACTAAATATAAATACATAAAACAGATAAATATGACCAAAACTTAGAAGGATCTCAAAAACATCTTGATAAAGTCTCAATAAGGTCCGACCAAAATTGTATTGTCTTTCTATTGGCTCTCGGACCCCATTTTGAAAATCTCAGTTCTGAAATTCATTGAAAATGATATACATGCTAATGCAACGTACAAGAATACAATGGAACATTCTGTGCTAGAGCAAGAATACAATGGTGCTAACATGGTACATCTACAAAATAACTTATATAAGTGGTAAAACTGTAACGCAGGTGGTGACCATTGACTTTTCTCACCAGACTTCTCCAACTGCTGGATGGATTGGCTGTAGATGGCCACAGCTTCTCCATACTGACCGGCTCTGAAACACTGGTTACCGGCTTGTTTGAGCTCCATCCATGACTGCGAGCGCCGCTTCTGAGGCATGATGACACTGTAACGACCGTTGAGGCCCGTTTAACTTAGTTAGGAAGGTAAACATTATGAAAAAATCAATAATACACTGTCAGTAAATGTGTTAAAGTATAAACTTACCTAAGTTACCGTGGTAGAATCGCCGTCTAATGTTGGAAAAAGGAAGACGGAAGGGCTTTGGTGATCGCTCAACTCCGCCTGTTTAAAGTTAACGTTACAAGTTATTGTGTTTAACAACCAGCTAAGTTAGTGATGAGACAACCAACGTTAACAGTTAACGATAGTCTGTCCTTCTTCTAGAACTCACTAGAACATCTGCGACTGCTTCTTCTTCTCTCTATACGCGAGCGCGAGCCGGGATAAACACCACGTTTTTACCGGCTGAGTCTCTCTAAAGAAATGGATGGTGTTGGATTTCAGTTTCAGTTTTCAGGGCTGAAGCGGCTGTCGATCTCCGGTGC
>JAQIUQ010004281.1:0-177500 GCA_030378365.1 Hybognathus amarus
TGCATTACAACATCTTCGCTATTATTAGCTAAAGAGGAAGATGTTTTGCAAATTTCATTTAGATACAAATGATATTGACCAGTGAGCAAAGAAAGGCAAGTGTTACTTTATGTGAAAGATTCTTTGAAACCCTAGTGAAAAATCAAAGGTTGACCTTCTCTGTCTGCTCAGTGCCGTTGCTGTGGAACTCCTGTGGCGAGTGGAACTCAATGCTCCAGTAGTGGGAATCAATATGACGGAAAGGTGGGATAACTTTAGTTCCTCCTCAGTGGATGTGTGTGTCTGTTTCCTCTTCAGAATAGCGGTCTTTTATTTTTTCTTATTGTCTAATGTCACTAGGTGATATAGTAGATCTAATTAACATTCTCAGATATGATACTTTTTATCAACTTTGTCTTTAATGTTTCTACCCAAAATGTTCATTTGTATGCTAATTTAATAATATTAATGTATTGTGTTTGCTGTTTTGCACATGTATGTTCATCTATTTTTATTTGCCATAATTGTTTTTATATATAATGTTCTCTCTATATATATCAGCAGTGCCCATTGAAAAACTCATCTCAGTCAGCCATTAGCCCAGTTGATTCTGTGTAATTTTGGTGTATCTATGCCCATCTGCTTACCACATTTCATCTTACCCATATCGCTATCTGGCCAGTGATTTCCCTGAGAAGAGATATGATTTCATTACCCTCCATTTACTTCTAGAATGGCCTTCGTTTTGAGACGTGATGACATCTTATCCTTGGAGGTAATGCTTCCTCTGGGGCTCTTGATGTACTTTATTTTCTTTTAAATTACTTGGAGAAGCTCATTGTGACCCAAAGAAGAATTTTTTCCCTTTCTCCAATCACATCCACATTTATGAAAGCAAAAGAATGCATCCATGTGTTTGAAAGGTAACTTGTTCAAAGTTATAGTCTTAAGTAACGCATGAAATTTAACAACAATGTGAAACATCGATAGTAACCTAGTTTCAGTGTCCAAGAACAGGTCCCATGTTCTCACATATACCACATATGATAGATATAAATGGGGAGTATTTATATAAATTCAATTCAGACGTTGCATTTCATCATTGGTATTGGTTGTCTTAGGCAATTTGGTTGTATGTCTAGTAAGAGCAAACTGTACTCTCTCTCATAGAATTTTTAATCATTTGTCCGCCCACTCCCTAATACAAGCAAGGTTTCCCTTCTGAGTGATTGAAAAAGTGTTCCTGACGATTAAAGTAATATTCTGCTAAGAGCCCTTTTCATTATTTTTCTGTGGGCTTTTGAAATTGCATTTATTGAGTTACCTCACTAATGGCTACAAAAAATACACACAGGCAGCTTTAACCTTTAGTTCATTATTGAACTCAGATGTTTACAAATATTAATTTTAATACAGTAACCTTTAGTGCCTGAAATGGTTTTGTAGTCTTCCTGTCTCCCTTATGAGGGTGTGTGTGGGAGGCCATCCACTAGCTTCATTTTCCAGTGCAGGTGTGCAGTGGGATTCAGATATTTCATTCAAATGTAGCGTTCATACTCAAGATCTGCTTAAGGACTGCTTTACATGTCTATATATTCAGGTACTTTTCTAAAACTATTTTTTCCCAGCACAAATAAAATTAATATATCAAATAGAAAAGAATATATTCTGCAGCTAGCATTTTACAATGAAGGTCCATTAGGTAAAATCAGTTAAATACCTTAGTTAAAATGAACTTAAGAATGAACAAATACTCTATACAGCATTAATTAATCTTAGTCAACTCAATACGTATTACCAGCCAAAGGTTGTGTTTTGTTAAACATAAGTTTAAATGCACTGTAAAACTAACATGAAACAAGTAATGAAATAACAGCTGTATTTATATTAACTAATATTTAACAAAGATTAATAAATATTGTAACAAATGTATTACTCATTGTTCATAAACATGTTGAAAATCGATTATGCATTGATAGCGCGCCGAAAATGGAAATACGAATTGGCGTGTCATACATACGGCATTTTCATAGATGAGATCTGGATGATGACTTTTCCCTCTACAGACGCACGTTGGTAAACTAGGAATGAACTTGCACTCCCTGGGTGGGACGATGCAAAAGGATGTTTATCGCAAACAATCCCTATTTGCAGTTCCAAAAAAACAATTACGCCAATGACCAAAAACCTGTTCTTAAGTCAGTGTTGCGCTACATTAGATGCTATTAAACGCACATGCTGGCCATAATACAGAGTGTGAACAACGCATACACTCTAGATTCTGCTCATATACACAGCTGCATTTTACTTTTTGCAAATGATACATTATTTATAAGAAAAACTATTAAAACACGAGGGAAATCATTGTTGTGTCCATGATGATGGGAACAATATGACATAAAGCTTACACATTTACCAAAATTATTATATGCATGTTTAACCCGAAGCTAATTTGGGTGGGTTTGTCTCATCCCCAATGTCACTTCTCTTTCTTTACGGCCCTGACGAGAACATTCGATCTCCTCGGCTGTGAACCGATCTGAAGCGCGCCGGTAAATGCGCTGTCATAATAGTATTGCGCCATGGAACAAGCGCATCTCGTTCATCATGCTCTTAAAGGGAATGTGATATGACACTCTTATTGGTTTGTTTCCATTACGACCAAACCACATCTATAGAATAATGAAACTACTTCAGACCAATCCCTTTAAACTTGCGTCAGGCGCAAGAGTCATTTATCCCACTGGTAAAAATAGCAACATCGCCCAAGATCCGCCAAAAAAAAAGTTACTTGCGCTTGATACGTGCGTTTCAGATTGTTAAAATCAGGCCCCTGTGTCCCGATGTCCATATTATCCATCCTAAATATTGTGTGAGGTTAAAAAGTGTGTCCCAAAGCATGTGTTGAAAAGTATTTCCAGAAGTCCCCGGAATGGTCCACTAGCTCTGGTAGATTTTCAAAATGTGGTATCCTGCGTGCACATCGGCTAATATTGCGCTTTGGAGGAAGATTTAGTTCACAACTACAAACACAAGTAAAAAGTGTTCAAAAGACTACAAAACATGGCGGGTTTGCACCATCCGACAGTTGACGGGTTTTAGATAAAGGGTTTTGAGTGAATTATAATAATCATTTAAGCTGATAAATGTTTTTTATTTAATGGTATCCGTGTTTATATTTAATTTGCAACAACAATGTGAACTTGTATATAACTTTTAAATGCATTTAATGTATTATGATGGTAGTATTCACATAAAAAACCAGACTGGCATCTCTCCAATGCGTTAGGAAATTAAATTAAATATAATGTTGAGGAATTTAACTGTGACAAGATGATTGACATGCCAGTTTATGGTGACAGGATGCGTGTAACTGAGCAACCGTTAAAGACACAATTTTATGACATGATGGTATGTCCCAAAGCTTGTCTACTCTTCTGCTACACAATTTTTCTTTACAAAAATTGACCATACTTTTAGGGCGTATTATCAGGGAAACTCTGTTAGGTGACCAGTGGTAGATTAGGAAAGGCATTTGGGAGAAAGCTGTTATTTTAGTAATTTTATTTGGCGACATGCTGCATTTACCTCATGTCGTAATTACCGTGATTTTCCAACACATGACATTCTGTTACTGTTCACGTCCTCAGACTGGGAATTATACGTTTCCTATAGCAACACTATCACAAACGCCAAAACCAATTTGCAGTGGTTAGTTGGTTCAAGTAGTACATCTCAGAAAATTCCTAGCTTATATCTGTGTGATGTCTATGTCCTGTAGAATTGAAGTGTCACAATTACGGTAATTATGGCGTGAACGCAGCTATAGACATAACATGTTTTCGCAAGAACTTTGCAAGCGAACAGCCAAATTACGAGTGGTTTTGTGATTTGCCTGAATATGTTGCTCGGCAGGCCACAAGTCTTACTCTCCTGTCAGAATCATGTGTTTACACCGTCACTCGTTTACTTCTTAGTGGGAGGCAAATCAGTCGAGCTGAATTCACAGATAAAACGACACTGCCATATAAACAGTTACATGAAAAGGGTCCATAAATCATGCATGACATTTCAATCTTTCCTCCCTTGTCACTTCAGCGGGTGACATTTTCTGATGAGATGGAAAAACACTGACATGTACCGTGTGGTTAAAGGGATTAGCTTCGTCTCTGATTCAGACCATCACACTCTCTCTCTCCATTTACCACTGTGGATGAACTTAAAACTAAAACGAAATTAAAAACACCCTTCAGCCTTCACCATCAATCTGTTGATGGATGGCAGATTGTGTGCCGCAATATGAGGCAGTTCAATCAAACTAAAGTGTTCTTTCTCAGAATGACTATTTTTGGATATAGTCTGTTTAAAGATTTAATGAACCAAGGCCAAAAAATTATCATATTTCCCCATGGTCATTACGTCTCAAGGTAATCTGACTGTCAAGTATCTACCAATTTATACTTTTTAAAAGTAACACGACATATTTGTCATATTGGTCTCGATTCTAAAACCAAACCTAAATTATATTTTAAATGATTTGGAAGATGCCGTAGTCAGCATACCGTAACCTCAAATTTTAAAATGAATGAATTAAAACTTGCCAAGTTTCTTGGCTTACTTGCTTAGTTTTGACCATTCTGACACATGCTGCAGATCATGGCCAAGCACTTTGGTTAAAAAGCATTATATACTCATCCTACTTTTAAAGTAGAGTTATGTTTATCAAGACGAAAATATGAGCTTTGTGGTTGGTGTTCTTTTGTTATGATCAGCCTTTATGCATGTTTTTATTAGCATAATAAAAGCCTTTTTTAAGCAGTACAATTAAATTAATTTGGGCATTTCAGATAAAATATATATATATGGCACAACATAAATGATCAAATTGTACATTTATGTAAACATCTGGAATATTGCCTTTATTTATTTTTTATTTTTTTGCTCTATGAGTGTGTCTTGCTAACTCTTGCAGAAACTAGAAATTCTGCTTGCAATCTTTTACTATTTTCAACCAATTTGACAAAACAAATTTTTGATTTTAAATGAATGACAGCCCTTACAACAAGCTCATTTAGATGCCGTTCATGAGTCAGGTTGACACATAAAATGAGTAATTGTTGGTTACTTCCGTCCTTCAATTCTGCAGATGAAGATGTCTGCCAGGTTCATATCAGTGGGACATTTTCACACTGATCATGCTGTGCTATGCGGTAATTCATATTCACAGGCAATAAATCGCCTTTACCTGAGAATATGAAGTTCCTTGGGGACATGACTAGTGTTATTGTGTTGTGCTATGAATACTGACACAGTTAAGTAGTGAACATCACAGTATAATGCCATTATATAGCATATTGTTAAGGTTGACATGTTTTTAGAGGAGCCAAACACTAGTGCAAAAGAGATGCAGCTTCAGGAGCCCATGTGGCTTTTAGCTTTAACGTTGAGAAATAAACCTTTCTGAGATGCATTTAAAATGTAGACTTTGCAGTACATATTAACTCGCGTTGTTCCAGACCTGTCTGCTTTTTCCACTGAATGTGCAAATAGTCCATAAGACATTATATAATACTTATATTTTGTGAAAATAACGAGGATATACATCAATAATCACTGACAATCTTTACAATAGTTATACTTAAAGGATTAGTTCATGTTTTTAAAAAAAACCAAGATGTCCATTTCTTTCTTCAGTTGAAAAGAAATTAAGATTTTTGATAAAAACATTCTTGGATTTTTCACCATATAATGGACTTCAATGGGAACCAAACAGTTCAAGGTTTAAAAGACAGTTTCAGTGCAAACTACAAACTGTTTTAAACAATTCCAGATGATGAATAAGGGTCTTATTAAGCGAAACGATCACTCATTTAATAAAAATAATAAAAAAGTTTAAGTTTTATAAGCACAAATGCTCGCCTTGCTCTGTTCTGTGATGCGCGTCGGTGACTCTCCTGTTCAAACTCCTTCGAAATGACTCGAAAAAAAGATTCATTCATTTTGTCTATCTGTGACTTGGACATCTTGGATTACATGGGGGTGAGTAAATTATCAGCAATTTTTTTTTAAGTGAACTACTACTTTAAGGTCTCATTTATTAACATTATTTCTTAATTAACATGAATGAACTAATAAAGAGCATTTATTCATTCATCTTTGTTCACAGTGTATACTAATGTTAACAAATACAACTTAAAATATTTAATCATTTAATAGTAGCTATATGTTGAAATTAACTTGAAGATTATTAAATGCTGTCGATTTATTGTTAATTCTTATTTCATGTTAACTAATATTGACTAATGAAACTTTAGTGTTACCCTTTTTTGTACTTTGGAGCTTATCCTTTTGCCTTACATTTTAAAAATAACAACATACGGGTTGGGATAACATCAGGGTTGGGAAATAATCACAGACTTCAACCTCCATTTGAAGAAAAGAATATTTCAATATACCATAGAAATATACCTCAAAAAAGGCAAAATTGTATCTGAAAAGTCTTTTAGGTCAAATACAAATTAAAAGACATATGAACAATAGTAAATATTATTAGAGAAAACTAAACCATCACATATCTAGATTAGTGACCACATCAGGAGTCAATGTTTTTGTTCCACAGGGAATTGTGTGATTTTCTTATCTATATAAACCATTTCTCGGCTGTAGTGTGAAAATGTCAGAATGCAGAAATATTATCTGTTATGGGTTTTTATAGTTTAATATGTATTGCAGATATCTTTTCAATTCTGAGTCATCATATCTAAACTGTTATTTTCTATAGACTGTAAATGCAATTTGCGCGTGTCTGCGGCATCTCTTCATATTTGATGTCCTTGTTCTATTCCTTTTTGTCCTTTTGCTTTGCCTGCAGTTTAACCTGTGAATGTTTCAGACTGGCTTCGAGTGACTTTTTGTCTCTCCGTTTTATAAACGATCAAATTAGCATCTGCTTAACACCATCAAAACACTTTAAACCGCGGATCAATTAAAACGAATCTGATAATTCGATTCATTAGGCTGTAACATCAAAGTGGATAGCCGTCCTCACTTCCCTTGAGAATTAGAAATGTGTGGCGTGTGCCATAAAATGGGAAACCGTTTTGATTGGACTTATAAATGGACTTTTCTACTGGAAATTTGCCAAGGGAAACATGTATTTCTGTCCTTCGTTTGTCAGTGAAGGCTAATAAAGCTAAAGAGTTGGCTAAAGCCGTCTTTCTTTGCTATTTGATTTAAATAAATGCAAGACGATCAACTCAGGGATTCATCTGTGTCCTTGGAGCATTTACATAGGTTGTTTGTCTTTCACATGAAAAGCAGGGAGAGAGTGGGCGTTTATCTGCTTTGAATCCCACCTGATTCTATCCCCTCATCCTCTCCTTTCATCCAAACATCCTTAGCTTCTCTATCATGCCGAGCATTAATCCTTGAGGAACACCAACAGTTTCTGTTATCAATTATTAATCCTATCTCCATAGCAATGAAATGCAAAGACAAAGAGCCAGTTCATTGGTCATTCCTAAAAGATTGTTCCCACGCCAGAACAGTTTCCTGTCATAATATCAGGACTACATTTAAACTCTTTAAAGTTTAAAAGTCACATGGTGTGATAGTCCCAGGAAAGATATCTTCATATATGAGCCTTATTAGATGATTCCCGTATTCATACAATGTGGCACCTGTTCAATGTGCTTCTTTAAATGAATGAGATATCTACCATACTGTGAGTACATGTCCAAAAAAGCGTGGCCAACTAATGTGTTTTTTAGACATGAATGGTGTTCTTGGAACTGAGTGCCATGTAAATACCATCATTTTAATATCAAAGTAACAGTATTAGCATTGCTGTCGCGTGCTGCTATATGCCTACCATAGTATTAAATGATTCCCATATTTATACATAATGGCATTTTATGGTACTCAGATATTGCCATTGTACATGCCCAAGAAAACATGGTACTACTGTATTTCTGTATTTCTATCATAGTGTTCTTGGAACTACCTTAAAGTGCCATGTAAATACCACTGTGCATTTTCTTTGCTGTACCATGGTACTGCCACATTGAGTATAAACATGGTCATATACCATGGTATTAAATGATTAACATGTTCATATACATAACCACAAGGTTTAAAAGAATAACATGGTATTAGCAGGAGTTGATCAAAGAACATGATGTTGATGTACATCATGGTACTAAATGATTTCAATCTTCCATATCTCCACATGTATAGAATATACAATGTGTTTTTGGGTATGGTACCTTGATTAGTAAGAAATATTTTTATTATCTCAAGACACTTTTTCACGGAAGCCATGAACCTCAATGTAAAAAAAAAAAAAAACCTGTAAAAAAAAAAGTTGAAATATTTCAAGATTAAAGTCAAAATATTTCGAGATTAAAGTCAAAATATTTTGAGATTCAGAGCTTGAAACATTTTGAGATTAAAGCCGAATCATTTTCGAGATTAAAGCTAAAACATTTCGAGAATACAGTCTTCCGTTGAATGAATGTTCTGAATGCACACACTTCTATGGAAGACTGTATTCTAGAAGCGTTTTCGACTTTATTCTCAACTCAACTTTATTCTCAAAGCGTTTCAACTTTATTCTCAAAGCGTTTCAACTTTATTCTCAAAGCGTTTCGACTTTATTCTCAAGGGAGCGTTTCAACTTTATTTTAGAAGCCATTTTTCAGAGCTTCTTCTCGGAAGCGTTTCAAACTTACTCTCGAAGCGTTTCAACTTTCTCTCAGAGCGTTTCAACTTCTATTCTCAGAGCAGCGTTTCAACTTTACCTCTCAGAAGCGTTCAAACTTTTCTCTCGAAACGTTCGATTTATTCTGGAAGCGTTACGCTTTACTCTGAAATGTTTCGACTTTATTCTCAAAATGTGTTGCGACTTTATTCTCGAAGCGTTTCAGCTTTATTCTGGAAGCGTTTCGACTTACTCTGGGAACGTTCGACTTTGTTCTGGAAGCGTTCGAACTTCCTCTCTGGAGCGTTCAAACTGTATTCTCAGAACGTTCAACTGTATTCTCAAAACGTTCGACTGTATTCTCGAAACGTTTCGACTGTATTCTCGAGAAGCGTTTCGACTTTATTCTGGAAACGTTTCAAACTTTATTCTCGAAACGTTTCAACTTTATTCTCGAAACGTTTCAACTTTATTCTCGGAAACGTTTCAACTTTATTCTCAAAACGTTTCAACTTATTCTCAAAGCGTTTCAACTTTACTCTAGGAAGCGTTTCAACTTTACTCTCAGAAACGTTTCAGACTTTATTCTCAAAACGTTTCAACTTTGTACTCAGGAGCGTTTCAACTTGTATTCTCAAAACGTTTCGACTTTATTCTCAAAGCGTTCGAACTTTCTCTCAAAACGTTCGACTTTATTCTGAGAAATGTTTCGACTTTATTCTGGGAGCAACGTTTGAAACTTTCCTTCTCAAAGCGTTTCAGACTTGTATTCTCAAAGACGCATCGAACTTTCTTCTCAAGACGTTACGATTTATTCTCAGAAGCGTTCAAACTGTATTTCTCGAGACAACTTTCAAAGCTTTTATTCTGGGAGCGTTCCAACTTTATTCTCGGAAACGTTTCGGCTTTATTCTCGAAACGTTTCGACTTATCTCTCAAAATTTTTCGAAGTTATTCTCAGAATTTTCGACGCTGTTCGCAAATATTTTTCGACTTTATTCTCAAAACTTTGACTTTATTCTCAAAATATTCGGACTTTATATCTGGAAACTTTTCGACTTGAATCTCGAAATTTTACAGACTTTAATCTAAATTTTTCGAACTTAATCTCAAAACATTCTGACATTAATCTCGAAACATTTCGACTTTAATTCCGAAACATTTCGACTTTAATCTTGAAATGCTAGATTTTTTTTGCGTTCGGTTCAGGGCTTCCGTACTTTGTAGTATTGTTTTTTTGTGAATACTGAATAATTTAAAGAAAATGATTTTGAACGTCACATTTAAAAAACCAAACGTTTTCCCAATCGTTGATTTTAATGTTTCTAAATATGTGAAAAATACTGTAGTATAATCATTTACCAACATAACATGCTGCCTTTGAGTAGTGTGTCTGAAGTTATATGTATTTAGCGTGTCTTTCCAGGCTGTTCCATCTGAACCCACGTACAGACACAGCACTACGCCTGCTGCGCCAGTGTTTATCTGTGACGCTCGCACCCCTCTCAGCCATCCACGGGAAAAACAGACGGAATAACGAGTCTTCTGCCCAGGGGGCCCGAATACACAGGTAGAAGGGACCCCCAGCTGCTTCGGCTCAGCAGCAATTTTCATATTAATGCAGGGGAAAAAAGTGAAAAAGTCACTCCTATGGCGCAATCTAATCACTGATATTGACATGAAAGAAACAGGTTTAATAAAGAACAGATATCTTAGAGTGAGGTGGCGGCTGACGGATGCGGTTTGTCAAATAGACCCCACAGAGAAAATGTTTATAGAGCCAGTGAACATGGAGAAGGGACGTGTGAAAAACGAGAGCTCAGGTGAAGTTTATGCAGTGTGGGTTTATTTTGAGTTTCTCTGTGGATATGAATTTAAAAGAGAGGAGACGGTGTGTGTGAGTAAGGCTGTTGTGTATTTGTGGAGGAATGCAGCTTCATAACTAGGGTTTTAGGAGAGTTGGTTTTTATACAATGATTCAGAGGTTCAATTGCAAAATGGACAACAGGTAGTGCAGCTACGACTTGTGTGCTGAATCTTCTGAAGTCTTTACACCGATGGCTTTGTGTAAAGAACACACTGAAATGCTAGTCTTCAGCTCTGCCATAGTCCTCAAATCACAAGATATCACATTGGCCTGTGACGTAAACATTATTGATTTAAATGTGAGAATTCTTATTTTAATGGAATATTGCAGTGTCTATCTGTGCACATATTTTTAAATATTTTTTAAAATTAAAATATCTCCCCCTCCTTTCAGAGAAATTTCTTCTCTGATGACATGTTTTCTGGCGGGAGGGCGGGGCTACCTGTCACTCACATGAGATCATCCATCCAATCAATTCCCCAGTGGACAAAATCAAAGCTTGCACCATTATTCACTTTTCGAGTGAACTGTATTGAAAAAGTCACTCAAGATCTTTTGAAATGGCATCAAATGGGTTAAAACATCGAATAAATGATGTAAAACGTTGTATCGTTGAGTGAATATTGATATGCAAACAAACCACGATATGTGTGTGTAAAAGCCAAAGGTATCCAGTGGTGTGTGCTTACCCTTAAAGTAATAGTTCACTTTAAAATAAATTGTTGGTATGTTTTAGCTTACCTCAAGGGCATTCCAAGATGTAGGTGTCTTTGTTTCCGCAGTAGTTTCAATTTTGATATTTTTAGGTCAAACCGTTCTTGTCTGTCAGTCATATTATGCAGGTCTATGGTCACCACCTCAAAGAGCATGCACAGAGAAGTCCAAATTAAACATGATTTAATGACTCGTAAATGTAAGTACACATTGATGGCCTAAGACACAAAACAAGCGGTTTGTGAGAGACATAGTTTTTACCTCTTGTAACCACAGCCACAATGCGCCTGCGCCCTTAGATCACTTGGACATGGCTGTGGTTACAGAGGTAAAAACTATATAAATACTGTTCGATTCTTTCACACCAACTGCTCTTTTCGTGTGTTAGGCCATCAATGTGTACTTACATTTATGAGTCATTAAATCATGTTTAATTCTGGACTTCTCTGTGCATGCTCTTCGAGGTGGTGACCATAGACCTCCATTATATGACTGAAAAAAATATCAAAATTGAAACTACTGCAGTTGTTTGGATGCTACATCTTGGATGCTCTTGGGGTAAGCTGAAACATACCAAAATGTATTTTAAAGTGAACTATCACTTTAATATCTTGAGTTTTTTCCATTAAGAAACATCCATAAAGTTGTACTGCATATGAGCTCATCTTTGTTTAACCTTTGAATAACAAATATACAGATCCTACAGATCATCTCAGAACTACTTTAGCCCCAATTTATGATGAATTTTTGTAACTTCTGTAGAGAATGCTCTCGATTTAGAGAGCAGGTTTATATTTAAATGCTAACTAAGACCTGAAACTGAGTGATAGATGCCTTGATTAATATCCCCCTGGCTTAGGCCTGATAAGAACCTGTGCGTCTAGCTATCTGCCTCTGCCAGACCTGAGACAATCCATCAGACAGTCCTAAGAGAGTGAAGCATTCAGGGGTTTGGTAAGGGATGTAAAGGCGTATTATCTCTGGCTAACGGCTGCACGCAGATAGAGGCTGTTGGTTGTGTGTGTGTGTGTGGTGAAATATAGCACCTGTAAGACCGGATTGGTCCCAGTGTTATTAACCCGAGAGCGCTGGGGTAAAGGTGAGTAAATCGCTGTTCTATACCATCATAGCCCTCTAAAGCAGTTACTGACGAGTTCACGAAAACACCCACCGGCATGACACTGTCGCTGCCTTTCTAAATAGCATGCGAGATAAGATTTAGTGCATCCCAAATATATGTGGAAAATAGAACTTTCTCCGGTGGACTTTTTCAGTTAGTTCTGGTGGGATGTCTTCAGGGTTAAGAAAAGTATAGTGGAAATATAAGGTCAAAGGTGTTACGGAGCATTTTAAAATAACATGAAATTTAAAAAATACTAAAACAATGAATGTAGATTGATGCTAATGTGCAAAAGCATAACAGACTGACGTAAAATATGAATTAAGACCTCTTTTTTATTGCCATCATTGAAGATACCTGATGTTAACAATCCTTAACTTTTTTATTTAAAAAAAGTCACCATTATGAGGATCAGTGTGTGTTTTCAGTTCGGGGCTCTTGACCCTTAAATCATTAACTTTAGATGTTGTTTGGCTGTTATACGTGAATAACCGGCAGATTAACAAATAGAAAAGGTGATTTGAGGGTGTTAGTTATGTTTTAACATAATCATTAATTACATAATGATTTGACCTGAATCACTAAACTCTATTTTGTTTTTCCGATATTTTAAAAACTAATGTGTTTTTCCGTTTTTGTTAAAAAAATGTGTAAATTCTACTCATTTTAAATGGTTTACTTTTAAGTAATTAATTTGGTTAATTGTTACTCAATTCTAATTGTTACATTTAATTAATAACATTGATTGTAATCTGCTGCCTCAATTTTATTGATTAGATTTAACATGATTCAGTCGTATTCATTTTTACAGTGTACATTCAAAAGTGTGGAGTGTGGGATATTTTTAAAAACTATTTTTGAAAGTAAGTCAATGCAAAAAACAAAAATACAGTAAAATAGTAATTTGTGAAATAATTTTGCATTTTCAAAAAGTGTTATATATTTTAATATTATCTCCTGTGATAATTTATTCCTGTGATGCAACGCTGAATTTTCAGCATCATTACTCCAGTCTTTCTTCAGAAATCATTCTAATATGATGATTTTCTGCTCAAGAAATATTACTTTTTACCATATTGTCAATGTTGAAAACAGTTGTGCTGCTTCATATTTTTGTGGAAACTGTCAGTGATCATTTTTTTCAGGATTATTTGATGTCACTTTGGAACAATTCAATGCGTCCTTGATGAATACATTTATTTCAAAACAGAAAAAGGCAATCTTAATGACCTCAAACTTTTGAAACGGTGTACCATTAGTTAATAGTTAAGAAATGCAAATTGTGAGATTGCTCAAAACTTAACACTCACCAAGAGTAAAATGTGATTAAATACGAGGCTTAGGTGAGTTTCTTTCTGGTTGGATGGAATTTTACATGGGATAAAGAATGATAGTCTGGGCCTCGCTATAATATTCGACGTGAGCGTCAAATCAAACAGTCTACTAAAGATTTATGGCCCTGAAATTTACTCAGTTCACCTGTCCAGAAGTTCCTTTTGGGCCCTGGGTTCAGGGAGTTGAAAAGGCAAGAGAATGTCAGCTGGATTGTTGAAACATTTGCATGTTCTAGGCAACTCTGTAAAGATCAATTCATCCTGAACCTGACTGTCGTGAACAATCTGGCTCAGCTGATGTTTTGAATTGTTAATTCAGGTAGCCGTAGTCAGCTGTGCTGAACGCGGCACAATGTTTGATGTGTATCTGGAGAGACAGGAGCACAATTTATAGTAAATAACAGATGATTCATTGACATGGAATTTATTAGATCATTATGATATGAATGCTAACAAATTTGAAAATGATTTCTTCTCTGCTCATAAAGTGCAGAACACTCACCCGGGTGCGGATTTTAATGCCAAACCCACTTTATTAAAATCTCATCAATCAAGAATTTAGAGAACTATGTGCCTAGGGTAAATTGTCTTGTCATTCTCACAAGATTGTTTTACATTTTCTGAAGAAATTGTTTTACAATGACGGTTTTGCATTTTCTAAAGAAAATCGGGGCAAAAACTCTGCAATGACACTAAGGTATAGTGGGTGGTTACCAAGGTGTCACTATGATAACCAAGTTGTTTTGCATGATTGAGTTACTTGGCACTAGGACACACAAACTGGCCAATTGTGTTACAGGAGGGAGGTGGGGCAGGTGCCTTCCTCTCAGTTAAAATCGCGGATGGGACAGATAATAATGCTCCTTTTTGCCCCCAGACCCCACTCATGAGCCTAAATTAGTTATTTTATTATCAGTATTATCTGTTTGGAGATAATACATTCTGTTCAACACAGTTTGAAGTATAACTCATGTCTCTAAAAGCAGTGTTATGCATTTAAAGATACCTTTAATCTGAACATTTTTATTGTTAATGTTGCTTCAATACTATATGTATCTGACAGAAAGGGTTAAATAATTAATATACTGGCTTAAAGACGTAGTTCACTTTTTAAAAAAAAAACTTTTGCTGATAATTTACTCACCCCCATGTCATCCAAGATGTCCATGTCTTTCTTTCTTTCAGTCGAAAAGAAATTAAGGTTTTTGATGAAAACATTCCAGGATTTTCTCCATTTAATGGACTTCAATGGGAACCAAACAGTTCAAGGTCCAAAAGACACTTTCAGTGCAAACTGTTCAAAGGGCTTTAAACGATTCCAGATGATGAATAAGGTTCTTATCAAGCGAAAACGATCGCTCATTTAATAAATAAATAAAGTTTAAGTTTTATAAGCTCAAATGGTCGCCTTGCTCTTTTCTGTGATGCGCGTTCTTCAACGGAATCTTTTTTCGAGTTATTTGGTTCATTCAATGAACGAAAATGAAGCAAATTGACTCGGAAAAAGATTTGTTCATTTCTTCAAACAGGAGAGTCACACAGAACAGAGCAAGGCGAGCACATTCAGACTTATAAAATTTTAACTTTTTTTTTATTATTATATGAGCGATCTTTTCGACTGATAAGACCCTTATTCATCGCCTGAATTAATTTTAAAGCCCTTTCAAACTTGTTTGGTGCCCAGTAAAGTGCATTATATGGAGAAAAATCCTAGAATGTTTTCATCAAACACCAAAAAAGAAAGACATGGACATCTTTTTTGGACAGTTTTTTTTTAAAGTGAACTACTCCTTTAATAGCTTGTCTTATCAATGATTCGGTCTCCTTCAATTATGCAGAATAGACACCTGTATAGTTCTCTTCTTTGCATCTGTTATCTGATTTCCTATTGGCTTAGAAGTGACATAAATCTGTGGCTTGTCACACTCCACCTTCCGTTATGGTCAGATGACTTAGATATTAAAAGTTTTTAATGTAACCTGATGTCAAAACTGATTCTAATGCAAACCAGGTGTCTAGTCAACCACCATAGCAATGACAACCACATGCTGGATTCTGTTTCAACTGGGAAAACTGTAAAGGATATCATTTGTGATAATTCAGCCTTTTAGATATGTCTGTTCGGGAGAACTTAGCTTTGGTTCAGAATCTGATAAATGCTTTTAACCTGTTCTTGGTGCTTTTTTAAAGCAATACATTGATCACATTGATCATGGATATATAGCTGAATACATTTTTACAGTTGTGGATGGGAAGTGAAATTACTTGATCTTTCTTTCCTTGCACATTTAAGGGCTATAAGTAAAATCAAAAGTTTGTTAGTGTACCAACCTGGCTTCAGGTAACCCCTATATTGCATACTGTGAATTTACCATCAAACTGGGATTCCCCAGTGCATTTCCCTGTGCAGTGGGTTTGTAAGTTGATCAACCACTAATATTTAATAAAACATATATAATTTAAATAAATAAATCATTTAAACATAAATATAATCCAAATAAAACATTAAAAAAGATACAATTTTGTATTTGTATACCTGGATGTCATGTAACCATTAACCAACATTAGATATATTTGTAGTATGCCCAGATTTTTATGCATAGTCATACATTCTGACTACATTTTTTTAAAGCAACAAAAATATTTTAATATTGAATGATACAATATTAATATAATATATAAATAATATCAATTCTTAATCATATTATTGTAGATCTTCCACTAGGGCCTTTATTTTTATGTTACGTTATGTAACGAATGAACAGAACAAATGTTTTAATTTTATTTAGTTCAGCATCAATGTTTCTACTGTGTCACAATCTCCCAACCTTAGGCATTTGGGAAACCCTGCTCTTGACAACACATGTCTTACATTTCCCCTCCTAACACTGCCGTCTTCGACTCTTCAACATAATCCGTTTCATTCAGTCTGTCATATTCATTGTAATCATTCTGACGTTGCCTTTCATTTGTTACAGCAGGAATGCTGGGTACTGACTCCTGCTCCCAGTGTCTAACTTTACAGGTCTGGCATTGGGCCTAGAGAGAAGACCGAGCCAAGAGACACACTCTCTTGCATATCTTTCAATGCCACAGACATTCAAGGACAGATGAGAACTTCATTTAGCACATACATGGTTTCAAGCTTAAATGGACAATTATACTTAAATTTTATGAGCTAAAGAACCAAATCGTAACTTCATTTAATGATTTAGCTGATGTGCGATATACAAGCTCTGATCCAAAACCCAGTCAGCGGTCTACAGACAGCATTAAAGGCACCATAACTGCATTCTCAACACTTCTCATAATTGTGACTTGCTACCACACCATTGGATCTATAAAATTTCCAATAGTGTGAGTTAATTTTAATCGTACTACTCTTGAATCTGACCGCTTTTACCCTGCAACATCTGTAGACATTTATCAAATATGGACTTTTCACCACATTTCTGCATTTATCCTGCTTATGTATTAACATGCACAGCAAGTTAACAAGTTAATGAGGTCGCCGTATTGCTTATTAGCATCATTAGCTGTGGTTAATATGGTGTAAAGGGTTCACACTGCTGGGCTGCAGCCAGCTGGCGCTTGAGCCCTACACCGACAGAGGATTGGCATGATGGGATTGCATGTCTAAAATGAGAGCATTATTTGGGGGTTAATGACACACTGTCCTTGTAGTTGTGTAGACAATGCAGATGCCATTGCTGGAGGCTTGTGTCAATCTCGGCCTGTCCTGCTGAAAGAGACAGGAACTTTGGACCAATCCACTGAAGAGTTGAATTCGCTGCGGTCAATTCCAACATTGAGCTCATTTTTTGTACATTTGGAGTGCTGTCAGTACAGACAAAAACGACAAAAATCGGTGTTGCCTACACCGTGTTATTCGATCTTTTTAAAATTGGCACCCTGTTGACTTCAATGGGGCATGTCCTAAACCTGCTTTTAGCCTCTTAACGTCCTTGATTTGTCATTATGAGTGCACAGCCATGTGTGTGGTGTTATTAAGAGTGACCACAGTCAATCTGACTGCAGTAGATGTGAAAGATATGAATAAAAATGATGTTAATTCAGCCAGCGCACATACCTCTATTTGCTTCCTGTTTTCAGTCGAAGTCCACAGTAGTCGATTGTCAAGTTCGCTGCAAGCGAATCAAAAACCTCCTCCGTGTGTTCAACATTTGATTCGGATGAACTATCCATTTGAGGTGATATTCTCAGAACACCACAAAGCACCGTCATCGGAGTCTGAGTCTCCACTGTTGCTTAGTTACCAATGATCGCACAGTGAACTCGACAATCGACTACTGTGGGCTTCGACCGAAAACAGGGAAGCAACTGAATTAACATAATTTTATTCATATCTTTCACATCTACTGCAGTCAGTTTGACCATGGTCACTCTTAATAACACCACTCACATGGCTGTGCACTCGTAATGACAAATCAAGGATGTTAAGAGGCTAAAAGCAGGTTTAGAACATGCCCCATTGAAGTCAACAGGTGCGAATTTTAAAAAGACGATAACATGGTGTAGGCAACACCGATTTTTGTTGTTTTTGTCTGTACTGACAGCACTCCAAATGGACAAAAAAATGAGCTTAATGTTAAAATTGACCGGCAGTGTTGTGTACTCTAGACTGGGATTCGGCCTTCGAGACCATATTTTAATGGTCTCGGTCTTGTCATGGATTCGTGTGCATTTTGACTTGGATTTGACTGGTACTTGAACATATTAGGAGGACTTGGACTTATTCCTGAGTCCACTCGAGTCCTCCCATTCAAATGTCATGATTATTATTGTATGTTAATATTTCTTTTAAATTGTTTGATTGAGTATAGTGGCAAAATTTTGTTACCTTCAAATATTTTACATATTCTTGAAGATATCTATAAGGCCGTGTGTCCACCAAAGTGTTTTTATCCAGCTGAAAACGGCAGACGCTCTGCTGAAGACGCCGTGCTTTGGGCGCTTGAGAGCGTTTTGTCAGCGCAGCGTTTTTTCCGTTAAGATGTTTCGTTGCTATGATACGGAATATCCGCAGCACAGTTTACTTGAAACTGATTTCGCAGATAATTTGTTTCATACTAAAAAAACAATTTTTCATCCATTTTGTTCGGTTAGCTCAGTTGGTTGATGTCATTGTACAGAAAGAATGTTGTGACAATTGGTCACTGTTGTTTAGTCCCGCCCCTCCTCCACTGTGATTGGACGGTTGGGCGCTCGGCGCTTCAGCATAAAAAAAAACGCTCAGCGCCTCGTTTCGCTCATGCCGTTTAAAAGCGTGGCGCTCCCATTGAAAACATAAGTCAGACGCGTGTAAAAACGCTTTGGTGGACACACGGGCTAATGGTGTGTTCACACCGAACATCAAAGATAGAGTGTCAGAATACGTAGCTATCGCATCTGAGTTAGACGCTCGAACATTCGCTCGAGTTCAAATTTTTCAACTTGCGTGGAAGACATTTGTGGCAAACGCATCGCCCAATTCGTGTAATTCGCAACGCCCGGTGTGAATGATGCGTCTATTCGCGTCTTTGCATTGATTTTGTATGTAATGTACTCGCACAAATAAATAAATTTGCGTTCGGTGTGAACACACCATAAGTCTGGTTTGAGACCCAACCTTAGGTTATTCAACCTCTCTGCTCTCGACTTTTATTTCTAATCCAGTTTCTAATGAGTGAAAATGTCCTTGATCAGGTCATAGCAGTCCAATCATACAATGATATGCTAAGAAAATGCAGCACAACATTTTTACATTTAATATATGCTAGTTAAACATTGTCTTAGTAAATAAATGTTTTGAAATATAATGTAAAAATGACCTTTATTTGTTGCATTTTTACATGTTTTTGCTAATGGGGCAGAAATTATATACTTGACCTTCTGAGGAAACCTTAGTGAAAGGATTGCATTCCTCTCTTTCATTTGGAACAACCCCTCGAAAACTGTTTCTTTCCAGCTGTGCCCTTCAGGGGCTAAAAGTGTCATTTAGAATTCGCTGACATTGACAGAGGGTTTTCTGCCAGCACTTCACAGCCAGAGCAAGTCTATAATACAAAACTGCCTCACAAATGTTTAGCATTTCAGGTGGTTTTGGATGTAAATTCTGATCATACTGAAGCCATAAGTACTGAGATTTCCATATTGATAAGCTCGCTTTAATCAACGCCCATTTTCTCAGGAAGTAAATAAGTACTATTGCAGGGTAATGACTGGCCTGAGATAAATCCTTTTTCACCTCCTTAATTATTAACATTGCATTATTTTTCACCATAGGGTCAATACCTCTCTAATGACACACAATAATTTCACGCTGAATTACAGCTATAATCCTGTCCCTGCTGGCTTCATCCTTCAACACACACACACACACACACACAGGCACAGCCTTGCAGGGTCTTCTAGAGTCTAATGTTCAAAAACATTTTAAATCATTTGAACTGCGATGACTTCACAATTTATAACATATACTTACAATAGAAATGACTAGTTTATTTATATTTTGTATTAATCAGACTAACCAGGACTCGATGAAGTGGTTTAATTATCAGACTAATTTTTTATGCTAGCTATTACTTTATTTTCTTAGATATTTTTTCTTTGTATCTTATGATTGACACCAAATCCCCTGTGCACTGTATTTTTACCTAGCCGACTCAATTTTCATGACATATTGTAATTATTTTCTTTTTGAACTTGGTCCATATGGGATTGTGTGAATTCTGCAGTTCAATAAGGTTGTTGATAATTGCCACAATGTCTAACAAAAGTGCCTTAACAACCTCCAAATGGCATGTGCATGTAAGTTAAAATTCAGTGATACAGGCCACACAAGATTTTTGCAATTTGTGCAAAATCAATATGCTTTTTCAGTAGCAATAATGTGAAATGATTACTTGTTTGCAAAGAGATGCTCTCTAAATAATGAACCATGGAATACAACTGTGTAAGCAAATTATATAGTTAAATAATGCTTTACAGTCTCTTTAATCTGGAAAATTGTGGGACTTTGCATAAGTTTAGGCCATTATAATATTGCATTATTAACTAATTTAACTAGAGCTCCACACAAGATTGGTCTCTTTAAAACCACAGTTTTAGTGCCATGTTTTAACTTTGAATTAAATCACCAAATAATATTTTTTAACAACAATATTTTTCTTTGTATTGTGCATTTTTCACGCAATGCATGTAGCTTAGTCTAAAATAATATATATTACGTAATATAGTATAATAATTTATTTTTTTATTAGGGCTGTCGAACGATTCATCGACGAATTAATCGCTTCCAAAATAAAAGTTTGTGTTTACATAATATATGTGGGTGCACTGTGTATAATTAGTTTATATATATATATATATATATATATATATATATATACATATATATATATATATATATATATATATATATATATATATATATATATTAATACACACATGCTTGTATATATTTAAGAAATATTTTCATGTATATACTGTATATAGATTTATTTTGAATTGATATTATATATAAAAATAAATATTTGATATGTAAATAAAATTTTTACACAGTGCACCCTTGGCAATTTTGGAGTTAAGTCGTCGATTAATCGTTTGACAGCCCTATATTTTATATATATATATATATATATATATATATATATATATATATATATATATATTTTTTTTTTTTTTTTTTCTGGTTGCAATAAACAAACACAACCGTAATAAAGAGTTCCTGGTGTTGAACATGACTACGCACTGATTTTCTATCCTGTTGCACGTGTTAAAGGTTAATTAAATCTTGTTCATTTCTAAGCTGAAATGACAAACACATTGAGGCTGATAACTCGGGCACCTCTAATGGTTTCCACGAAGATTTGACTTTCTGTGATGTACACCTTGATTAACAAATCTTTTAATGGAAGAATTAATTGGTTCTATTAAATCACCTCAGATCTTGACATTTGGCACAAATGTGTGTTTTGGTGTCTGAATCATGGCATTTGAGTAATTTGGTACAACAGTCAGAAATGACTCTCTTATCCTTTCCCCATCAATTATTAACATAACGTCTAATTTATCAATTTTTGTAATAACACTTGACACGGATAAAGAAAACCCATCTAATGTGAATGAAGATTATCGTATTTATAATAAAAGAAGAAAGTTTAACAGCTCAAAATAATGTGTTGTGTTTTGAAATATGGAAACGTGAGAAAAGTGTTAAAAATACAAAAACATGCATTACATTTTAGATAATCTATAATAATGACTTTAAGGCCGCTGAAGGTGTACTTCTTTTGTCCTAATTAAGGACAGGTATAGCTCATTACTCCTCATGATCACAGTGTGTCTCGGAGAGGTCATGCCCTACTGAATGTGTATTGTCCTTTGGCGTGTCGCGCGCTGGCCACTTTGTCATACACGTGGGCATTATGTGTACGAGTACGTGTGGCTCAGATTCCCGCGCGCAAGCTAGTTTGGCACTGGACAGCGGGCATCCGCTTTGCCAGCAGCACGATTCTCTTGGCACCATCACCTCTCGCAAAGCAAAGAATCGAAATGAGCTTCAGCTTCAGATAAAGGCCCTTGTGGACACATTCGTCCAACGTCCAATTCTTCATCCAAAAGCAGCCTTTGAGCTCGTTTTTGCATGCCGGTAATTTATGCTAGTTAGCATGTTTGATTAGTATGTTTTGAGGTGTGTAATTATTTCTGTTAACGCAGATGTGTGTTCTGAGCACAGTGGTCACATTTGGATGGCAAGGAGGAACAACAGAAGGTTCTGGATGGGAATGAACTCACATTCAAGGGATAGTTCACCTTGAAATACATTTTTGGTATGTTTTATCTTACCTCAGAGGCATTCAAGATGTAGGTGTCTTTGTTTCTGCAGTATTTTCAATTTTGATATTTTTAGGTGAAACTGGTCTTGTCTGTCAGTCATATAATGGAGGTCTATGGTCACCACCTGAAAGAGCATGCACAGAGAAGTCCAAATTAAACAGATTTAAAAACATATTCTTATGTTGGTCAAACTTTCAAAAAGTAAATCTGTGATTCTGTAGGACAGTATCCACACAGCGCAGTGATTGACAGCAGTGCTCGCCTCAAAACACTGTGTTCTTCCGTGCTGTTTTGTGCCGATTTACGAACCCACGTAAAGATGATAATTCAGCGAATAACTCCAGATTGCAGATTTCGAACAGAGATGGCGACAAAGAGGGAAAAGCTACGGACTGCAGCTTTAATGACTCGTAAATGTAAGTACACATTGACGGCCTAAGACACGAAACGAGCGGTTTGTGTGAGAAAACTAACAGTACTGTCTTTTACTGTCCATGTTGCGGCATGTATCCCTAACAGCATTGCCAATACATATCGGCATCTTTTTTCTTGCATTTGAGTCGCTTGGGTAATTTCATTTCATTTTCACGTTTAGCTTCGTCTTGCTTCGTTGTGCAGCCTACTTCCCAGTCCTCCTGTCACTGTGTTTATCTTTCGCCGTTTCGCACCTTGGCCAGTGTTTTTTCTTTTCTATAGATACTGATTTTACTCGACAAGGTAATGCAACACAAAGTATAGCATTACAAATGTATATAATTAAAACAAAAGAAAATGTGAAAAACTTTTGATTTGCGATGTTGATAACTATAGAAATGCATCATCACAGTCCGTAAAAAAGGTCCATCGATCTATAATCACTCTGTCATTAACTTTAAAGATACATTGGTCTATCTATATATAATTATTGAAAGGTTGCCTATCAATGCCCTAGCAACCACCTAGAGCACCCTAGCAACCACTCTGAACATCTTAGTAACCACATTAGCAATTCGGCTGTTGGTTTTGCAAAGGCACCACTAAATTAGTTTTGTTTTTTCAGATAATATGAAAATAGTTGCCCTTTTTGCAATTAATAAAGCCACATTTATGAGTTTATCAGGCCACTCTGATATTGAAGTAACTATATAATAATGTTACAAATATCCCAGATATTTGTTTACTGTGAGGGAACAGACTCATTTATCACCGCGAGCCAGTGCGAGTTTTTCTTCTGAGCAAAGCCGACGCTTCTCCAGCCAAACGGTGGCAATAAAAGAGTTTTATTTGCATGAGGTGACAGTGCGGCGGAAGGCATCAGCCATTATCTGTTATCATAATAACACATTAAAACACCACAAACTCTCTCCTCACATTTCTCCCCAGCTTCTCTCAGGGTTTTCCTGCCTTTGCCATCCTCATCCTTCATTGAAGCGTTCAGATATGCAAACCGAGCCCAGGAGGAGGCTATCTGCGCTTGACAGAGGGTTAAGATGGTTAAGACGTGGAGCTCGCTTCATTTCGGGAACTCTTTCAGGAAGGGGAGTGTGTCAGCTTCTGCTTTGGAAAAACAGCTTTGAGAGATTATCGTGTGTGTGAACCAGAGGGAAAAACTTGGACAAAAGAGATGGCTCTGTTTAAAGCCGACACAAAGCTGGGAGTGTTTTTTTTAACCATGCTTTGGTGATTGTTCACAGGATTTTATGTGCATAGCCGTGTATTTTTCTTTTCTTTTCTCTTTTCACCCAGCCCCTTTCTCGTCTGCACACAGTTTCGCACAAACATCCTTTTATTCCCCCTGCACTTTTTCCTTGTGTTCTCTTCTCGTTCCCTTCGGGTCAAGCATGTGGCTCAGAGATATGTGTGCATTATCAGATGAAAGATGAGAGAACCGGCAGAGAACCTCTCCGTCTGAGACTGAAATCTCTGATTAGAACTTCAGTGAAGTTACTGAGTTCCTCACAAAAAGACGTTTGGGAAAGAGATGTTCCCGGCTGGAAAAATCCAGATAAAGCCGTATTAAATTGGTAGATGGCGATTTCTCAGCTTGTTCAGGCTGGTCATTTATGGTCACTGATTCAAACTAATCGTTTGTAACCATTTGCTGGTTCAGTCTGGTGTTTTATGGTCTTTAATTGGGCCAAGCTGTTCTTGACAACAAAGTTCATTAGAACAACCTTAAAGGTTAAGATTTAAAAACCTAAAAATTAAGGTTTTTGATGAAAACATTCCAGGATTTTCTCCATATAGTGGACTTTATTGGGAACCAAACAGTTCAAGGTCCAAATGAGAGTTTCAGTGCAGCTTTAAAGGGCTTTAAACGACACCAGACGATGAATAAGGGTCTTATATAGGACCCCTTCAGAGTCATGACTCAAAAAATATATTGTTCATTTTGATGAACGAGTTTGAACAGGAGTCATGAACGCACATCACAGAACAGAGCAAGGTGAGTATTTGTGCTTATAAAACTTCAACTCTTTAAAATGATTTTTGAAATGACAGATCATTTCGCTAGCATAAGACCCCTATTTCATGGTCTGGTTCGTTTAAAGCCCTTTGAAGCTGCACTGAAACTCTCATTTGGACCTTGAACCGTTTGGTTCCCATTGAAGTCCATTATATGAAGAAAATCCTGGATGTTTTCATCAAAAACCTTAATTTCTTTTCAGACTGAGAAAGAAAGACATGGACATCTTGGATGATATGGGGGTGAGTAAATTATCAGCGAAAAAGTGGACTACTCCTTTAAGCTACTAGTCAGTGCAAGTTTTTCTGTTCATATAAACTCATCGTGCTGTAAGTAAACAGCCTAAAGGCCTGTTCGCATTAAGGACGATAACGATGAAAGTTCTAAACATCGTTAAATATAGAGAGAATAGCATCCACACCACAACTATTATGGCACAGAGGAACGATATTGTGTGAATAACTTTCATAAGACATTGACAAAAACATTGACAGCCAATCAGAATCAACCCTACTTGACAGAGCTCGAGCATTTAAAGTGAACATTTTGATGTATTCCTCACCAAAAATGATGTCACTTCCTTAATGATGATGTCATTAGGAACTGGCTTTTGTTAGTGATAGGGATGAAAAGTGATACTGAGGACAGTGAACAATTTGTAGATTCAATGGTTCATAAAACAACATTACTCAAGAAAATGTGATTTGTTTTAAGCATTTACGTAGCTTTTATAAAGCGAGCCTTGAGAAAAAAAACTGAATCTTTAGACTCAATGGCACTGATATATTTTAAAATATGCCAGTTCAACTTTCTTTCAGTTAAAACAGCTCAAACATGCATTTTAGTCTGGGGACTATAGCTTAAGCCTTATTGAAGAGTTTATATAAAATATTTTATACTATATAAAGTCAAGTTTTGGTTAATTTCTATGTTAAAAGTTTGTCAACCATTGAGAGCCAATCAGAATCAACCCTACTTTAAAGAACTCGAGCATTTAAAGCGGCGAGATGCTGGTATAGACACTAATAGTTGTCATTTAGTTAATAGTTCTGCATGTGAATTACTACGAATGATTGAAGTCCTGAAATATATCTTCTACCTACTCAACTTTCACTATGGACAGTGAGCCACAACGGTCCACCTTTTTCATATTTTACCTTTCTAATGCATTACATCAGTAGATGAGCACTCCACTACAAACCCTTCATACTGTGAGAATTACTCTCTGACCTAATGCCTCTGGTGTGTGTGTGTGTGTGTTTTTAGAGTGGTGGTCATGCTGTATTTTTTGTCAGGATTAGAGCATCTTGTCTCACTTTTCTCTTCTCCCCTTTCGTCTGTCTGTTTTTGGTAATATAGTTTTAGATGTAAGAGATTTTGGGAGTATAATTGTATTGTAATCGTATTAGCATGGCCTCTTGCATACAGTATATACACATTTTGTCTATAAGCCTAATATGGCAAAGTTTCATATTTATTAAATGAAATACAATAAAATGAATTCTTGGAAATCAGAATCAAGTCTTCACCCTGCACTTCCACTGAGTTTCCATAGGGGGAGACAGAGCGTTTCTGATGTTGCTCTCTCGTCAACACTGGCCCTTTGAGGTCTGTATCAATATTTACAGGTGATAATTCTACAAACACGCATGAACCTTCAGATAGCACTTCAGAGGAGTGAATTTAATATTTAGACGTTGGGAATTTGCAAATGCACACAGTACCCGAGTTACGTTTGAACAGAACTTTTCTATCAGAGTTTAAGCTCTGTCTTCTTCATAAAAGCAATAAGAGTATAGATGTTTCCATATCTTGTTGAGCCAAGAGTCAGGAGGCGGATCAGTCCTGTTCTGCAGTACTTTTTTAAAATATTTTTTAATGCGTATGCCTGTGTGGTGTTATATTTCTATAACACTAGTCTTTTGAAAAAAACATTTCTGTTCAAACTTCATTAGTTATTATGACTTCATTATTTAAACAATGGGAAGGAAATTAACTTGTTATTAATAACAATGATTGTTAATAAGTAATGACCCCTGAAATTCATACATTACAGCATATTATAATGCAACTTATCAGGCCTGTATTTGTAGAATAGCCTAATCAATGACTGTACCACATAGGCTAGATATATAAAGGCTATCATGATGCCAACAATGAACCATGGATTTGTTTATTTATATATTTTTAAGTTTAAGTTTATTTTTAATTTCAACAAATAAAACGTAAGGCTATAACATTCAAAACTCATCGGCTTACAGCATTTGAAGAAAAATAAACACAACTGTTTTCTGTAGCCTTGTGCAAACTTATTTAATAGAATTAGACTAAGTTTTTCTTATCATAGCCTACAAATGTCTTCGGAAACTCCTTTCCCTCGATTTACTGAAGCCTACATGTAAAAAACATGTCATTTGCAGCTGCACATGTGTGTATAGATCTATGCTGCATATATCTATGCCGTCTGGCCCGCTCACATCCAATGGCGCGAGCACCTCTGACCTGCGACCAATGAGACAACTCTACACATTACACGTCAGAGCCCGCCAGGGCGCCCAAGTCCCGAGTTTTCCATTATAGCAGGACTTCGTTCAGTCATAGCCTGTCTGACATATATCAGAAGATGTGTATGTCATGGATTTGCACTGAACTGATTCTCAAAAATACGGTAAAAACATCAGTTCAATTCAACACTGAGAGTAGAACTTTGGGATCTCAATATCGATTCGGAACAAGACTTTTATGTGTCAAATACGGAACGATTTCGATGTATACGAAACGGTTGGCAAACCTATTGCTAATGCACACTGATGTATTCCTCACAAAAATGTAAACAACCTGTAAAAAACGGTAAACTACTGGCAGCTGTGGTTGCCAGCATCATACTGTAAAAAATACGGCATTTTTTTACAGCTAAATACCATATTGTCAGCTACAGTATAAAAATTTAATTTAACAGATATGTTCTCTAACACAAAAACAGTAACAAACCGTATACTTACGGTATGATGCTGGCAATCCGTTTTTTTACAGGATTATTTTTTACAGTGTAGGGATGGAAAGTGATGCTGAGGACAGTCAACAATCTGTCAACTCATTAGTTTATAAAAACAACATTCAAAAGAAAATGTGATTTGTTTGAAGCATTGATTAGAGAAAGCAAAAATTCTAAAAACACATGGAATATTTAATCATAAACGATATGGACAGGGCTTCCATTAGAGCCAGGAATAGACCTTAATTCAATTAAGCATTTAGCTTTTATAAATATGCCTTAGAGAGAGAAAAAAAAGACAAAATAATGGCACTGATATATTTTAAGGTATGCCAGTTTAACTTTCTTTCAGTTAAAACAGCTCAAACATGCATTTTAGTTGGGGACTAGAAGGCTTAAGCCTTGTTGAAGAGTATATATAAAATATTTAGACTATATAAAGTCAAGTTCTGGTTAATTTCTGTTAAAAGTTTGTAAACCACTACAAGGACATAACAAAAAAAAGTATTAAGATTTACTTTAACTGAAATGGGTAAATTATTTAAAGTTTGTTGCTAGATCACCAAAATACGTAGAATTCCATATTTAATGCGTTTCAGTTTAATGTTTTACCCAGGAAAAAGAAGACATAAATGAAACGGGACATGCAAAATGAGAATGTCGAAGGTCAGGAAAGTGCTCTCTCTCCACCTGGTCTTACAGGGCGGATGATTTGCTTCTAGTGCTGTATTAGAAGTGTGACAGGCTTTTGGTGTGAATCCCCATCCATAAATCCCTCCAGTCAGAGAGAGAGAGAGAGAGAGAGGATGAGTGAGATTGAGAGAGTGAGAGATAGTATGTCAAGTGCCACGCTTCAGGGGACTTTAATTAGGATTTGTCAGATTGGAAAAGCTAATGCCTCTCTCCTGACTCCGACACGGATCAGAACAACTGGAGTGGGGCTGAGAAGGAGAGAGAGAGAGTGAGAAAGAATAAATACTTGGAAATCAAATAAACTGCAAAATGGCCAACCGTCTCTCCAGAGAGCACAGGGAGGTTACACTCGCTTCACTGGAGTGGAGAAATGTGGCAATGAAGATCCGTGCACGCTCTCCGGAGACCTGAGGGGAGATTACCATGCTCTGTAATGTTCTCTGAGGTTTATCACTCATTATTTGTATCTATTCAAGTAGGTAGCCCAATAGGGCTTTAGAGTAGATGGGCTCCATTTGAACAACACTGAGAGTAGAGACAAATCCCATCGGAGTCCTTCAAAGGCATCCAAGGTCATTTTGAGGATTGCGTGGTTGAGTTACACCCAAATCCCCCAAAATCCCTCTGCAGCAATTTAGGGTCTCTCAATCCAAGCTGACCCCTTTTAAAAGCCGGAAACTCAACCTGGATTGAGCTTAACTTTCTAAACTGTGTTGAAACGTCTGGACCGTCAATGCATTTTTACATTTAAAAATGTATGAATGTTTTTTGCATTAGACAGAATATACAAACCAAGTGGTACAGTACAGATACCGCTAGAACTTTTCTAATTATTTTGCACAAGGACTTTGGTTCAAATGGTGTTTTAGTGGATATATTATGAAGTGGCTGTATTTTTATCTTCATTGTAGACATCTATTATTTTATAATTTTATACCTAAAAAGCTTTTTTTGAGTGTGGTAAATATTTTTGATAACATGTGTACTTGTGCTTAATTCTGTAAAAAATAAATCGGTCCCACTTTATATTAAGTGGCTTTAAGTACTATGTACTTACATTGAAAAATAAGTACAATTTATTAATCAGGTCTGTTCTATTGTAAAACACTTTTGCTGCTATTGAGGAATGATGACGGGTAAGGTTAGGGACAGGTGTGGTGGTATGGGTCGGTTTAAGGGTAGGTTAAAAGTGTGAGGGAAGGGTCAACTGTGTAATTACAAATGTAATTACATAAATTAATTACATGCTGGTATTTTTAAAATATAAGTACAATGTAAAAACATGTATGTACACAATAAGTCCATTGTCTCTAATTATTCATTTCAATGTAAGTACATAGTACTTAAAGCCACTTAATATAAAGTGGGACCAATAAATTTAATAATTTGCTTGTGCAATGGCATTCTACCGTTAAAAAGTATGGGGTCAGTTTGATTCTATTTTGAATGAAGCTAATATTTTTTTATTTAGACAGTAAAGACATTTACGATGTAAGATTTCTACACTGGTCTCCCCTATTTATTGTCGCAGCTCTTTATAATACAGTGAACACCCATGACTGTAAACTATGCTTTTACTACCTAGTGATTGCTGACTCTATTACTCCAACTCTGACGAACTCTACTCCTCACCACGGTGCATCTCGGGTGCTGCCGTATTAGTCTGCCCAAGTAGCAGTGCTTCGCCTTCTGAGAATATAGTTCCCAATATTTATACGGTTAAACAATGGCGGTGTCTCATATGATCTTGTTATTTGCACACTCTGTGACTATACAAATCACAACATGTAAATAGGCAGCGCAGTCTCATCCCAATTCGTCATATAACTGACGTTTTGGGACGTCTTTTGACCATTCGTCAATATACGACTTTTTAGGGCCCCCTTAAACGTCAGTAGATGAAGTTATGGGATCCTAACTCTACCCCAGACCTAAACCTAACCCTAAACCCAACTCACCTAACTGATGTTAAAGGTAAAGCGTCAGTTGTATGAGCGACCCGGGATCGTCATCTACCGACGTTTAAGGGGGCCCTAAAAAGTCGTATATTGACGAATGGTCAAAAGACGTCCCAAAACGTCAGTTATATGACGAATTGGGATGAGACTGTGTTAAAATAGGAAAATGTTTGTGTTATTTTGTCACTTATTTGGGATTGGTATGCTAGCTGAAGCCATTTACATCCAGTCTTTGTGCTAAGCTAGGCTAGCGGTGGGTGTGTCAGACAGAGTTACAGCACGCACAGAGATGAAAAATGTATGTATGGACTTATTTAACTCTGGGGATACGGTGAATAAGCTAAAGTCCCAAAAAGTCGACGTGTTCCTTTAAGTGTCCCTCTGTATTTTAAGACACATGCCTTTGGTGTGAGAGACCCAGGAATCCACTGTGAGACACCAATGTGTCCCTGAGCAAGACACTTAACCCCGTGGTTGCTCCAGAGGTGTGCGACCTTTGACATATAGCAATTGTAAGTCGCTTTGGATAAAAGCGTCAGCTAAATGTAAATTCAAAATCAAGCCAAAAAATAGGCTATATAATAATAATTTACTATCACTCGCCTATAACATGAAGCCTTAAAACAAAGTCAGTGAATATAATTTTTCTGTTTGTCTTCATCCACCTATAGAAATCACTCTAATACTGACTAGACACCTTAGAAGTCATCAAGGATGTTACGGCCAGAACATCACTCTGCTTTGCTTGTCTTAGGAGTTTGTGGGTGTCTATCACCTTAGTTTGACTCAGTTAGTGTGTGTTTGTGTGTGTTGGTTCTGAAGACATCTTTTTAGAAAACAGACTCTCAGACCTCCCACTGATGTGGCAAACACTAGCGCAAAGACACACATATTCGCCAGAAACATGTTGAGAAATCTGAAGAGCTGTACACAGTGGAAAAATATAAACTACTAAGGAACGAAACAACAGTAAACATATTATATTTATTTTAATCAAACTAATGCAGCTGTTAGCAAATGTAAATCAGACTCAGAAGTCTTTTAGAAGTGTTATTTCCAGAGCTTTTTGCAACTTTGTATTATATGAGATACAGAGAGAGGGAAAGGAATCGGAGACAATTTACAGGCGGGATCAAACTTGTATCTCCCACAAGAGCACCAGGAGCATCTGTTCACGAACCTGTTTATTTATTTATTTATTTTTCATTTCTTTGTTGTTTCATGCTTGCCTGGTATGATTTTTTGTTCATCTTTGGAACACAAATGAAGATATTTTTTGATACAATCTGAGAGCTTTCTGTCCCTCCATTATCAGATACAACTACCACTCAAAAAGTTCATAAAGAGGTCGTAAAATAAATCCATATGAATTAAGCGGTTTAGTCCAAATTTGTCTGATAAGACCAGATCACTTTATATGATGAACAGATTTCATTTAGGCTTTTATTCACATTTATCAGCGAACATAAATAGAAGGTCAACTGAACCTGCTTAAGGCGTGAGAACAAACCTCATTGGTTCTTGCTGAAGCTTAAACTTGCTGTGTAACACAAGAAAGCCTAATCTGTTCATCATTTTAAAGCGATACAGTCTCTTCAGTAAATTTTGGACTGATTGTAAGTTTTTACAATCAAGTGAAATGATCGCTCATTTAATAAATAAATAACAAAGTTTAAGTTTTATAAGCTCAAATGCTCGCCTTGCTCTGTGACGCACATTTGTGACTCTCCTGTTCGAACTCGTTCATCAAAATGAACAAATCTTTTTCCGAGTCATTTGGTTCATTCAACAAACGAAACAAACGAATTGACTCAGAAAAAGATTAGTTCATTTTGATAAATGAGTTCGAACAGGAGAGTCACAAATGTGCGTCACAGAACAGAGCAATGCGAGCATTTGAGCTTATAAAACTTAAACTTTGTTATTTATTGAAGTCCATTATATGGAGAAAATCCTGGAATGTTTTCATCAAAAACCTCAATTTCTTTTTGACTGAAGAAAGAAAGACATGGACATCTTGGATGACATGAGGTAAGTAAACTATCAACAAAATGTTTTTGAAAAGTGAACTACTCCTTTAATTTGTGTTCCGAAGATGAATGGAAGTCTTTACGGGTTTGGAAAAACATGATGGGGAGCAATTAATGACAGAACGTTTACTTTTGGGTAAACCTTAATGGTTTTCCTGAGCGTATCGAAACAAAGTGCAAATCTGTTTTCGATTAAGTTAATGTTGTTGATGTGAAATTGCGTATACTTTCTACTTTCTTTTGACACACTATCTGCAACAACTATCTGCAACAGTCATGTAGTGGCCAAAGCGGGACATGCATTTCCTTAAGTCATGTGAAAAAGCCTTAAGTCTTCACAACATAATATATTAAACCAATGTTTTGTCTGTCAAACCTTGTTTGGTTTCTGTAATCCTGCTGTGACCAAGCTCTTGACCACCATGTGTGCCTGTGAGTGTTTTGTCTGGCGTGAGAGTATGTGCCAGATGAGTGGGGTGTGTTCGCAGATGCTGGTTGGCTCAGAGTAAGACATACAAAGGCTGGAGCCACACAGAACAAACTGAAACCTGATAATTGTCCAAATTTGATCTCATTTGTCAACTGGAACACAAGACCCTCAGGTAAATGTGGATAGATGCCTGCTGCATACTGGTGATAGTTTCAGTCTATGTATCTGCACAGTATTTCTCATCTAAGACAAAATGCATATACAAATGACATTCAATTAACATTAACATCGCCAAATGCGGACGGATTTCGACCAGTGCGTGTAACACCGTCACTACTACTAGCATCTTTGGTTGAGTTTTTATATAATATATACATTTGTGACAAAAATATAGATTTTTCGAGACATATCAATACTGAAATATCTAAAATGCTTCCAATAAACCAGCCCGTTCTCATCCAAAGACTTCATCGCTTTTGACCATACGTCAACATCCGGACGATTTTCAGGGTACCTTTTAACGTCAGTAGATGACGCTATCTAACCCTAACCCTATCTAACCGCTATCTAACCCTAAGACCGAATACCCAACGAATTCTCGTCCTTTAGCGTCATATGAGAACGCTATATGACAAAACGGTGCTATACTTACGCACATGGTACCCGTTATCGTTAATATAACACGCGCTGTGATGATGTCAGAATAAATGTAAACACAGTCAGAGATGTTTGAAATATGAACGTAAACAGTTGAGAAGAAAACGTATGTGTAACAGTATAATGGACCAAACCATTTCTACAAAACAGAAGAGCATGAAAGACTGGTTAGCAAACTGGCATTTAAATACCCACAGCCTATACAGTATCACGATCACACACGGGCAGTGAAGAATAACTGACAGAAAGAAAAACAAAAGAACCGTGACACACACATTAGCATTTGAATCAAGATTTCAATGATGAAATGAATTAATTTAGATGTTTGTTTTTTAAATCACCCCAAGGCCTAGATTCTGTTTAAGTACTTTCAGTGGAATGCAGTGATTAACTTTCCTGTGGGAATGCAAAGAAGATCAATGAACTTCAGTGTGTCCTTGATATAATGCCACGACATTCATATTACAGACATTAGTGGGACTTGTTGAGGTAAGCATCTATATTATTAAGCAGAC
Source organism: Hybognathus amarus (assembly GCA_030378365.1). Taxonomy (NCBI): domain Eukaryota; kingdom Metazoa; phylum Chordata; class Actinopteri; order Cypriniformes; family Leuciscidae; genus Hybognathus; species Hybognathus amarus. The sequence continues at coordinate 34,278 of JAQIUQ010004281.1, forward strand.
CTATTAAACATAATCAAAAGTGTAACTCATCTGAACCCATTTGTATGGCCCTATAAAATCCGTTTTATTTTTTCCCAAATTCCATTTATTTTTTCCAAATTCCGTTATTTTCCGTTTTAATTTTTGCAAATTCCGATTTTTCCGTTTTAATTTTTGGGAATTCATTTTTTCTCCCTTTACTGTTATTTTAGTTGTAAAAAAGTGTGCTTTTTTATTCCGTAATCGCAGAAATTATAGGGCCCTACATTTGTGTTATAGAAATGTGTGTAGAATGCCGACTTAAATCATAACTTTTTCTTTCATTTTCTTTTCTCTTTCTCTGTCATTCAGCTTTGCACTTGGCTTCCATTTTCAGTGTGACAGATTGAATATCTTGCGCAATTTCTCAGCATGTTTTACTTTACTTTAGAAGTCAAGACATTTCTATGCAAAGTGGGTTTAAAAATGCAAAACAACATTTTATTTCTTAAATCACCACGACATCATTTTTTCAGACCCAAACACCCCTCCCTTCATTGCTCCGCCCCCAAAATGCAAAAGCACACAATGTAAGAGTGGATGTCTCTTTATCATAGCAGAAGCAAAGCAAAATAATGCTTTGAAAAAATAAAGTGAAGATGACAAACGAATGACAAGAAAGAACAAAAAATTTAAAATGGAAATCTTTTCTTATATATTAAAATGTGTCCTAAAGCTCTTGCCTGATCATAACCCTTCTTTTCAAGTGATATTCCTCTGACCTTTTCTCTCTTTTGTAATGTCTCTCAGCCATCTCCCTTTCTACAGTCGTTCTTCAAATCTCCCACTTGCTCACTCTCTCACTCCCATCATAAGTGGACACAGCCTCCTTCTGCTGATTGGCTGTTGCTATTTATTGGAGTATGTTGTGGTTCAGCGGTCTGATCTACTTTCAACAGCGTTTCTTAGAATCATTTACGGCACTTAAAAAAAGGTCCTCTTCCTCTCTGATGACGTGTTTAGTAGTGTGAGGGCGGGAAAACCTGTCACTCACATGAAATCCATTACAGTAATAGCAAACCACAAACATCCATTGTGTCTTTCATAACTTCTGTTTCACACCAACTTTAAACATTGGGTGAAATGATTAACTAGCCTAATTGTTTTTGTTAAATGTCTGATTGATATTACTATCACCAATATTACAGATATGGAAAGTTGAGCATTGCTTTATGGGACACCTAGTGACTGTTCAGAGAAAATATGCCTATCTTCACAGTATACATACTTTATACTGTAGAAATAGGATGTTAGTATGCTATTCTGAACACAACCTCTGCCAGACTTCTAACGTGTGTGTGTGTGTGTGTGTGTGTGTGTGTGCGCGCACGCAAGGGAAATCCATCTCTGATTAAATCATGTTCCAGCTATCACACCACCTGTTCAACACGTCCTGACTCGCACACACCTCATTACCCCAATATGGCCATTACATTGATTAATCACGAATGTTAATTGAAATATGGATCTAAAGCCTGCTACGTATAAATTAAAACATTTTATGAGCATTAGCGGCACTGGAAAATGTCTCAGCAATGTAAGACTCACTGAAAGAGTGATCCCCTTCTGATTTTCCACTTTCGTTCTCCAATAAAAGGTCTAAATGTCCTAAAATAAAATGCTTTTAATAAATGAATGAGATATTAAGATGTGTTTAGTAAATATGGCCAATTAGATAATTTTTCTGACCTCATTGGGCAATTGTTTTTAACCATAATTCTAATGAAATTTTGTGAGATTTGTGCCTAAAAATATGTATAATATTTATATATGTATGAATGTTTGTACAGTATGTATGTACACTAAGTACGTATGTACTGTATGGATTTACAGTCTTTATTTATTTGTCTGTTCCCTGAAAACAAGTCTCAATTATTTTACAAGTTTCTTCTCAAGAAAATGTCTTGATTTAAGGATGTTTAGATTTTTTCTACTGAAAAATAAGACAAAAAAGTATACTATTATTATATATTATTGCCGCATTTAGTACTCGTAAGAGTCTGTAGGGAGCAAGTACCACCATGTATCTCCACAAAAATAAGGCCACAACGCCCTCCTTTAATAAATGTTTGAGTGCATGACAGTATAAATAAAAAATAAATAATGCTGCAAGGCTCTTAAAGTGTTATATAGCTAATATTATACAGACTTTTAGGTCATGGACTTGTGGGTAAACATGCATGTGATTTGAGCTAGTGAGATATTGGATGGTGAAATATTTATGGTGCTCCTTGGGGTTGTGAAACAGCTGCAAAACTATAACAAACACGAGAAAAATGTTGAATAAAAAAGGAAAGAGAATTTTTTTTCTTATGTGACTTGTCTCAACTGATGAACACATCACACACAAATTTGGGCCTCCTGTTTTAATCGTGCACAGTCGACGAGGATCACCTGTCATGAGCCTCGGCTTTTAGAGTATCAGAAGTCGTACAGAATAAATAACCATGAATGTGAGAAAACTCCCACAGACCTTAATTACCACAGTAATGGAGCCAGATTCCCATTTGTCTTGCTGTAATTCCAGAGCGTATGTGTCCTGAGACAACCAAGATTTACAAGTGCTCCTGATGGTCGAAATGCTCCTGATTTATTCGCCACCGCACACAACACACTTACTCCGGACAATGAAAGTTTAATGTATCAGAGGCTGTAAGGCAAATGACCCTGCTGATTACAAGAGGGAGTATGTCTCTCTCTTCACACACACACACACACACACACGCGCACGCACGCACACGCACGCACGCGCACACACGCACACAGCACAGCACGACACAACAGCCAACACAGCACAACACAACACAGCACAACACAGCAGCAGCACAAGACAACACAACAACACACACACACACACACACACACACACACACACACACACACACACACACACACACACACACACACACACGCGCGCGCGCGCGCGCGCGCGCGCGCGCGCGCGCGCGCGCGCGCGCGCGCGCGCGCGCGCGCGCGCGCGCACAGCCACACAGAGTGGTGGGGAGATGGAAGGAAAACAAAGACCACAATAAATAGCCTGAGGATATGAAAAAGAGCTCATATCTTATACAATGGCATAAAGTAATAAACACACACACACACATAAATAAAAATTACTGATGATCTAGGTGAAGAAATCCAACACCTTCGGCACATTTTTTCCCAATGTCACTCTCTTTGTAAATGCCATGGTTTGAGAGTCTGCAAAGGAGATCACTGGACAGCTTTCATAATATTTGCCAAAGTGTAAAATGATAGATGAGATGATGAAGTGATGCCCTTAATTTTATTAAATTCTCTCTCTATAATTAAACAACTGATGTGTTTTATTTCAAAAAGAGGACTTATTTTTTAATATTGCATTGTCTGGATTTACAATCAATTTGTCTTGAAGAAACCAGGGCATGAATTATGAAAACCCGAAGACTACTGAGGTGAAAATGTGTGATGCAAATATATTTGTGTGAATTTTTAGCATCATTACATTACAGTCTTCAGTGTCACATGATCATTCAGAAATCATTTTAATTTGCTGATTTGTTGTCCAAGAAACTTTTTGTATTATTATCAGTGTTGAAAACAGTTGTTCTGCTCAATATTTTTGTGGAAACCATGATTAATTTTCTTTCGGGATTCTTTCATAAATATGAAGTTCAAAAGAACAGCATTTCTTTTTTTTAATTGAAATGTTTTGTAACATTAAAAATGAATTTACTGTCACTTTTGATAAGTAATTACTAAAAAAGTATTAGCTTCTATTAAAAAATAAATAAATAAATCTAACCTCATACTTTTCGAACCCTCAAACTTTTGAAATTTTGGCCCCATAACTTTTGAACTGTATATAATTGTCTTATTTGTATCTTTTGTATTGCTCCAAAGGGATCTGAGACAGTTGATACTCAAATAACCGAGAACCCACTTTATGTCTTTCATGCTATGAAAGAGCAACTTATGAGCAATTCGTTTTCTTTTAGGCAGATAGATGAAGGAAGTAGAAGAAAGAGGCAAAATCAAGATAAGCATTTAATTGTACAAAGTGTCTGAACATTACAAAATGTATCATCAATTTCAGAGGTCTCTTTTGAAAGCCAAATGCTTACTGAGCCGACATGGACACGACTGACGTTGAAGTCCCACAGACTGGCAAATCGCTGACTAACAGACTGTTTGAATCCCTTTATAAATGTGACAGACACTGATGCCTTGGCCACAGGCAGACAGTTATCTCCAGACTGAAGGAGACCTTTTAAAATGTGACGGTTTGAAATCGCATCTGTCAAAACTGAAAGGAGAAAATGAAGATTTCGTCCCACTTAAAGCAACACCATGGAACTTTTCCTCTTTGCTCGCCCTACTGGTTGGAAACGAAATTGCCAATTACCGCTGTCGTAAATAATTTAGCCTACCGCAGCCTACCGTCACACACACACTTGTTGTTCATCCAGCACTGGCTTTGGAATGAACAATGTCCACAGACAAGGTAGAGTTATGTGATTTCATGAAAGTATGATGTATTAAGAAAAAAAAAGACTATTGTAGCACAATCGAACTTCTGTGGGCTTGAACCAGAAAATAGGAAGCAAATAGAGGTGTGTTCGATAAGATTGAACTCATAAGATTTTGGAAACATTATTTTAAGGTAAAATGTTACATAGTGTTGCTTTAAAAATAAGAGATGGCATTAACCTTCCTCCACTGAGCTTTATGCAATGTTAACACACTACTTTAGAACCTCAACAGTGTTTTCACAGGCCATAAGACATGCTTATGGATTCATGTGATGTTCTTTGAAGATTAGACTTTTTCTCTTTTTGATCTAAATGCACCCAAGTGTAAATTTGACATCGCTAATTCATTTAATCTTCAATTAATTCTTGCATAATATTTCCAAAGAAACGTTTTTCTTGGTAATCTGTCATCAAAATCATCTTGTTCCACCTCTGAAAAAACGTTCCTTTCAGATGAAGTTTTCGGTTGCACTTTATTTCGATGGTCCACTTTAGAGATTCTTCTTAGTGACTTTGAAACTACATGTCAGCTATCTCTCATTGACTGTTAGGTTAGGGTTAGTAGAATAATTTATGTACTTGCAAAGTTACTCATAGTCTGTAGGGGTCTTTTATTTTGAAATTTGTCTGAGTCATGTTTCCCATTTGTCTGGTCCCTTGTCATGGGTTCCCGTGCCCTCATGTGATGCTGTCATGTGCTAGCCTTGGTTCATGGCTGTGTCCAAAGCCAGTTCAAAGCATAGATATGCACAATAAAGGCTAGATGTCTATTGGCGGAGTTTTCTATCGTCATCACCGGCGGCCATCTTGTCACAGGCAAGCTGATGTAAGATGAGTGATCAGCACGAACACAAATACTCGTTGAAATCTTGACGGATTTACAAACGCTTTGAGTTTCTTACAACGTTATTAACGTGGCTATAATTCTGGATGATTATTTATTTATACATTTATTATTCATAAGTATGCAGTGTCATAACTACATCTCTGACGTTTATAACAAACCAAACCGTTTGAAAATTGCTAGAGAATTGAGCAAGTTATGGTTATTTAAAAAGTATGCACCATTAAAACACAATGTTACGAGTGAGCGAGCTGCCTGTGACAAGATGGCCGCCAGGTGCAGATGTCGAACCTCCTCTGTTTGCATTTGGCTCATTATTTTGATTGCCTATCAGGTGTTTCTTGTATTTACAGTATTTAATCCCTCATGTTTGCCATGGGTATTGAAGTAAGTAGCTGTCTTATTTATAATAAACTTGCATCAATCTCGTCTACTCTGTCAGCACTGTTACAGGGACCTTCAAAATAAAGTGTCAGCAGATATTAACCAGACAGTTAACAAACACTCTAATCAAAGTTAGCGGACATGTAGTTGCAAAGTTACGTATAGTTAATTACAAATGTCTAAAGTGGACCATCGGAAATAGTGTTGCCAAGATACCCAAATGTCAGGCCTACGTCACAATACATCTGTCTCTACTCCTGTTGAATTGCTTTAAGTACATCAAAAGTGGTCTGCAACACCCTAACCGTGTTCCCTACACAGTCTACATCCACTATAGCTACATTAAAACCGATAATTATTCTCATGAACAGCCCACAAGTTTAAATGAATTTAGAAATATCCATCCATCTTCATGATCGGGTTTCGATCCCCCACCTCCATTACCCCCATAGCGCAGTGCTCCTCTTTAGCGTACACTGGGATTAATTATTTTCATTCTCCATAATTTGGTCCCAACACCTGTGAGCAATGAGGACAGCGAAGTCTATAATTACAGCACTCCATCATCCAAACAAGGTTTCCACCCTTAAATCTAACGCGATGAAGTCGTGATAACGAAGGAGGCTGATGTGTGTCGTGGGAAATGTTTGGGGTTGATGGGGTACATTTCTAATCACTCTAATCATCTTTTTATTGATGTGTTTCATGTGATTTGTTTTCTTAAGATGGAGAGTTTTAGGGGTTTTTTGACAGCTGCACATGAAAGATAAGGTAGATCTGAGAGATTTCACGATGCAAATAAAATGCACTTATTAAAATGAATTACCAATTATATAAGCTAAATCATATATGGCTTGGAGACAGATTGATATTAATTCATTCAAAGCAGTTTCATGCCTCAGTATACAAACTTACAAACTTCCTTTTAGAAGTATATCACCTTTTTTCATTCCGCTTGTTTTTTTTAATGTTAATGTATTTTATACTTTGTTTTTTGGAATAGGTGAAGGAGATTTCAGTTAATATCTTCATAGTTTCTTGTAGACTGCAATGAGATTAAGTGGAGTGCAAATGAAGATGGAGTGTGTCTTTTCAGGATTCATCTCACAATTCTTCTACTAGAAGTTTAGAAGAGATCTCAGAAAATGTAGGTAGCTGTTCAAATAAAGTCAGAGCTCTTAAAGGGATGCTCCACTTTTTTTGGAAATAGGCTCATTTTACAACTTCCTCAGAGTTAAAAAGTTGGGTTTTACCATTTCAAATCCATTCAGCGATTTTCTGATATTTGGAAGAATTTCAGTAACCAGACAGTTTCTGGTCTCATTGACTTCCATTGTAGGAAACAATATATATACTGAAGTCAATGGGACCAGGAAACAAAGATATATACTATGGAAGTCAATGGGACTAGAAACAAAAATATATACTATGGAAGTCAATGGGATAGAAACAAAAATATATACTATGGAAGTCAATGGGACCAGAAACAAAAATATATACTATGGAAGTCAATGGGACTAGAAACAAAAATATATACTATGGAAGTCAATGGGATAGAAACAAAAATATATACTATGGAAGTCAATGGGACCAGAACAAAAATATATACTATGGAAGTCAATGGGACTAGAAACAAAAATATATACTATGGAAGTCAATGGGACCAGAAACAAAAATATATACTATGGAAGTCAATGGGATAGAAACAAAAATATATACTATGGAAGTCAATCGGGACCAGAAACAAAAATATATACTATGGAAGTCAATGGGACCAGAAACAAAATATATATACTATGGAAGTCAATGGGACCAGAAATACTATGGAAGTCAATGGGACAAGAAACAAGAATATATACTATGGAAGTCAATGGAGACAGAAACTGTCTGGTTACGTATATTGCTAATATAATCAATTCAGCCGATTTTCTTCGAGAAAATGGTTAAACCCAACTCTTTAACTCTGGGGGAGTTGTGAAATTAGCCTATTTCCAAAAAAAGTGAGAGTATCCTTTAAACATTTCTCATCAAATTCTTCCTAGACCAAATGATCAGAACTCGATATGCACAATAATTGTATTGCACTACATTCTTGCTGCATGTCAAACACCATCTTATTTGTGTTGATTTTTTATTCACATGAATAAAATGTAGTGAGAAGTAAGTTGATACTTTTAAATGAGTCATAATTTCGTCAGGGTTCAGGAGCCGCTTTCATTGTACATGGCAGCACTGTAATTTAGGATCATTAAACGATAGACTGTTGTTTTCATCTGTGTTATTGACTCTGACAAGTCTCGCTGTGTTTGCAGCAAATGTATTGTGAGGTTGTCATCAATAATCCACTCTGCAGCTGTACTGAACAAATCTGGGAACAATGCAGGGTCTAGAATTCAAACAAAGTACTCTGCAACTACAAGTCTTTTCTTCAGAAAATGCACTCACAACCTTTCTTTTCTTTCTTTTGAGTTTGGCAAACACTGACAGGTGCAGATGTTGAGAACAAAAATGTGACCATGAAATGTCAGTTAAAGATCTTTTGACCTCTATTTATCTGAAAGATTTTTATGTTCCAATGAGAAGGTCATGTATAAACTATAACAAACATCTGTAAGAGGATAATTCTTAAATGGCATTTGACAACATGTTTGAAGTTGACATCTTAATATTCTTACAGGTGTCATCAACTGGCATTTTGTCAGCTTATTATGCACGTCTAAAATGACCTTCATACTCAAGCGATTTGCAGGGATAGATGCGACAAGTTGTCATGATTCAGTTTGTATCCATCTTGTAATCATTTGAAATTTAGTTGTTGTTCAGAAAAGCTCATATGATAAGCGCACATTAAGCACATAAGATGCACATAGTCGAACATGCTAAGTGATTGATGGGTCAGTGATTGATGCACTTACAGGAGAACTCTGTCTCAATTTTAACATTGAGCTCATTTTTTTGTACATTTGGCGTGCTGTCAGTCCAGACAAAAAGGACAAAGATTGGTGTTGCCTACACTGTGTTATCGTCTTTTTAAAATTCACACCCTGTTGACTTCAATGGGGCATGTTCTAAACCTGCTTTTAGCCTCTTAAATGGTAAAATGGTAAATGGACTGCATTTATATAGCGCTTTCATAGACCCAATGGCCACCAAAGCGCTTTACAATTTGCCTCACATTCACCCATTCACACACACATTCATACACCGACAGCGACGGCAGCCATGCAAGGCGCCATCCAGCTCGTCGGGAGCAGCTGGGGTTAGGTGTCTTGCTCATGGACACCTCGACACTTGGTCAGGTGGAACCGGGGATTGAACCACCAACCTTTCGGTTTGTAGACAACCTACATGAACCACTGAGCCACTGCCGCCCCGCGGGCTACTGTGGTCTTCGACCGAAAACAGGAAGCAAATAGAGGTATGTGAGCTGGCTGAATTAACATTTTTATTCATATCTTTCACATCTACTGCAGTCAGATTGACTGTGGTCACTCTTTAATAACACCACTCACATGGCTGTGCACTCAGTAATGACAAATCAAGGATGTTAAGAGGCTTAAAGCAGGTTCAGGACATGCCCCATTGAAGTCAACAGGGTGCCAATTTTAAAAAGACAATAACACGGTGTAGGCAACACTGATTTTTGTCATTTTTGTCTGTACTGACAGCACTACAAATGTACCAAAAAATGAGCTTAATGTTAAAATTGACCAGAATTTCCCCTGTAAAAGCTTTTTTCAAACTTCTTTTCAGAGAAGTATCTCTTTACCAGCATGACACTTATAAAGAGGTTAGTTGTCGGAAATAATGTCTTCATCAAAAAATATGAAGTTTCCCAAGAAGAAAACCTCTCAGCTCTTGACAAATGTCAATAGATCATCCCCAAATGAAGGCGCTGTGATGCCTGCAAGAATCTGCTCAAATCCATAAGGATGAGACAATCAATTTGCAGAAGCAATTAGCATACCAATTAAAAGTTATTACATTGATTCTCATTATATATCAATTTTCCACTCTGTTCTCTCTCTGCTGTTGGAACATCTAATGAAATAAATTGAATGTAATTGATAAATAATTAGGCATCATTTAATATGTCAATTATCAAAACGAGGTTTTTCCTCCATATTAATTTTTCCCAGCACCAGGGGATTATGTAAAAGCATGTGCCAATTTTGAAAATCCAGTAACTCGTGAAGAGAAAATAATCTGAGGATTGTGGAACTGACATCCGAAGTTTCGTTTTAGCACCCAGATGGTGTAAAATCACAAGTTTGAAACATTTAAAGATAAAATATTAATGTGTTGATCTCCATTGAGACCCATTTTGTTTACTTTCTTTGATAATTTTTCCCTCCAATAATTATTGATCGCATGTTTCATGGCAGAAGTGTTGCACTTTATTCTCTCTAGCCAGTGTTTTTGTATGTTGGAGTATTTGAGAAAGTATTTGATCTTGGTGTGAGTTAGAAACCGCAACCACACGTACTGCCCATTTGAGTGATTCACAATTAAATCCAAAATATTTTTTGAAAAACAGTATTCTTTATTTATATTTGTAATGATATTTTTATATATATATATTTTTTGATTACTAATTTATTATGTGCTTTATTTCAGCAACTGCAAAGTCAAAGTTCTGTGTGTCCCAACTTAAATATAACATTACATTTTTATAAACTGAGCACCTCCAAATCTTCTATTTCACAGATTAAAGAGTGAGTCGGTTTACAGAACCGTTTTCTGTGTTTCAAGGGAGGCTGGAATCAATAAGCTTAGGTAAATGTGCAGCCCACACACTACTCCCTAATTAATGACAGTAAACATGTCATAAAGGTCGTAAAGGATATAGATGAACATTCAATAGTTGCTCATTTCAAAGGATGTTCAGAGGGACTTGTGGAATGTTTAAAGTAATTACTTGTTGACCGGGGGGAAACGTTAGGCGTGTTTTATCTGCCGATTCACACACCGCACGATTACATCTGCCTGACACAAGATCCTGATAGAAAAGCTGCAGAGATAAAACTGAGAAAACAAATGTTTTATTGTCCATCTAATCAGCCCTTTTCTTGCTTTAGGCAACTATACATGGTAATCCTTTGTCTTGTTTACATTTTTGTTTTCTGTTTGTTTGGAATAGGTTAAGGATCATTCATACTGTATGTGATTTGAACAAATCCTTAAATCTAACTGCATAACTTTTATTGTTTGTGCCACGGATATGAATGATGCCTCAAATTATGCAGCATGATGAGGAGAGGTGTGCTAATACTTTCCTATTTGTTTGGATTTACAGATGGGAAAAAATCATATTTCTTTGGGAGAAGCTACCGGATAAATATCTATGGAGATTGTCACCGCCCACACCATCGTGAGCATGCTCTCTAATTTTCCTTGCATAAATTGAATCAATATTTATTGTATTCTGGGAGTATTCTGAGGCCACTTAATAGCATACAGTATAAATACTGACACTTTCAAAACAAAGTACAGTGCATTTACCATTTTAGGTTAACATATTAAAAATATTTTCAGTCGACATTAATTTTCAGGGCTGGCCTTCAAGAGTGTCAGGACAGGCTTTCCCCGAGGCAGAAGTGTTGGTTAATATTACAGAACTCTGGAATTATTCAGTTCAGATAATGGCATTCTCAGGCACCTGCCTTGGGCTATAACTGTATACATATTTAATTAATTTGAGATTTTATGACTGACTATCTGAGTGTCACCTTCGCCAGTCATTGTTTGTACTCTTGAATTTCTTCAGAAGTCAATTTTCTTTTCAGAAAATGATCAGTGGACAGTAGAAAATGTTGATCATTGATCTCAGGATTCACATCAAATATTATGAGGTTTTTAATTTTTTATTCATTTTGGATGAGGTTTGCCATTTCATTAATTATGCCAAAAAAGATATTATAATTATATCATAAATATTATATCAGGAATATTCCTTATACCAAAAACAAAAAAAATAGAGAAAATTTATAATATAAAAAATGAGCCAGAATGGGTAAGTGTATATGTGATAAGATGTTACATCCTGGGTGTTTTATGGTAAGCATTTTTAATGCTAAAAATGATTTCAATACATTTTATGGAATTCAAATGGGTAAGGGGCATGTTGTCAGTCACTTTTTATTTAAATTAACACGTTCATTTGCCATCCCTCGATTTTAAGGTTAGTTTTGTGTCATGAACTCTAGGAAGTGCACGGCCTTAAAGGAGTAGTTCACTTAAAAAAATAAAAAATAAATAAAAAAAACTTTTACTGATAATTTACTCAAACCCATGCCATCCGAGAATGTCCATGCCTTTCTTTCTTTAGTCGAAAAGAAATTAAGGTTTTTGATGAAAACATTCCAGGATTTTCTCCATATAATGGACTGCAAAACGAACAAATCTTTTTTCAAGTCATTTGGTTCATTCAATGAACGAAATGACTCGAAAAAAGATTTGTTCACTTTCTCCGAGAGCGGATCCGATGAGCCCTGTACTCTCCCATTTGTTCATGTGACGTTTGACAAAGCCTACAGTAGTTTGTGTATCATCGTGTTCTCACAACAAAAGGGAGACATGGGATTTAATGCTTTAAAAACCAATTTACGGAAAGTATCATTTGCATTGCTCCCGCATTGCACCTTTCTGTCTCTTTTTCCTATTTTCTCTCCTCCCCCTTTTTTGTCTTTCAACCTTCTTTTTTCTCGGACACACTTTTCTTTTTTCCTGTGGCATCAAGGGAACAATAGCAACCTTGAACTGTTGAATTCGTTTAGTTAGACCGGCTGACTTCTTGTTCAGAGGAAATCATCCAAGACCAGCATGTCTGTCTAGATTAAAGGGATGCTGGGGAGGTTCTGAGATGTTGAGGAGAGAAAGAGAGAGTAATTAAACCTAATAAGTCAGAGGGACCTTTCATTCGCCCAGGGTTACTAATGAGACCAGCTCCACCAAATGCTATACCCGCTAGCTGGAGACCACACGAACTGTAGGTGGAAAGACAAATGAAGGAGAATGAAAGAGTTGAGCACAAATGATTCTGTTTTATCTGGATGTAAACTAGTGGATACATCTGAGTGAATGCTGGAGCCTTAGATGATGTAAATGAACTGTCACCACGGCTTTTTGTTTTTGATGTTACTGTGAACCTTTGTTTGACTCATTCTGACTAGCCATTAACAAATTAAAGTTCGTGTTTGGGTGATAGTAACATTAATGAGAAGGTAATAGAAAAATAAAGATAAAAAAAATAGAAAATAAAAGAAAAATAGAAAAAATGCTGGGTTGTTTTAACCCAAATATGGACTAACCCAAACATTAACCCTTGTGTGCTGTTCAGAAATTAAGGTTTTTGATGAAAACAGGATAATGCACTTAAATGGGAACCAAACGGTTCAAGGTCCAAATGAGAGTTTCAGTGCAGCTTCAAGGGGCTTTAAACGACACCAGACCATGAATAAGGGTCTTATCTAGCGAAATGATTGCTCATTTGAAAAAAAAAAAATCTAAGTTTTATAAACTCCAATGCTCACCTTGCTCTGTTCTGTGATGAGCTTTCTGTGACTCTCCTGTTCAAACTTGTTCATCAAAATGAACTAATCTCTTTTCGAGTCATGACTCGAAGGGTCCTAGTTAAGACCCTTATTCATCGTCTGGTGTCGTTTAAAGCCCTTTGAAGCTGCACTGAAACTCTCATTTGGACCTTGAACCGTTTGGATCCCATGGAAGTCCATTATATGGAAAAAATCCTGGAATGTTTCCATCTAAAACCTTAATTTCTTTTCAACTGAAGAAAGAAAAAGACGTGGACATCTTGGATGACATGGATGATTTGAACATACAAATTGTACCCACGTCTGCATAAAAACAGTGGTCTGGTGTACACGTCACGTGAACTCTTTTATATTTCACTGCTGATAGTGAACCACTGTTGATGATGTATATGTTAGATAAAACTGCGTGTTTGTGTGTGTGTTCTCATTTACTTTTCTAGCAGAGCATGACTTACGAAGACAATGTATATCTCGTCTCTGCTGACCTTAGGCAGACGCGAACTTATTTACAGTAGATTCATGGCAGGTAGATGCAAGTGCTGCTTGCTAACCACTTGAAAACTAAACCAAAGTGAGGATTAGCATTAGCTTTTAGCATTAGCTTCTGTGCCGTCATTGCCAAACAACAGGTGGAGAAATTGAACACGGCTTTGGACCAGACAATCAAACTAAATGTAAAAGGACCTTCTACAAATCTTATTACATATCTGGTTTACTGTTTTTCTTCAACTTTTTACTGTCGTCCTTAGCCAGTGCAAAAAGTACAGTAACTATGTTTTGAAAAGTTTCTCGGGAAAAGCATTTTTCTTTTCACTTACAAAGTGTTCATTTAGGACTGTGGATGTGCTGTTGATAAAACATACTTTCACAATACATCACGTTTTCCATTCTTTTCAATCCCACTCATCTACCCACCCTTTCATTAAAACGACAGTAAACACCCCTCAAGTAAAACTCACACCAGGCTGCATAGGGTGGCAATCTGAAGTGATTTGTGGAGTGCAAAACATCTCGCAACATTGATCGTTGCAGATTGAAACTCTGTCCTTAACCATTCATTTGGCATTTATAATGGCCTGCAGTTTTCCTGCATCAAACCCCATATCTTCTCCGCCTCACTAGACTTTTACCATTTAGCCAAGCTGTAAATTCTATCATCACAATTTCATCATTATGTGTTGTGCTAATCCACAAAGCTATTACTGTTTGATTTGTACTTCAAATAAGATGTTTAATTTTCTCATCTGCACACTAAAGATATCTCGTCCTTTAATTGTCTTTATTTCTTTCTTTCCTAAAAGGTGAGAGTGACGGTAGTCAATTCAGTGAGGAATGAAGCACAACTAAATCTATCTAGAGGACTGTGCATGACACAAGAATGACTCATTACAAAATAATAAATATTCGTGCTTTATATAATGCATTTCAAAAGCAATTTCAGCACAAAGCCATACATTCTGGGTAGAGCTTTGTACGGGAGCCAATTCTTTTATAATAGTTTTCTTTTGGGGTAACAAAGGAGATGAGAAATGGTCAAATGATAGATGGACTTGTATTAACTTGAATGAAGTGTAAAGGGCAAAATAAAGGGATCTTGTGAGATTTTGTCATGAATGGAATGCAATTTTCTGAATATAGGAGATGGACCAAAGGACAAAAGTAGTCAGGGCATATGGTTCACAATGAGCACACGCTATACGGCTCGCTCTCTACCAGAGAATCCTGATGATTTATGAGCACGGCTCATGAATTCAGACACAGAAGCAAAATATTTTCTGTTTGTGAGGCGTGCCCAATGCTTATGATCCACAGATATGTTTCATTGGCTAGAAGTGGATAAGGCTCATGAGAATTCATGAATCATGTCTCCTTAAATGCTTTAGAGAAGCAAATAAGACAACTGTTGACATGCAGTCAGAGAATAAAGCTTTGAGGTCAACATGAAATCAAAATTTACCCCTATTTCTTTGATCCAATCAATTCACAATGGATACAATCAAGTCCTGGCCTATGTATTTCTTGTTAAACAACTTTGTTTTGCTTTGTTTTGGAAATGTTACGCAATTTCATGTTGACTTGAAGATTAATGTGACTTAGCATTTGAATTTGAGAAGTGTTTGAACTCCTTTTCGTTGGGAAAAGTCACCATATCCTGACCAAAATTCCTTTAAAAAAAGCACCTATAATGCACTTTTACAACAAGGTTTTGTTTATAGAGTCTGTGAGTATGTGGTTTCATGCTTCAATGTTAAAAAAAAAAAACATTATTTTCACAAATTTTGACAACACAACCTCTCTTCACAGTTTGGGGTGATTTTCCCAAAGCGTCGTCTAGTCAACTATGGTTGCAAGTTCCATTTATATCAGCAAAGTTCAATAAGTCGGTGTTTCCTGAAACCATCGTCGAAACTCTTAGAGCTGTGGTTAGAAGCAGAGTTTCTAGATTGCATGACATGTGGACTTAATAAATCCATATCTTGAGCAAAATAAGCAAGCTGAGATTCAGTACAACCTGTGTCTTTTTATTCAGAATACATCTTTGAGTTTGTCAAGATACTTTAAAGCCCCATTTTCGAAGACTGCGCATGTGCAAGCATGCTCTGAATCAGCCTATGATTGAATCTGGATATAAAGCCAAAAAAGTGAGAAAGAAATGTAAATATTCCTCAGATGCCATGTCTGTAATTTATATCAAAACGTCTAGCATTAATTCAATCTCAAACAATTTTATTAAAATAAGTTATTACTCCACCACATGCATGGCGTCATAAACCAGCGGTGTTTGAACGACCCCTTTGCGACAATTTGATTTCGGGATACTGATGAACGGTTCACTCATTTTGAACTTGGATCAGGAGGTGAGGTGAACTAACAGAATAAGACTGCAATAACTTAAGACCCAACAACTAATAAAACATTTTGGTTGCTTATAATTTGGCTTTGGCTGCATTACCCTAGTTTATTTTTATTCAAGATTTTCATAAGTACTAGATGTGTTGGGATATTTAACATTTTAAAATTATATTATGCTGAAATGAACGAACGACTCTAGAAAAAAGATTTGTTCATTTTAAGCTGAAAGCTCAAAAATCGGAGTCAGTAAAATGATCGAAACTTCCCACAACTAGTTTTGGGTAACAGTCGTGACTAGCTAGTTGATTTCTTCAATCGATGCATCATACTATGGTAGTGAAGCATTCGAATTATGGAAAACGCACCTCTGTTTAGTTCCTGTCTCTATGAAGTCCTCCTTCCAAAAAGCATAATGTGCTTTGATTGGTTTCGGCTGGACCAGTGTGTTTTGATTGGCTCGACCGTTTGGGAAGTGTCACGCCCTTCACCATAACCGCACGTTTGGACAAGAATTATTTAATGAGGGATAATGTGGACATGCACTTTCTTAGAAGAAAACTCAAGACTACAAGTTTTAGGGAGTTCAGAAACACTGATATAGGGAATACCTCTCTTTGGACCATTCTTAACCACTTTTCATGCTCAAACAACAACATTACACACTAAAGAAAGAATGGAAATGTAAAAAAGCATAATAGGTCCTCTTTGAGCACTTACGCTTCCTCAACTCATCCGATCACCGGCACAGCTGAACCCCTGTTCCTGCTCACCTCTGAAGAATAGAGATATGTTTATCACCCCTTACTCCAGACCAAAAATCTCATTAATGTAATTCCATTATCTGTCCTTGTAATTCTCCTCTAATGATCAGCTTTTTGTAAGAGTTTTATCTGACATGGAGCTAGCCCTCCACGTTTAATTCCTTTTACAACCCGCCATTACTAACTAAACAGAGAGAGAATGATGAAAAAGACATCTGCTCTCTTTTCTTGAAAATCAGCTTATCCTTAGGCTTTTGAAACCTGTCTCCCCTCTCATTTAAGACCCTATGGACCAGCAATTGCTGAAGTAGGACGTGTCTGTATACAACAGCTAAACCTCAGCCAAAGGTTTCCTATGATGGTGACCTTTACTTTCATACCTTGACCTCAATCTTGGTTTTTATCTGTCCTCTGGCCTACATAAAGGCAATACACAATGCTGTCTCTTGGAAGAACTCAGCAGAGATGACTCACAATGATATTTTGCTTTAAATAGTGATTGAAGTACATGGTTTTACTGATTGTTCAGGCAACCTTGACTTTACTTCTTTATTTTTACAAAAAACAAAATAAAGTCGTCACAGGTAAACAAAGGTATTTTTTAACAACCTACAGATTTGAATGTTCTTGTCAGATAATTAAAACAAACAAGCAGTCTTTTACAGTTTTAGTGTGAAGAAGATTCACTTTTTTTCACATGGTGACAAGAAATTGAATAAATACCTCTATCTGAATAGCATAACTGTTTTCAACATTGTATAATAGTAAGATATGTTTCATTAACAGCAAATTAGCATATTTTAATGATTTTTAAAAATATCATGTAACTGAATATTCAAATACAAAATTATTTTAATTGTAATACTTCATAATATTACTGTTTTTACAATAATTTGCATCATGGGTGAGTTTTATGAGATTTTCAGAAAACATTAAAACATCGTTCCTCTCAATTCCGATTTTGTTTGAACAATTTACGGTGGCCATTGTAGTCCCAAGATTAACATGGCTTCCATTTCGACCTCTACCATGAGTGTTAACTCAAAACGTAAACGCGAAAGGCGAAGCTTGAATTAACGTCCCTCTTTGGCTAATGTACATTCAAGATGGAGGGGCAACATGGCGACCGACAATAGAACCCCTTACTCGTATGTATATTCAATGGCATATTATACACTCATGAGAATACTTTATTACTTGAACGAAAGTAAATATACATTAATGAGCACATATATTTTTGAAAGAACTAAGTGTTTTTAGCTAAGAATAAACTAAAAGAGTTACACAGTGTAGCTTTAATAAATCACAAGTAGCGTCTGTTGCACTGAATCTACTTTATGCTGGTTTTAATAGAAAAACACACACACAATCACTGTGGCCTGACAGGATGAAATAGCATTACCATAATCAGAATATGTGAGTCTTCGAAAAAGGTTTTGTTTGTTTTTTTGTATTTCACCCACTTGCTAGATTGACTAAATTAGGCACCAGTGACAGCGAAACAAGATTTTCCAATGATTGTAAAGCCAACTAATATGCTAAACAAAATGTTAACATTTGGCCTCATAAGACATGGAGGAAAGTATACCATATCCTATTAGATTCAGTCCCATATGTCTGCTTTTTTTACAGGTTTATTCTCATTAAGGCTTGTTTGCCTCTGCAATCAGGAGCTTGAGCTCATTGTTGGACATTAACAATTTAAATTGTTTTGCTTTTTATCCTGCCAATTGCAATTACACTCTTTCCAGAGGCACCAACTAATGAGTTTTCCTCTTTCATACTCCCAAGACTTACGGGCTGAATAGATCATCTTTCCCTCTCTGTATTAAATACATAAATAACGGCCGACAAAGATTAACACAAAAGGTCTGCGTGAACAACCCGGGCCGCCTGGAGACCGCTGTTAGTGGAGATTGTTTTAATGAGAATGCAGCGGAGTAGAAAGCTGCGCTCACAGGTTCTTCTCTAGCGTCATTTCCACACATCTGAGGTTCTCCCTCTCTGGCCTGTCGAAGCGAATGGGGGTGTGTTGGTAATTATCAGACCTCCGCTATCAAGTTCTTCGTGAATGGACAGAAGGAAATTGCTCTGTCCTCCTGGAGACTCTTTGAGCTTCTGGGTTGAGTGCGGGTTCATAATCACGGCCTGCCGCGGCAACAAACTGGATCTAAACCCACTAACCATACAGCACATGATCATTTAAATTGGATTGCCAAAAATTTTCGTCTATGGCGAGGAAGGAGTTAACATATGCCTCAAGTGCTGTTTATTGAGTCTAACCCGTAATATTCATTCTATGCATCTTTCTCTGTTGAGTAGGGTTGGGTATCGTTTGAATTTGAACAATTCTGATTCTGATTCCGATTCCTTGTTTCGATTCCGGTTCCTGAACGATTCTCGATTCCAATTCTTTTAAGAGACAGGGTCAAAAAAAGTTTAGCTAACCTTGCTAACCAATGGTCCTTCTGAAGGAAATACTCCTTCTGTCACAAATAGTCCTTTTGTCACAAATGTTGCATTTTGCCGAGATTTCCTTATTTTTAGAAAAGTGAAGCCACACCTTTGGACCGCCGACGCAAGCTACTCATGTTCGACTTCGGCACAGTTATGCCAACTCTTCCGTCTAACGCTTCTTCGACTTCTTTCCGGTCGACCGAACTTTGAATGTCGAAACTTATGAGGAATCAAAATTTTAACTTTAAGCAATTGCGGGAAAAAGCAAAAGAGTTAGTCCCGGTCCAATTGGATACTGAGTGTCGATGACCTACCCTACAGTTGAACATCCATTCAAAATTTGCACTCCAATTATGTCTTTCTCAGGTGATATTTCTCAATTGATTGAAAAAGAGGGCAGTTATTTTAAATGTATGACTTTTGATGACAGACTTTGGTATTTTTACTAATTTTAGCACAGAGTATCTCTTCTGAAACTCAAAAACAAAGCACATTTGTGGGGATCCTCCAGCATTGTATCCGATCCGGCAGTGTTACACTGCAAAAAGGAAGTTCCCTCCATAGAGATTGAACGATGATTGAAATTGAGCAAACAGATTCTCATCTCAGAATCAATTAGCATCCCCTTTAGCGCTCGAGAGAGAGGTTTTATAACGGTGACTTTGTGCAGAATGCAGTGGAGCATCGATCTAGACCTACATCACTTCAGATTCTTAATGCTCTCTACACTCTGCCCTCTCATCCCTCTTGTGTTCTGTGAAGCTTGTTTTTTCTCTAATTCATTTAGATGTAATTAAGGCTGAGGATAGTAAGTCAACAAACCTGAAGATCCACTAAAGAATGAGCAAGCGGCTTACTGTGAAGAGGATGTGATTACACATGGATGCAAAAGTCAGTAAATAAAAGTAGGCTATTTGCAGACTGATCTCATGAAATTGCGTGTGTATGACACACCAATTCGTATTTCCATTTTTTGCGTTCTATCAGACACGACATCGAATTTTCAGCGTGTTTTATGAACACCGTTTACTTAACGTTACTTTACTGTATTTATAAATGACCTACCCCAACCCCGATCCGTAAACCTACCCGTCACTGAGGTTAATAGCATTTATGAGTCTTCCCCTACCATCCTCAGGAAAAAAATATCGCTCTCTCAGATGTAGATCTACATTTTCGTTTCATTTTCGATCTACACACACACGCGGAATCAGTCGGACATTTAACGACGTCAGACATACACACATACACGCGATAGCTAAAAATACGTATCAACACGCCACTTGACTTGAAAGTGGCATCTATGTTTTAGTTTACACAAAAGTCTTTGATGTCATGTCGCTATCCACATCCATAATGTGAATCTCACGATCCACCACATTCCAAAACTGCTCTATTGGATTGAGATGTGGTGACTGGAGGCCATTGAGTATTGAACTAGTGAAACCAGTGTGAGATGATATGATCTTTGTGATATGGCACATTATCCTGCTGGAAGTAGCCATCAGAAGATTGGGGCACAGTGGTCATACAGGGACGGAGACATGGTCAGCAATGATACTCCGGTAGACTGTGGCATTTAAACATTGCTCAGTTGGTACTAAAGAGCCAAGAATAATACCATTCAATCCCCACCAGCAGCCTGAACCGCTGAAACAAGGCAGGATGAATCCAGTGCTTTCAAGTTTAGGACAAATACTCTGACTCTACTATCTGAATGTTGCAGCAGAAATCGAGACTCATCAGACTAGGCAACGTTTTTCCAATCTTCTATTGTCCAATATTTCAGCTGTAAATATAGCCTTGAGTTTGCTGTTCTGAGCTGACAGGAGTGGCACCCATGTCTTCTACATGCCAAGGTTTTCGACAGTGTTGTTGCGTTTATTGGGTGATCTTGTGGATATTTGAGTTTACTGTTGCCTTTCTATCAGCTTAAACCAGTCTGGCCATTCTGACCTCTAGCAGTGAGCAATGACACTTCTAACCCAAAGAACTGCCACTCACTGGATATTTTTCTACTTTTTGGACCAGTTTTTCTGTAAACCCTAGAGATGGTTGTGTGTGAAAATCGCCAGTAGATCAGCAGTTATCTGAAATGCTGCAAGCCCAGCCCGTCTGTATGCACCAACAACCGCGTCATGTTCAAAGTCACTTAATATCATCTTTCTTTCCCATTCTTAGTTTGAAACTTACAGCAAGTATTGCCATGCTGTTGTCAATTGGCTGTTTAGATATTTTGTGTTTAATGGCGAGTATGAACAGATGTAGCCTTACCTAAAAAGTGGCCAGTGAGTGTTATATATATTCTTTTGTGCTTTCACAAAAGGAGAGAGTGGTCATAGAGAATTTCCCTTTATGGCTGAACTATCAAACAGAAAGCTTGCATGACCTGGTACAACAATTTAAACATGTAAAGCTGTTTTTCATGTGATAGCATGTTTGACGCCTTCCTCGAACATTATTTGCATTGACTGTCTCTCTTATAAGAAACCTGGCAGCAGACTTCCTCAATCTCACAGTCTGCTTGGAGCTTCACATGACCTCCTGTTCTGTCTGGCACGTTTCAAACACACACACACGGCAGACTTGACTCCCATCGGAGCCGTGAAGTGCGTGTGTGTAGGGGGGAAAACTCAGCCTGTGTCAGACCTGAGCGCTGTGGAAAAATGTAGAGATCTAATGAGTAATAATGTCCTGTAGCTGCAGCTGTGGTTGCAACTGCTGTTGTTTTTATAGCATAGATAGACAGAAAGAGATAGATAAGAGAGATAGATAGACAGAGAAGACAGACAGACAGAATGAGATGGACAAATGGATAGATAGACAGACAGACAGACAGAAAGAGGGACGACGAACGAACGGACGGACGGGGCGGGCGGCGGACGGACGGACGGACAGACAGACGATAGATAGATAGATAGACAGAGCAGACAGATGATAGATGATAGACAGACAGACAGAAAGATAGATAGAGAGATAGACAGACAGACAGAGAGATAGACAGAGAGACAGAACAGACGGACGAATCAGAGCGATGACAGACAGACGACAGAGAGATAGACAGAGAAACAGACAGACGGACAGACAGACAGACGGATAGACGACAATACGGCAGTAGACAGACAGGCAGGCAGGCAGGCAGGCAGGCAGACAGACAGACAGACAGACAGACAGACAGACAAGACAGACAGACAGACAGACAGACAGACAGCACAGACAGATAGATGGACAGACGATAGATAGATAGACAGACAGGCAGACAGGCAGACAGACAGAGAGATAGACAGAGAGACGGACGGACAGATAGATAGATAGATATATCGGATGTTGTTTAATATTGTAAACTGTTGTGTTTTCACCATATTTCTATGAGGTTTCTATAGAGTCTGTTATTCGGTCTGTAGATGTGCTTCTGGTCCCTCCTTCACTGTAAGTTTGTGTTTTATCACGCGCTTTATCGTCTGCCATCTATAAATCTGATTGTCTTAGAAAAGTAATGAGACACACCTCTCCTCAATAAACCACTCGAATGGGCATTATTATTCATGTATCTAGCACAAACGGACAGTTGCCTCTACAAGCACCACTAATAAACCAACTGACCATATAAAAACACATAAACGCACTGAAAGAAATATTAAGCTGAACGCTCCGATCGCTTCTTCACTGATACGTCTTTGGCAGTTTCATTATTGCTCATCATTGACTGACATTTCAGCTTTTGTTTGATTAAACTGTAATGTCTATATCATGTATCAGCACATTTGACATTTACCATGAGAGTGAGTGTGAGGTGAACACTCATTTACTAAATGAGCTATATCGCTCAGCTGAAAGATATGAACGACTCGAAGAAATGGATAGGGGTCATTTCCTGCCCGATATGAGCCCGCCATTATTAGTCCTTCTCTTTCTGAGTCATACACCACAGCGCTCATGTTTACTGTTTAATTATATCATATCTGAGTATTCTGATAAGAATGTGCTTCATACTGTGTGTGATTATTTAGTGGAAATGCTTGTAATTGCACATCATTATGGCTAAAATCATTAATTATATTAACACAGACACTTTTTTAATAGCTCCCAAGTTCTCGTTTTCATCTTCATCTTCGAGGTGTTTCATGTAAAAATGCATGAAATTACAAAAGTTTTGAGAAATGTTTGAGTTCATTTTAGAAGTCCTGATATTTTGAAATATTTATTTGAGTTATAATGCTGAGATTTTTTTCTATATTAGTGATATTATTGAGAAATTGGATATTGTTTTGAATTTAGTTTTTCATTTTTAGTTGACTAAATTTTTGTCACTTAAAATTAAAAATAAAAGTATTTTTCGCCTTTTTAATAAAGCGTTCCCCCATTTTTTTACCCAAATGAGCATGAAGCAACTTGACCAATCACAACACACTGGTCCAGCCGACCAATCAGAGCACATTACTCTTTCGCAAGGAGGGGCTCATACAGCACTACTCAGTTCCAAAGAGCAGTCACTGTGGTGGAACCTTTTCAAAAGGTACACCAGTTGTACCTAAAGAGTGCAAATCTAGTCCCTCAAAAGGTAAATATTGGTATTTTTAGAATATAGCTATTTCTAATCAAGATAAAATTGTGGCAACCGATTACAAGCAATATTATTAATTAAATTTAACAAATTAGAACTGAGTAATAATGAATATTCTGGAAGTTAGCCATTGTAAAGTTTGAGTAAAGTTTACACCAAAAAATTAAACAGAAAATATCTAAATAACAGACAGATGGCAAAGATTAATGAAGAACTCTTATATTATTTTGCAAACACTGAAGACACCTGATGTTAACAAGCAGAATCACTGTAGGAGAAAACTCGTAATTTTAGAAAACAAACCATAAAACCGATCAGCATAATGGTGACTTAAATTTACTTAAACAAAAAATAAAGTTTTACTCATTTAAATGTTTAACTTTTAAGGAATTAATTTGATTAATTATTACCCAACTCTGATTTGTTAAATTGAATTAATAATATTGCTTGTAATCTTGTTGCCACAATTTTGTTTGATTAAATAAAGCGCATTCATTTTTACAGTGGTACTGTTCCCAGTGACAGATTTTGTACCTTTTTTTCTAAAAGTGATGGAACAGAAACTATTGGTATACAAGACTGTTACAGACTGGAGAGAGAGGAACTGCAACAATGTAAATATATGTAAACAAATTACTTTTTTTACATTTCAGAGCATGCAACCCTATTCTAGTAGAGCCCAAAAACTAAATCATGGGCAAGACATTAAACTTTAAAACATCCCTTTAAAGTTTTGCGGAAGGGAGAGGTCAAACAGTCATTCTCTGAATGTGAAAAGCACGTCGAAGTGCAGGATATTCACGGAGTTGTTTCATTTGACTGTATATCACCAGCTAAATGATTGCGAATATACTGTACAGGGAAAATTTGAGTGTGTATGACTCTAAATGTTCATTATCAGTGGAAAAAAGCCATGAACTCTAAATCATATTTAACAAGTCCTGTCCCTTCTAGGTGCTCCATAAAGAGCTGTCAGCTGAATGATGACTAATAGACCTTCGTTTCTGTTTGATTTGCCACATGGGAAGTGCCTCCAGAGCTGCAATGTGTCATTGTTCATTCCTATTCTCTCTCTCTTTCCCAGATGTTATTCAACTTTCAATCCGTTCTATGTTTTCCCTCCCTCCAGGATCTTAATGCTGTCGTCTCTTTCATTTCACCTCACCACGTTCCTTAAAGCTGCTCTTGTCCTCATTCTTTTTCCTTTTGTTCCGGCTAATAGTCTTGGAGATGGTAATAAATCTCGACTGGCCCGGTTGAGACAGACGAGCGGCGACGTTGACGGATGCTGAGGAATTTACAGGATTACAGGTGGAGTCGGCTGATTGATTGGGTTTGCGTTGCGACGAGAAGAATTACTGTCGGAAGATGCGAGATGATGGGCTGATGTATTGCTCAGCCAAGCCTGATGAAGAGGAGAGAATGGACTTGAACAATGGTTTTACAAGCTTCCATCTCACTCCCATTCACATCTGTGGCAGCATGTCTCTGTGTACCTGGTGCTCTTCCAGAATTAGAAAGAACCCAATTATTCTACGACAAGAACAAGCTGGCAATAGCAGTTCAATCATATGCTTCTGTAGGACCTGCAGGCACAAACACACTGCAGCTGAGTACAGTTGTCACTCAATCCCTGTTTCTACGAAAATTGGTTATTTATGAAAGTGACAACACATTCTACAATCAAATTTGCTGTTAATGCAGTACTGATGCTGACAGCATCTCTAAAAGAGAGTTCAGTGGTACTGTTGGCTAATATTGCCTTCATCAAAGCATGTTTCCTCAGCCATGCGGCTGCAGAGTAACGAATCAGATGACATGTTGCTGACAGCAGTTTATGAATGATTGCTAGATAATTATACATTACTGTCTAAAGGGCTCCTCCAAACAAATTAAAACATTCCTATGGTTATCAATATGCCAATCATCACTGTTTTGGCAGTTGCAGTTACCCTAAAACAACTTTTTTAGTTAATGATCTGTAATACTGGGGCTTTATTAATACTGTTCATTGATTCAAGTAATTTTTAAATCTTGCAATGTCATCCAAGATATCCATGTCATTCTTTTTTCAGTTGAATGTGGCAAGGGCATCCTTAGGGTCTTATCAAGTGAAACGATCGCTCATTAAAAAAAAAGTTTAAGTTTCATAAGCTTAAATGGTCGCTTTGCTCTGTTCTGCTGATGAGCGTTCGTAACAATCAAAATGAACAAACCTTTTCTAGTTGAACTTGTCATTTTCCGTTCGTTGAATGAACCAAATGACACGAAAAAGATTTTGTTCATTTTGATACACGAAGTTCGAAACCAGGAGAGTCACGAACGCTCATCACAGAACAGAGCAAGGCGACCATTTGAGCTTATAAAATTTAAACTATTTTTTTTTAAATGAGCGATCGTTTCGCTAGATTAGCTTTTTCATCGACTTGGAATCCATTTAAAGCCCTTTGAACAGTTTTGCAGTTTGCACTGAAACTGTCTTTTGGACCTTGAACAGTTTGGTTCCCATTAAAGTCCATTATATGGAGAAAAATCCTGGAATGTTTTCATTAAAAACCTTAATTTCTTTTCGACTGAAGAAAGAATGACATGGACATCTTGGATTGACATTGGGGTGAGTAAATTATCAGCAAAAGTTTTTATAAAAGTGAACTACTCCTTTAATTATTCAATATATGGTGTAAAATTGTCTGCAGTGCTGCCCTCTTCAGGTTGAACGGTGGCTACTGCAGTTGAATTTTCCTATTGGAAGTTGTGGTGCTCTGTGATGTCAGAGAGCACCAGCTAACCACGCCCTTGCCTACTGAGAGAAGCGTCTCCGAGCGCATGCCTCCCCTCCAATAGCTACCCTTTAACTGTGTGACCTTGGTCCTGCCCTTACGAAGAACGTCTTATTCAAGTATGCTATTAAACGTCTTTTAAACTATATATTTTTTTCAATATACTTTATGTACTTCTCAGAAATATAATAACAATTACACTACTTTGACTTACACTGACAGAAAGGTCTAAGTTTATATTTGGCCTTTACTGAAAATATTGATAGAATACTCGATTATAAAGTAATCATTTTAAAATTAGTACTTTTACTAGTAAATTAAAGTATTTTTATAAGTACAAGGAATTTACCACTTCACACTATTTTCCCCACTGACGGAATTCTTTGGCTATCCATGTTTTCACTGTTAGGGGGCGCTATTACACATCATCTGAAATAGTACAGAATCTCCAGATCAAAACACAGGATAAGAAGCAGAATAGATTATTGCTTACACAAAGTGTAAATAACGCGATCATCAAACAATAAACAATGTATAATTAAAAAAACTGCCCAATGTTTCCGAACTGAAATGTTTAATCCAGGAAGGGGGTTAATCACTGTTAAGCTTTGAGGAAGGTGATGGACTCGACATAGTATTTGACAAAAATGCGATTTTTCTCAGCTTTTTTGTTTAAAATTTTGCTTTAAAAAAGAAGCTTACAAGTATACTTTAAGTATAAAACTATTAGCTAAACGGAGGCTGTAACGACTAGTAAATCTACATACACATGTAGTTTAGTTGCAATAAAAGCGAAAAAAACTTTTATTAAATTATTTACACTTAAAGTAAAAATACACTTGAACTTTTCTTAAGGCTATATGCTTAATAAAATGAACTTTAATACACACTAAATCAGTGTGTATATAATTTTCATTTAAAAGTAAAGATTATCCTTGAAATAAATAAAACATTGAAATATAAATATATATGAAAATAATATACATGAAAGATATATTCAATCTTGTTTACTTCTGTAAGAAAATTATGAGTTGAGTTGATGTTCAGTGTAAAACCTTGTACCAGAAGCAAAACCAGCAAAGAACTATTGAGGCATTAGGCATTGAACCAACATTAAAAAAAGCAAATGCCAATAGCTTCAATCAGCCGTATTACAGAATCCAGGCATGTAATTATGGCTGTAATGATGAAGGGTTTTGGCTAATATTATCCAGTTCATTGCCCCTGAATCTGAACATTCCTTTAATGTTTCATATGCATTGTCTTCTGAAAATATATGGAACAATGTCAGGGAATGAAAACAATAGGCTGTCGTTTCTGATTTTTTACACATGGTAATTATGTTGTGTGATTGAATCTGGCATCTGAACTCTAACTTTGAGGTTGAGGAGTACTGTTAATGAAGTACTTTAATTATGTTGCATAAGCAATTAGTCATAAACTAGCAGCTGGTATTGAGAGATAGATTTGCTGTAGTTTTTCTTTGGTGGAACAATAATTAAAAGCCATCTAGGGTCTGACCCATTGATACCAACTAAACAGCTAATTTGAGCTCAAATTATCCATAATAACTGTTAACACTTTAGAATATTTCAGTAGCCTGTCTTACGTAAATGTGTTTCATAGCATGCACACATTGTGTATTGTCATGCAATTTATATGTGAAAATGAGTTTTTATGTGCATATGATACACACGCACCCACTACACTAATACTAATTCTACCCAAACGTATAATACACATGCACCCCACACCACTACTAAACCTACCCCAACCCATATATATCCTATGTAAAAACTCACTTTAGCGATTTATAAGACGCATTTAGTGTGATCAGGTTGTCAGTATAAGTATTCAATAGATAGATAGATGGAAAGAAATGTAATATTCATTATAATTTTCAATGTTTTATTCATTTTAAGGACAATCAATTAAATATATACAGGTATAGATAGACCTTGGTTGACCCACTCAAACAAACAGCGAAGTGTATTGAAAGCACCTAAGGAAGTTATTGAAAAAAAATATATATATATTGGGAAAATATATTAGGGCCATTTTGATGTAAAACCTGTCGAGATTGTTGCCTTCTAAAAGCTGAAAATAAAATGAGTATGAACTGGATGGAAACCAGGGGAATGAGCAAGTGAATGTTCATGTAAGCGATGAATCACACAGAGTCTGAACTACACCCACCACAGACTGATCCTCTTCAACCAAGAGCTGCATAATCGACTTCATTAACCTCAAATATATGTTTATAAGTCACAGGGTAGATTTAGCAAAGATTACATGTGTAGATTAGATGCTCAAAGATGGTACTTAAGACATTTGATGTGTGTGCCTGAATATTTATTGTGAAAATCTCATCTCGAACTCCTCCTTTGTTGTTTCTACTCATTTCAACAAGGTTTGAGTGGACAGCTTTCCATCAAAATGCTTATTTGTTGCTTTTTTCTTTTGATTGCTCCATTTTTACTTTGCCGAACTCTACAAACCTTTTTCTCGCACAGATACTTGAACAGGGAGCGAGAGTTTGTCTGACACATACTGAGCGGAGTAAAATAAAAGCTCTCTGTTGGAAAGTATTATTCATTTTAAACATTGTAAACAGAGGGAATCTTCTAGACATTACATACTGAGAACCATCGATTCTACTATTGATTGCCTACAAAATCCATAATGCTTTGTAAGTAAATGTGATCTTCCCAGAGTAGTTCACCCAATCTATCCCTCTTTTTTTTATCCAAGCAACACAGAAGTTTGATTATAAATCAAGTTAACCTTGTAGTAAAATGAATGCTTGATTTTTGTAGGAATTACTAAGAACGACACAAATCTTTCCATTCTATCAAGCATTTGGTTATTTGTTTGTTATTTCAGTTTTACATTTGCTTCATTAAAACTACCTGCCAAGTACAACACATTACCTGTTCATTGGAGGAAAACCTTTTGAAGAAACGAGTTTAGCTTGCTGTTTCATGTAAGATGAGAAAATTATAGGTAAGTTTAGGTCTGGGGTAGGGTTAGGGTTAGACCACTAGGAGGCGCCTCCTGGCCCATGCTTCAAAATCCGATGCTTTAGGCACCCTTTAGCGTCAGTTCAATGACGCGATCCCTAGGCGTCCATCTAACTGACGTTTTACCTTTAGCGTCAGTTAGATGAGGCAGGTAGGTTTAGGTCTGGGGTAGGGTTAAACGTGAATCCTAGGGCGTCTCCTAAAGGGTCCCTAAAGCGTCAGATATTAAAGCATGGTCAGAGGCGTCATTTAAATGTGTCCCTCTGAGGGTACTCCAGCTGGTGACGTTTACAATGCACTCCTTTAGGCTATACGTTCACTCTGCAGGCTGAAACGACCCATTTTTTTGCCCCTATGTGACCTGTATCTGATCTTTTCATGACAGTCTGAACGACACAGATCCGATCTTTTCAAATGCGACCCAGCCCACTTGGGTATATGGTCCAAATCTGATATGTATCCAATCTTTTGAAATGCGACTTCAATCTGAACGGCCAGGTCACATGTATCCGACCCGGCACGTCATTGATTTGCGACAAACGTCATAATTCTGCGTTGAAGTAGACGGGAATGGAGAAGATTGTAACCGTTCTGGCTCTGTTGGGAAAATAACTTTGTGTCCAAAATCCCCACTCAAACCACTACTCCCTACGAGCACTATATAGTGAGCGCACCAGCATAATAGAAACACCACTTTCTGACACTGACTCGATCGTCTCTGGCGTCGTTGATTGCGTCATTGCTGTCGCACTCATTTAAACGCGCCATCATCTGTCAGCTGGTGCCGAGCCAGCTCTGGGCTAAATACATTTTTTAGCCATAGTTTCATGATAGTTTTCAGGGTTAGAGAGAAATTTTCTTTATTAGGAAATAAACCTTTTTTTAGAAACATCTATTTAAATTAAAAGCTAATCTACATATTTTAGCTCTCTCACTAAATCGATGTGTATAATTAGAAGCACACACTGGATTGTGATGGGTTGATAAGAGCACAAGTTTCTCAAGTACGGAGTCGCAAGCCGATACTCGTAATTGAGTGCGAACACGGAAACGACTGCTCATCAGTTACGTCTTTACTTCGCGCTCTGCCTGATTAGAGCTTAGCTCATCGTGCTGGAAAAGTCATTTATATCATTGACTTTCCCCCTGACGGCCGGCCAGATGAAGAGGTTTTCCTAGACTGTCCGTAATGAGCAGACAGTAATTATCACAGCAACCTGAGTGAGTCAGATACGTCTATTCAGCTGGACTCATTCATTAGGGCTGAAGCTGATTATACGGCACATTTAAGACCTACGGTTCACACCAGCGCCGTTGCTCTTGTATGAAATTGCTCTATATTTATGTTAGTGCCCCTGTACACCCACCTTTGAGAGGATTTCTGGGTTTATTAAAACCAGCTATCGAATCTATAGTTTGTTTGGATAGTGTTGAATCTACTTTTTGGATGCATTGTTCGAATGTAGTTTAAACCAATACTGGAATAATGCTAGAACCTTCTAAAACAAACTTATCAAATTCCATTAAGTTTGACAACCAGAAGTGTCCAAATACACTCTAAGAAAAAAGGTACAAAAGCGGTCACTGGGGCTGTACCTTTTCAAAAGGTAAACTTTTTGTCCATTTTTGGTGCTACTATGTACACTTCAGGAGCTAATATGTCCAGGTTTAGGTCCAAATATGTACATTTTAGGTGCTAACATGTACATTTTACAGTGTTCATTTGTAAATTTTAGGTACTACTAAGTACATTTTAGGTGCTAATATGTACATTTTAGGTGTTACTATGAGCATTTAGGTCCTGAATATGTACATTTTAGGTGCTAATAATTACATTTTAGGTGCTAACATGTACATTTTACGTGTTAATTTGTACATTTTAGGTACTAATAAGTACATTTTAGGTGCTAAAATGTACATTTTAGGAGCTAATATGTCCATTTAGGTCCTAATATGTACATTTTAGGTGCTAATATGTACATTTTAAGTGTTAATATGTACATTTAAGGTCCTAATATGTACATTTAAGGTACTAATATGTACATTTTAGGTGCTAATATGTACATTTTAGGTACTAATATGTACATTATAGTTGCTAATATGTACCAATAAGGTACCAATATGCAGCCTTTGGGTACATCCCAAGTGATAGCTTTTGTACCTTTTTTTCTGAGAGTGTAGGAAAAACATAGCTACATTTTGAATAAAAAAGTCTGCTTGCGTCTTATCTTTCTATAGCAGAAACACCACTTATTTTGATATTTAATGCAATGACATTCACATAACTTCCCTTATTTCGTCTCAAATATGCCTTTTATTATGACGGCTTTACGGACAAATATACAAAGTGTCTGCTGTAAATGGCAGAGTTTAAAAAGCACTCATGGGTGTATCATTCTTTACATAACGCACTTCTAACAGCTTATTGTTAATACTCATTTCCTCATAAAAAGAGATGATCCCTTAAACTGCATTTCATATTTAAGACACATCACATGCACAAAGTGCCTTTGTTGTAAAAAGGGCCTCAATCCCTGATGTTATTTACTGTTGTCTGGCATTATAGCGCCTAATCTTCTTCTCGGAGGCAGCATCCGGTCATTGTCGAGGTTTTTAGTCTCTTTTCAGCGTCACAAAGGGTTTTTTAAGTACTTAAAAGGGTTGTTAATCTTTTAAGTGTGTTCAGACAAGTGCATTAGGGTCCCTTGGCCTGCGTTCTGCTCTTATTCACAGTCTGTTTTTTGGCACTCAGACCCACTGACCCAGAAAGCAAAGCCCTATTGTTTTTAAGCCTTCTTTATCTCACAATAGGGATGGTGTGGTAAATGGAATAGGACTGCGGAGTCCTGATCTTTCATATTTTTTAAACACACAATGGTTACTTTTAATGGATGATAGTGTTAAGACAGATTTAAAAGTCATGCAAGTGCAATTGCAGTTCACTGGAAGATGGAATCAGCCATGGGATGCTGAGTTATATAAAAATAAAGCATAGGAGTTGATCATTTCCAGGCAGTATAACTGTATTTTGTGCAGTTACAGCAAAACGCATGTAAGCTGCATGCCCAACTTTCCATTTATTGTATTCTGTCAACACAAATGAACTCCGAGCTGCAAAACAGGCATAACAACATGAATTAAATGCCGTAGGTTCTGTCTCAGACACATATCATTACACCGTCGCGTGTTTGTTACTGTCAGGGCCGCGGTCGTAAATCTGGCAGCGTGTCAGTTAGAGGTGGCTGGAAAATTAGGATGTTATGGATGGGAAGCTCTCGTGCACTCACACACCCTTGAGATGGCAGATGAGCGATTTTCAAACAGTAGTAAAGCTGTCTGTCTCTCCTCTGTATGTCCTTGTCCGTTTCGTTCCATACCACCGTCTGTCAAACAGAGCCCTCCCATGGAGACTGGCTCTCTCTCAAGAATCACACTGTATTTCACTGTCTCTTGCAATACTTTCTTTTTGAGTCTTTATCAATAAAGAACTATCAACGCTGTTCTTGGGACAATATTTTGTACTTTTGCAGAAAAACATGTGTATCACATTCTCTGTAGTCTTTGTTGTACTAACCAGACCAGAAGACATTAATAAAAGCGTAGCACAATACAAAAAGCAGTCAGCAGTCAGAAAGCAGTCAAATACAAAACATCATTGTTCATATTAATGTAGTTTTTTGCTAGTTTTTTAGCAGTCTAATCAACGAATATAAACAAGAAAATCATAGTTGATTTTGCATCCTGGTTGACTTTTGACCTTGAATACTCTTACAAAAGCACATGCTACTTATTTACACTTCAAGATAAACTGGATTTATCAGTATGGAGCTGGAGAGACAGTGTTGTCTTTGATTGACTGCACATTTTCCTACATTTGTTACTGGTGCCGTGTGCATTGATGCTACCTCTCTTTTGATGGATTACCCCTTTCATCCATAGACTTGATGCGAGTTTTGTAACAAATTAGAATTAGAGTGTTGGATTTGCCAATTACTGTACGACAGAAACAAAACAAATCACCTCATAGGAAATTACATTTTGAATATGCCTGGAGATTTCGGCTGATAAATACTGTATAAATAGAGGGAGCTTGAGATTTTTAAAGGAAAAGTCATAGAAATAGTGCCACCCTGTCCACACTACTACATTTTCGTTTAAAAACAGAGAATTAAAACGAATACAGATCTCCGATCCACACCAGCATTTTATCTGCATATTTAGAATTGATCTCCGTCCACATTGAAAACGACTGAAAACAGGATCACGTGACCATTTCACCAACACTGGGCATGCATGTGCCGGTGTAAATGGTGGCTGACGAATCAGGAAGGACGCGTCATGACTGATGACACCCAAATCATCAGAGCCGAGAGTGAGCAACTGCGTCACTGTTTCTAAAGTCCTGCCATTTTGTCCTTGCTCCCGTCCTCACTAAAACGCCCTCCCGAGATTCATAACTCAAAGCGGAGCTGCAGCGTTTCTAAACTTTTCCGTTTTAGGTCTTAATTTTTTAGGACTGTGCAAATGTAGCAAAAGGTCTCCTTTTTAAACGCAAAATGCACATGTGCGTGTATGTGGATGTATACGCATTAGCAAAAGTGTCTGAGTATGATGCCTTAGGAGAAGAACGGGCTGGATGACAACGTGGCGAATGTAGTATTTCCGGATAACATTCATTCTACACACATTTAGTATAACTGTATATAGCTATATATAGTTTTTAACGCTCGCTTCACTTCAATTCATAAATCCTTTCCCATAAACTCACAAGAATAGTAAAGTGCGTACATTGATTTGCAGTTCCGCCAGCCTGTTCTCATCCCAAGGCGTCATGTGCAGACGCTTGAGACCAAAGTGTAGACATTGCAACGCACATGGCACCTTTTAGCGTCAGTATGAAACGCAGATATATATGGGGCAGATAGCAACTCCTAGTGGTCTAACCCTAACCCTAAAGGCCATTGCACACTGAGTCCGAAATTCGCATCCGAAATTTTCAGCACGTAAAAAAAAAAAATTCGGTCCTCACGTTATGTCAATCACGCTTGCACACCACCTCCGAAACTTTCGTCCGTCATAAAATTAATTGGATACGGGTTCAAATTTTCTGTGTTTTCGCATCCAGAGCCAGCATTTGAGAGGTCTTTTGACAGATTTCAGGGCCGGGAGGAGCTCGTCCTCGAATCATTGCACATTTGCGCCATGCTTCAGTTTCGTTTTTCAATTCGATCAAGTGTTTATGTTCTCTTCTCTATATTGGATTATGAAATTAATAAACCTCCCCCTTTCAATCAGATTGAAATTTAGGGTCGAATAAGGTGTGATTGAGCAGCCAATTCGATAACTAAATGTATTATTTGGGCACAATATATAACAGCCTATACAGCTGTTCTGTGCGTGTTATATTGACACTAAAGGGTGCCATGTGCGTTGAATGTCTACGCTTTGGCAAGTGTGATATACAGTATGACCCCTTGAGAATGAAATGCATTGGTTTCAGCACAGAATCTCGGTAGTATCAGGTAATCTGGAGACTTTCGCTTATTATTTTCAAAATACTATTTTTGAACATACTCTGTTGGCGTACTGCTTTTTGCATAGGCCACTATAGGCCTATAGTTGGAAAGTATTTGATTTCTAACACCGCTTTTGTTTTGTTCCTGCATGAATTAACAGTTTGAGTGAAAGATTTACCAACTTCACTCATTAAGTCACTTTGTCACCACCTATGGTGCATCAACCTAACAGTACAGCACTGACAAATAAAGGAGGATAGCCTTACAGTTTGGGGTGAGTAAATGATGACAGAATTTTCTTCATTTTTGGGTGAGCTATTCCTTGAAACGAGATTTGTGAAGCTGTTTATGGAAATGACACTTTCTCTGCATGAGCTGTTTGTGATTCAAATCTGATTTAGAGGTTTGCTGCACACGATTACAAGAATGGCATTAAGGAGTTTTGTCAGTTGCTGCAAAGGTGTACAGCAGGTTCTGCATTTTAGAACCACAGGGTGAGAGTTACCTATAGAAGTAACAGCAGATGACAAAATCTGAAGAGTCATTTTGTTGCTCTTTTTGTTTCTTTCTCATCTTCTTTTGCTCTTTCACAATGGGCATTTTTTCAGGACTGTGTTTCAATCACCGTTTTCTGCTCCTCTCAGCACTCCTCTGCAGGAGACAAACAGCACAACATAAAACCTTCTGCCTCCCGCTACTTCCCCTCTCATCTCATCCCTTTCTTCCTCTCATCCTGGCATTTTGTCATAAGCTGCAGTCAGAAATCAAATCCTCCGATTGCCACATCTGCATCAGAAAGGAGGACAGAAGATTATCTGTGTAACAGTACCATTTCGGAGACTACAGGTGATCAGCAGTCATGCTCACATGTTTCTTTGTCCCTAGCTTGAGAAATGTTTACCATCCAGAAAAGTTTGAAAACTAAACTAGATTTTTACTTTTGTTGATACAAAATGCACCAAACCGATGGTGGGGTGTTGTGATTGGTTGCCAAGGTGCTGCTAGGGTTTTGTGTGGTTGCTATGGCTTTGCTATGCAGATGTTGCAGCATTTGGAATGCTTTTTTAAAAATGTGTCCAATGCGTGGTTGCCAGGGTGTTGCTGTGCAGTTACTGAGTTCTAAATTGCTTGTTTTACAGTTGCTGAGATGTTCGAAAGGTTTTTAGCAGGTTGCTATAGTTAGTAGGGTGTTCTCAATGATTTTGCTTTGCAGGTGCTTGGGTGTTTGTCTTATCCAGCACCACATGAATGGATTTTGATCTGGGTAATTTATGTTCTGAAATGTAATATGTTTGAAGATTGTTTAAATCTCTAACACAAAGTTATGAGCAATAATAAAAACAGTGATGCTTGTCTTAGAAAGCAGTCAAGGTAATTTCTCTGGGCTTTTCACTGAGAAGTGTGATACTGAATATATCATTCAAAGTTTATTTGATATGAAAAAAGAGTCTGTCAGGACTTCATGCATGGATGATTTTTATCCAGTCTCCTACTGGTAATCTTGAACTTTAGCTCATAATAATATTGTGTTAATAGAGCGATGTCAATGAAGTAATTATTTATGTGTTATTTGGGGTGAGAAATGTCATGCACTTCACTGCAAAGTTGTTCATTGAGCAAATCGTGAATTATTGAACATTCAATTTTCCAGCCAGTCATACAAAGAAGAAACTTGTCACACATTGGTCACGCAATACATTTCACGGAATTGTTTCTGCTTTTTCATTGAACTGGAAGGGTGAGACAGCGAGTCTATTGATAATGTGCCTCTGGGCATTCAGACAGTACCTGTAAAGATGTGGCTCCTCAGAGACACTGTCCTCTGTAGACAATAACCTGCTGCAATATGACCTTCAGGCTACTGAACTCAATCTGTGTGTAGCTGTGCTCCAAAACCTACTGAGCTTCCCTGCTGACTTCCTAGTGGTATGGGATTTTACTGTACATAATCTTAGTAGCATAAACATGTTACATTTTAATAGTCAGAAAGATGGTGTCAAATGGACACATAGAACTAAATTACAATAGCTTTTGGAATGAGAAATTAAGTGCACATCAAGGAAAACAAAAACGTATTGTGATATGAGTAAGCAATAAGGTACGAGAGGCTGTGCTGTATCCGCTTTTGGGTCGTGCCTAACAACGCCCTTCAGGCCGTTACTTAGGCAATTGCTGTATAATCACGATACAGCAATTGCCTCGAGTACCTTATTGCTTTTATAAAATGGTTGCCACACAATATTAAAGTAAAAAACAATGTATTAGTGCAACTTTCTTGAAGTAAAATCACTAAAAGCCTTCCTTCCGCTAGAAAAAATAGTCCCTGAGCGTGAACAGCAACAACGTTCCAATGTGTAAAATGCATGAAAGCTCAAAACAACATAGAACTACAGTGTTGCACAGCGATCAATAGAACCTTGACCAATCAGAATCAAGGATTCGAACTAACCGTTTCATAATAGATGATAATACACACTATATAGAGGGCAACAGTTGGGATCCGAAAGTAAAAACTATGGAAACTGATTTTGAATGATAACTTCTAAACCTTTAAAGTCAGACCTACAGTGAGCTATGAGGTTGTCAGTTCATGGTATTTGCATCTGCTGTACATAAGGTTCCACCAATCAGAGAGTCTGAAAAAGAAACACGCTCCAAAATATCTCTTTAGCTCCACCCACTCCTATGAGTTGATCTGCCTAAGCTCTAAAAAATACTGAAATGTTTGTGTATAATGTTTATAATGTTTATATATATATATATCTTGCCATAATCCTATTGTTTTATAAACCTATTGTTTTAATCACACTTGTAAATTAGTAGTTTAGCATACTAATTTAGCTGATTTTCAATAAGTGTTTTGCTTCAAATCAAAGTTTGTAGTGTTATTATTCACCTTGTAGCTGATTGGCTTGGTTCATGACTTGACTCTTTAACAAAGACTATTCTAAAATCCCTATGGGAAAAATGAATGAAAAAATAAATAAATTCCGGAACTAGCGCCACTGAAAAAAGGCACTGCTGCACACTATTTACAGTTGCATTTGTGCTTTTTTCAGTGAGGGCTTTTAGACAACTAAAAAGACAGCTTTAATATCATAAACAACTAGTGGATAGAGGAAACCATAAAGCCGGTGAAATGTGCTTGGCCTGATGCTACCCGACTCTTACACTTTATCAGCAGCTATGGCCTGTCTAACCTTCATTCCCTCCTTTATCAGTCACTTCTTCACAGGGGTGGTCAGACTCACCAGCAAACATTCGATCTAAGCTATACGCCACTGCTGCTTCTGCTGTCTGACACTGATCCAGCACTGGGAAGATTTGTGAGTGAATGGAGGAGTGACAGAGAAGGTGCTGGAAAATGGAAAAACAGCTGAGAAGGAATATCTAGAGATTACAGGAGAAGGACATCATAGGGCAAGAGAGGGAAAACAAATAGTAAACTAGATTTGTGACATTATCTGAAGAAAAAGGGTTGCTAGAGTATTGCTGTGTAGTTGATAAGAGGTTCTGGGTGGTTGCTGAGGGCATTGATATGTGGTTGCTAATGTGTTTACTTTAGCTTTCCTATGCTATGCTAGGGTGTTCTCTATGACATTTCTCTGTGATCTCATTTTTTATCAAATCATTAAAAGTAATACTCGTAATAGCAAACCCATAAATAACGTAGAAAGATATAGAGAGGAAACATACCGAAAGAAGTGGTAATTACACTATCCTCTTATACTGGATGTCTGATGGGCAGCTGTCACCTGTTGGCTGATATGCGGATAAATGATATTGCGAGACGTGATATTGATGCTTGATTATTTTACAGCAGTCTACATCTGAAAACATACCGCCTCTGTAAAAACAATTCTACACACTTAAACGTATTCCATGACATTCATGCACATTGTTTCTCGAATCCGAATGCCATCTCCCTCAAAGTTGCATTTTCACGCCTTACTGAACAGAGTATGCTGAATCGAGAAGGAATAACTCATAAAGTTATGGTATAAATGAAGTTGGATCATTCAGTTTGATTTGTGATGGTCATCGAATGTCACGAATCAGACAGAGATCGTTGTGAAAAATCACAATGAGATCACAGTGAGAATGTCTCAACAATTGACAGTAATGAGATTAAAGTGAACAAAAGACTTTTGAGTGAAATGGCTTCTTAAACAAAACACTACAATTGGTGATTTTGGCCAATGGGAATTGACTGTGAGTGACGGGACTACCTACTAAGAGATATACATGCAAGAGAGGGAAGTTATCATTTCTAATATATAGTAAAAAACATAGTATATAGTATAAAAAACTAAAATATTTTAATTACTCTGAGAAGTATATTTCATAACTACAATTGGAACCACAGTACAGGAAATTCAGTAAACAAAAAGGTGCCAAATAAGAAGGACTGAGATTGAATCAACAGGAGATAAATCAATTGCAAGCAATACACTTCAGTCCAACATCAGTAGAATGCACACACAGTGTTTAGATATTGGAATAGAGTTAACTTAAATCTACAAAAAGATAAGATGGACCACAAGAAAGAGGAAGATTGTTCCAATCACTAGTATCTTAATAGTAAAAAAGATTTCTACCAGTGGCTAAAAAGATACCTGGTATGGTAAAGACAAGAGATTGCATATCTCGAAAAGTATACAAAAAATTATGTGGAACCAAGTTCTCTTGGTCCTGGCTTTTTTCACACAGCGCACGTTCCGGGACTGATTCCAGCAATGTTACTAGGTACCCCAACCCGGCATCGATGCCGGTATCAATCCCGGGTTGTGTTTGCGTTACACAGAAGGCGTTCTGGCAATTTCCAGGCAATTTCCCAGGATCAACGCTGCTGTGTGAAGGGGCTCAAAGATACTTAAATATTTCATATTTCACCATAGAAGACTCATTAGCAAAATACAGTTTTAAGTTAAGAGCACATGGACTTCTATGCCTCGTCCAAAACAGCACTATTCAACAATTCAACACTAGGTTGTTCCTGTGAAGCCATTTTTGAATCATAATAAAGTCATCTTGTAACCTATTCTGGATCAGGTGAATATCAGAGTCAGCAGTATAGATCACTGTATCATCAGAATAAAGATGAAAATCATTGGAGAAAGTGCGTGATAAAATATTGCTAAAGATCAAGAACAAAAGGGGTCCTAAGAGCGGAACCTTGAGGAACACCCTTATCAACCAATAAATAATCAGACAATGAACCATTAAAAGCAACACCTTCTATTATGAAGATAAGAATTAAACCATAATACAGCACTTTGATCCAGACCTATTGCATGAAGCTTGTCGAGAAGAATGTAATGATCAACCATGTCAAACGCCTTTGAAAGACAAATAAAAATAGCACCAGTTAGCTATCCCATATCACAGGCAGAAAACAATATCATTGGGTAACTTTAATAAAGCTATGGTAGTAGAAAAATTAGGCCTAAAGCCAGATTAAAATGCTGCTAATATATTATTCTGAAAAATGAATTTGTAGTATTCTTGTAATGTTTTAGTTGTTCTTTAAAATCACCAACGGATTCTCGTCCTTTTGCGTCATATGTGACGCTATATGCAAAACGGCGTTATACTACGCACATGGCACCCGTTATCGTTAATACAACACACGCTGTGATGGTTAGGTTTAGGTGTAGGTGGTAGGGTAGTCTCATATTACGCTAAAGGATTTATGACGCCTTGGGTTCGCGTGTTATATTAACGATAAAGGGTGCCATATGCGTAGTATAGCGCCGTTTTTGCATATAGCGTCACATATGACGCTAAAGGATGAGAACGGGCTCAAATCACAGATACACACACACACGCATGTATCCATCAGATTTTTTTTCTATGAATCCAAACCCACAAGATGTCTTATTTTTTTCCTCTATTACACAACCAATCAAAAAA
This sequence comes from Hybognathus amarus, assembly GCA_030378365.1. Lineage (NCBI taxonomy): Eukaryota > Metazoa > Chordata > Actinopteri > Cypriniformes > Leuciscidae > Hybognathus > Hybognathus amarus. The sequence goes on from JAQIUQ010004281.1 coordinate 75,452, forward strand.
GACAGGAAATTACCCTTCACCTAAAGCCACTTCGGTTTTGTAAACAACAGCACTATCTGTCCTGTGTTGCTCATGATGGAGTGCTCCTCAATACATGTGTGTCTTCGTGTATTGCTGTCTGTCAGCCAGTGAGTGTTACACGTGTGTGTGTGTGTGTGTGTGTGGGGGCCTCTGGATTGAAGCTCCTATCTCTGGTGTGCAGCTGTGAAGCAGGTCGTAGGGACACATCTCCAGCCTGTAAATATAGCACACACACATACACACAAGCACTGCCAAACCAGATTAACACCTAAATAAATCACCTTCAGAGATGCTCTGCTGAACATAAAGTAGAGGATCAGGCTAAAAAAAACACTCTGTACTGCCTCACCACAGCTCTCTTCTTTATCTTCTCTTAGTGTATTTTGATAAGTTAAGTTTGGTTATGTGATGTTTTACTTGTGTTAGAAGTGTGTGGCTATTTGTCATGTTGCAGATTCTTTTGCAATGTTACAGTACAAACTACAGGGACAATCTCTCTAAAGCAACTAAAGTTTAAAGGGTTAGTTCACCCAAAAATGAAAATGATGATTTAAGATATTTTAGATTTAGTCCGAGAGCTTTCTGTCCCTCCATTGAAAATGTATGTACGATACTGTCCTCATCCAGAAAGGAAATAAAGACATCATCAAAGCAGTCCATGTGACATCAGTGTTTTGAAGCGTCGAAAATACATTTTGGTCCAAAAATAACAAAAACGACAACTTTATTCAGCATTGTATTGTCTTCCAGTAATATTTTCAATATAACAATATCAATTAAATATAATAATAAGAATAATTCATAAAATAATATGAAAATTATTTATTTACTATAGTTTGAACAGATTACAACCTTACAAACCTTAAAAAATAGGGCAATTAAATTTGAAAAAATTCCCTTTCTCTTATCAAAATGATACAAACAAAACATGTTTCCCTTGGAAATATTATTTTAATTGGTATTTTAGAAATATATGCATTCCTGTATCATGTCCTCATCTGGCAACCCGACGACAAACAACTCCAATATTTTGAATTTGGCAGTCCCATTTCAGACACTAGTAGTCCATATTTTTCGTACATGTGCACCTTTTTACAACAACAGAACAATAGAAAAGCCAAATCCAGGAAGTGACATCAGTTTGGAGTGAAGTCAACCACACAAACATTATGATATCCAGTGAGCAGTGGATACTTCAGCTCTTTGTTTAATCGAGTTACAATACATTTTAAAGGCCACAACATCCGCAAAGTCTCGTTACAAAGTTTTATTCATTCCAAATGATGTGGGGGCTTTTGTGCAGTTAAGCAGCATGTTTGGCAAATATCACTTTTTGCCATGCTCATGGCGTGCTTCTTGTTTTCTCGCTCATTGTATTCCTTAACAAATCCGGCATGGATTTAAAGCCCATGTAAATGCTGCAGCTTGTGTATGCAAGTTAAGAAATGTTTCTGAGGAATTTCAAACACCAGTCACTGATGTAATTACATTTTCTGCTTTTGTAATAGTAAGACTTTGCATTTGAATTCAGTATTCTTGGCGAAAACCGGTACTGTGTATGGTTGCATTTTTCTAAAATGGCTGATTTGCATATATACTGTTATATAAAAGCATCAACAGAGTCTTTGAAATAGGCTTTGGGAACCAGAATATGAAATAGCATATTTAAACCTGTTCCATGTCAGAATAAAAGTATTATATATATATACATTTTTTGTCACCACGAAGTGTCGAGATGATTTGCCTTGACAGGTTTCCCCTAATGGTAGGTGTTAGAACTACATTTTATGACCATAGCTGTAAAGTATATATCAAGTATATCAAACTTCTCGAATTTAGTATAGTGTTCTCTTGCTGCTTATTTTTCACTGTAATGGAAACCTAGAACATTACAGTTTAATTCAGGGTCACATCATTTTCAGACTCAAACTTCATATGTCTAATTCAACTAATTAGTGCACCAAAATTACATTTCAGCCATGCACAACTGATCACTTGGCTCTCTTTGGGTAAAGAATTTTTCATTTTCAACTCATTTTTATGGTTGAGAGGTTGGTTAGTGAATGCGCTGCGTCCAACTGATAAATTATGCTTTCCTAAATTAGATGTTTTAAAAATTGCTTATTTTATACCCGTGCACAGATGGTGTCAACCACAATGAGAACTGGAAAATGAAATGGCTGACAATGGACTTAAATATGCTACACAGAGAGCCAGTATTCAGAAGCTGTAATAGTCTGATTACACTGTATGCTTCATTACAAAATAATTTGCACTCCTTTTATCTCATTTCCTCTATTTGAATATTTAAAAATATAATAATTAGATATTATGTATAGAAAGGCCATAGATATTTGCTTATAAGAAGACAATATTGCTCACCATTACTCAGTTTGGTTATTAAAACCATGGTAATTATGTTTAAAAAGCAGTCATTATTTTGCCATTCTGTTTAGTCCAACAGTAATTCAGCTTTTGTAAGATTTAAAGAATACTGTGGTATGAACATCAGACAACATTCATGTACTGTATACCAGTAGTAGGCTAATACTATGGTATTTAAGGTAGCATCTAAGTACTTACTACAGTACTGTAGCGGTACCATGGTACAGTGATGGTTCATATGGTGATATACTGTATAAACCATATGAGTTCTGTACTCATGCACAATTGTATGTGCATAGTGCACTAAAAGGTACAGTTGATGTACCACTGTAGTTTGAATACCGCGGTATGAACATCGGACAGCATATGCATGCTCCAAGGTACAACATTTAAAAGAACAATATGATGTTACTTGTTTATGTATGAAAAAAAAACAATACATAAAATTACCATGGTGCCAAAGTCCAAAAAACAACAACATTGTATTTTCTGTACTTTTGCTAGTGTAAAACAAGTATGTATGAGGCATCGCACATCCTCACTCTCAGCAGAATGAGTGCGCTTCTAAATGCAGTGTGTTATTTTCAGACAAATTGCTTTTCTAGAGGCTTCTGATCATTTGGAGGAAATAAGACGCTCAGCTCAGCTCAGGTGAGGCTGCAGCGGAGAGAAAATAATCTAAATAAAGTGAGAAATTTAGCATGGATTGGATACCACAAATGCCTTTTTTGTTTGTAAAACAAATGCTGATATCACAGTATTAAAAAGGCATTGAGGTTTAACACGATTTGCGGTTTAAAAATGAAATAACGCCCAAGCGAGCGCGGCTTTATTGCAGAGAGGGAAATTGTGCTCCCTATTTCCCCCACAGTTCATTTGCAGTCATTCTCCACAAAAAATCAATTTTCAATTTCCTCCATAGGAAAGCACCTTGATGCACGCGGCAACAGCCATGCTATTTACGCTTCATTAGCCTAGCCCTACATTAGTTTTCTTTTCGTGAAGATTGTGTACTTTAAAAGCAATTTTGAAATTTTTCACAGCTACGTGGCATTACTTAAGCTAATGTCCACTGGGTGATGTTTCGCATGGGTTCTGAATTTCACTTAGTGCCAAGGCAACTTTAGCTAATGTTTTAGCCTAGAGTGCAATTCAAGCATTTACCACTGAAATCTGTTCTGTGGCTTTAGTAGAGGTGTTTATTGGATGTGAGTATCATTGACTTTGACATGAATCAATTTCCAGTAAGGTGTATTTGACTGTGTAACATAAGCGTGCAAATAAACATGGTAAATAAGGAGCTTTGTAGTGACTTAGGAGATGCTTTTATTGAAGTGACTTGCAGCATAGTTATTAAATAAGAGAATCTGCTGAAAGCATGTATTACCTTGAGAAAGCTATCCATTAGTTTTCCCATTCATCTCAACAGCTCATATCAAATGCAATTTAAAATGTCATGCATCTGAAAACTAAATTACTTGATGCGTTTATAAGCAGTTTACATTTGCTATTTATTTATGTGTAAAGTATGTATTTACTCCAAATGCACAGCTTTTGAAGAAACTTGGAAGCATAATGGTGTAGTTACAGCATTTAACAGCAGGGTCTCAACTGGAGCATGCTAACCAGACAAGCCTTGACCTCCTGCTTGGACTGATTTTATTTCAAGAAAATAAATAAACTAATCCTCAATGGAAAAAAAGTGTTTTTCTTGACATGCAGCATTTTTTTAGATTTAACACTGAATTGCAATTATGGAAAGAAGGTGACTTCCTCAGATCTTTTTGTCCTTTGACACTCTGTCAAGTCTGCTTTTGGTAATTGCTCTGAAATAGAAGGGAAAAGGCACTAGAAGACATTTGGGTTTCAGGGGAAATTGAGAAACTTTCTTTCGTTTCTTGATGAAATGACAAGAACAGAAATGCACAGATGAGCCTTTATGGTTTATTCAAGTGGGAACATGAAATGGCTTAAAAAAGATTACATTTCTAGAAAAGAATAGGTTAGGCTATTGTAGATATACACTCACCTAAAGGATTATTAGGAACACCTGTTCAATTTCTCATTAATGCAATTATCTTATCAACCAATCACATGGCAGTTGCTTCAATGCATTTAGGGGTGTGGTCCTGGTCAATACAATCTCCTGAACTCCAAACTGAATGTCAGAATGGGAAAGAAAGGTGATTTAGGCAATTCTGAGCACGGCATGGTTGTTGGTGCCAGACGGGCCGGTCTCAGTATTTCACAATCTGCTCAGTTACTGGGGTTTTCACGCACAACCATTTCTAGGGTTTACAAAGAATGGTGTGAAAAGGGAAAAACATCCAGTATGCGGCAGTCCTGTGGGCGAAAATGCCTTGTTGATGCTAGAGGACAGAGGATAATGGGTCGACTGATTCAAGCTGATAGAAGAGCAACTTTGACTGAAATAACCACTCGTTACAACCGAGGTATGCAGCAAAGCATTTGTGAAGCCACAACACGCACAACCTTGAGGCGGATGTGCTACAACAGCTGAAGACCCCACCGGGTACCACTCATCTCCACTACAAATAGGAAAAAGAGGCTACAATTTGCAAGAGCTCACCAAAATTGGACAGTTGAAGACTAGAAAAATGTTGCCTGGTCTGATGAGTCTCAATTTCTGTTGAGACATTCAGATGGTAGCGTCAGAATTTGGCGTAAACAGAATGAGAACATGAATCCATCATGCCTTGTTACCACTGTGCAGGCTGGTGGTGGTGGTGTAATGGTGTGGGGGATGTTTTCTTGGCACACTTTAGGCCCCTCAGTGCCAATTGGGCATTGTTTAAATGCCACGGCCTACCTGAGCATTGTTTCTGACCATGTCCATCCCTTTATGGCCACCATATATCCATCCTCTGATGGCTACTTCCAGCAGGATATTGCACCATGTCACAAAGCTCGAATCATTTCAAATTGGTTTCTTGAACATGACAATGAGTTCACTGTACTAAAATGGCCCCACAGTCACCAGATCTCAACCCAATAGAGCATCTTTGGGATGTGGTGGAACAGGAGCTCGTACCCTGGATGTGCATCCCACAAATCTCCATCAACTGCAAGATGCTATCCTATCAATATGGGCCAACATTTCTAAAGAATGCTTTCAGTACCTTGTTGAATCAATGCCACGTAGAATTAAAGCAGTTCTGAATATGTATATTTTACATAAACTTGAAGTGAATTTTCAAGTCATTTTCTGACCTGAACTGACAAGAACCCCATCTAGAATTGATTAAAGCTGACAGAAATAAATAGGCAAGTAAACAAATGCACACATACATGCAGACAAATAAAACATGTAGAAAGAAAATGTTCAATACAAGGTTGTCTGCTGTGAATGAATCTGTAAATAATAAGAGATGCATGCACCCCCTGCTGCATTCACTTTAAAACATGTCTGTCTGCTCGCATGCTCCCTCTTTTCATTATAGAATACGTCGGTCTCTTTGAGCAGAACCTCTAGGCCAAAGTTCCTTCCTCATTCATGCGCTGGTACCAGTTTGCTGTACGCAAACAGCTTATGGCAAGAGAGAGAGAGACAGTAACAAAGGAGAAGTTCTTAATCCAGGGAAAGCCTGTTGTCTTGCTTTGGAGTGGAACAAAGTGAGACATTTTTGGCACATTGGGAGACGCTGCCACATTCTCAGAGCCTGACAAATATCAGACAGGCTTATATTAGGGAAAGAGATGTTCTGAGGCTCTCAACATTTATGGCAGATTTTTTATTCTTTTGACAAATTTTATCCCTCAGATCTTTCTTTAAAAAATGGTAGTTTCAATAATGCACTTGAAAGTAAAATGTGTGCATAAGTTTAGAGAAGGGGAAATATGGAGATCTTTTTTGTCAGCACTTGAATTACTTCCTTGCTTCTTCTTAACTGGTTTTGATTCAGGACTAAATCTTCTTTTTATTCATGCTTTTTGCTTGTTTCCAGCAATAGTCTTTTTCTGGTCTCTTTGCACTTCTCATGAAAGAGTTGTCATGTTCATGACATTGAATTTGAAAGACTAGATGTAACTGTACACAGACAAAATCAGGATGCAATTCTATCAAACTAGTCAAATGCAAACACTTCTCATTTTTCTGTTTAAAAGAGTGTGGTTTTGATGTTTGTTGTCTGGCCCTTTGTGTGTGCATGTGTGTATAGTGCCGTCCTTCAGATATTTTGTGTGTAAATTTGATTACAATATCGTTTAGATAGAGAAGGAACTAAAAAAGGCATTATGCTTTACAAATCCCTATAGAGATCATTCAAACACTACAGAAATACTTTTAAGGATTTAAATTACATGACACACACATCTAAAAGTACATGCATACTCACAAGTCCTCCCTCTTTATCTAAAGGGCATTATATTCAGATTCACACACCTGATATCTGAATAGCAAAGCCAGTTTAGGTAAAGCGAAGTCCCTTTGTTAGTCTCAAAAGCCACTGAATGGCAAAGCGCAATAATTCAGTTTGATAGATTTGTGATTCGATGGTGCAATTAAACTGAGGTGTGCTCGACTAAAGATCCTAGCCTTTGTGAGCGTTTCGAAATGAAGAAGATCAGAGAGGCACAGGCTGATCTTGGACCTGTCAGCACAGCTATGCCATCAGCATTCCTCATTTATCTTTAATAGGCTCTCGCTGACACGGGTCCTGTCAGATCTGACTTCTCAGCTCAGTATTAGCTCAGCCACACTGTTTCAAAGAGAAGCAGGACCTGGTGTGTTTGATCAAGCCCGTCGGGCTGTCGGGACACAAGCATTGCAGAGCCGGACCTGAAACCAGATCAGAGGATGTGAGGGCAGTTGGACCTCCACAAGCCTGACCAAGCAGAAAAAGCTACACTCTTACAGTAGTGGGCATCCATATAAATACTTGTTTTACCTGTTATTCCTGTAGTTTTACAGTATGCAAATATTAATGTGCCTTCTAGCAGTTTTTGGCAATACATTAGGTAAAGACCTCATTAAAGATGCACTCTGAGATGCATCGGTGCAATGCTACCAGTTGAGAAACATTATACTATATGCTAAAATGAAATATTAGTGATTTAGATTATTTTGTATTGATGTTTTGATATCTAATATACACTGACCGGTCAAAAGTTTAGGGTCGGTAAGATTTTTTATGTTTTTAAAAGAAGTCTCTTCTGCTCACCAAGGCTGCAATTTTTTTAATAAAAAATACACAAAAAACACAGTAATATTGTGAAATATTATGACAATTTAAAATGACTTTTTTATGTTAATATATATTAAAATGTAATTTATTCCTCTGAAAAAAAGCTGAATTTTCAGCATCATTACTCCAGTCTTCAGTGTCACATGATCCTTCACAAATCACTCTAATATGATGATTTTATGCTCCAAAAACATGTATGATTATTATCCATGTTGAAAACAGTTTTTTACATTTTTATTTCAGGATTCTTTGATGAATAGAAAGTTCAAAAGAACAGCTTTTATCTGAAATGGAAAGCTTTTGTTACATTAAACACTACCCTTTAAAAAGTTTGAGGTCAGTAAGAATTTGTATTTTATTTTTGGGGTAAATAAATAAGAAATCAATACTTCTATTCATCAAGGATGAGTTACATTGATCAAAAGTTACAGTAAAGACATTTATAATGTTAGAAAAGATTCTAGTTAAATAAATGCTGTTCTTTGAACTTTCTATTAATTAAAGAATCCTGAAATTAAAATGTAAAAAACTGTTTTCAACATGGATAATAATCATACATGTTTTTGGAGCATAAAATCATCATATTAGAGTGATTTGTGAAGGATCATGACACTGAAGACTGGAGTAATGATGCTGAAAATTCAGCTTTTCTCAAGAGGAATAAATTACATTTTAATATATATTAACATAAAAAAGTCATTTTAAATTGTCATAATATTTCACAATATTACTGTTTTTTTTGTGTATTTTTATCAAAAAATGGCAGCCTTGGTGAGCAGAAGAGACTTCTTTTAAAAACATAAAAAATCTTATCGACCCTGAAACTTTTGAATTGGTAGTGTACATACTTTTGAATTGCTGTAAATAGATGAAGATGCTTTATGGCCAGTGTTATTGTTTTTACACATTTTTAATCATACATTTTGTTTTTTAATAACATATATAGTCAATATTTCAGCATAAGTAAATGTATTTACATACGTTTTTTGTTTTTACCTCTTTTAACCACAGCCACAAGCGCCTACGCCCCCTAGATCACTTGGACGTGGCTGTGGTTACAAGAGGTAAAAACTATATAAATGTGTCTTAGGCCATCAATATGTACTTACATTTACGAGTCATTAAATCATGTTTAATTTGGACATTTAATTTGCATTATATGACTGACAGACAAGAACGGTTTGACCTACAAATATCAAAATTGAAACTACAGTGGAAACAAAGACACCTACATCTTGGATGCCCTTGAGGTAAGCTAAAACATACCAAAAATTAATTTCAAAGTGAACTATCCCTTGAAAGGAATAGCTCACCCAACAATGAAACTTATCCCATCATTTACTCACCCTCAAGCCATCCTAGATGTATATGACTTTCTTTTATCAGCCAAACACAATCAGATTTATATTAAATGGAAAGAGACAGCATAGTATTTAATGTAACTCCATTTCCATATGGGTGAACTATTCCTTTAACTTGTCATTTTATTGCAATTTGTAATGGGTTTTTTTAACTGTTATGATACGCATCATGCTTTTTAGAATTATTCCAGGACTTTTGCAAACACAGTGTCAAATAAACCCGTTATCACAAACTGTCTCTGTTTGAATCCATTAGAGAACAAAAGCAAATGATGAAACCATTCACTCAAGCAATGAAACATAAACCTCACAAATACTCCCTATCCATCTCAATCCCTATAGGAGACGCGAGTTGAATAGTTTCCACGTTTGAAAATGCATTGTACAGCGCTTCCCAACCCCTCAATAACTGTGCAATCTTGCAAATTGCATCCAAAATGATTCTCAGTGGATGGCGTTTCTTCCTCAAAATCCATTCAATCAGTGAAGCCTTTAGTTACTGTCTTTATAGAATACTAATGAAACTCAACTTGTTATCATATAAACAAGAAACACGATGGGGACGAATTATAGGTGTTTGTCTATACATCAACAATCCACTCGCAGGTGCAGACGTTAAAAACATGTTCTTTTGTCTGCATAATCACATCCTCCTTCAGTTTCCGCTCAGACAGTGGTCGGTGCTTCTGCAAGCTAATAAATATTTTGTTATGAAACGAAAAGTTCAGGAACTTGGTAAAATAATCATTGGCGTGCTGCAGAAAAGTGAGTGATGCCTACAGTATCTCATGAAAAAACATAAACCCATCACGTCTGTTCTCCCAAGGATAAACTCGTCTTGTAGCGCCTAGGAGAATTGATGGTTTTCAAGCTGCCTTAGCCGCATAAATCCTGTCTGACATTCATAATTTATTATTTAAAACCTCACAGTTACAATTACAGCCTGTATAATGCAGCTCTAAAGCCTGCTGTTCTTTCCTCAATGCTGTTGAAATGAGGTAGATGTTAACAGCCACCGACGTTAAGGAAAATATTTCAAAATCACAGCTTCCCAAGCTACTCATACTTTAAAGAGCTATTTGAAAAAGTACTTATAAGATACTAAAGAAACATTGCTGGCTAAATTGAAGCTGTACTTAAGGGAGAAGTATCCAACCCTGAAGGACTTTCTTTCTTCTATGGAACAAAAGATGTAATATTTTGATATTTTTAAGTCTTCTCCCTTCGCATTGTGTGAGGAACAGACTGAACTTTCCATCTTTCCCTCAGTGAACTGCTGCGACTGGAATGAGTCAGTGAGTTACAATCCAGTTAATCTAAATGAATCAATCAGTCCATTTATCAGCAGGCTTATTTGAAAGAACCAGCTCAAAAGAATGATTCATTCACTGGTCCTGTTCCAACTGTATTACATGCCTTTAGAAGACCTACAACAAAACTGCCAGTTTGAACTTTAATCTGTCCTTTTGTGTTCAACAAAAGTAAAATAGTGATGCAGGTTTGGACAACAGAATCTTCAGTAAATGGTGACAGAATTGTATTTTTACTATTCCTTTAAAGGGTGGTAAAATGCCATTTTCACAAGATGTAAAATAAATCTCTGATGTCCCCAGAGTGTGTGTGAAGTTTTGGCAAAAAATACCCCACAGATATTTTTATATAGCATGTTAAAGTTGTCACATTTTTGGGGGTTTGCAAAAATGCACCGTTTTGTGCCTGGCCCTTTAAATGCAAATGAGCTGCTGCAGAGGGCAGGGTTTCAAGAGCTTGTGTTTGTTAGCAGCTGCGATTTCCTCACGCAGACACTAAAATGACAGAAACCATACTCCCTTTAATGTTACAACAGAGTCAGTCAAAGAAAAAAATATTTTGCAAAAAAGATATGTAAATGGCTCAAATGTGTAAAAAAAAAAAATCTAACCTCCCCAACTCAGAATTTTCTGTTCACATATTTCACAAATTTTTCAATTGGCCCAAGTAAAATTCAGCAAATGATATTCTACCAATTGAAAAAATTCGATGAGTCCAATCACTAGAAAATTTTGAGAACGGGAGGTTAGACATTTTTTACAGTGTATGTTGACCGCTTGATGTACATGATCCGCCTGAACATATGATGTACAGCGCCACACACTGGTCCGGAGATATGAAAAAAATTGCTATTTTTTGCTTATATCTTCTTAACGGTTTGTCCAAAACTCATAAAGTGGTCTTCTTAGATTCAGGGCATCATGCCGAGTCAACTGATATCCAATTTCCCCAGATCGAACATTTTGTCTTTTGGACGTTTTGAATTATGTTCTAAAATTCTTTTTTGAATGCATGAACGGAATTGCTACGAAACTCGGTGTAGGTCATCAGTACGATGCCCTGAAGGAGCCTGAGAAGTTTCGAAACAGTGCCACCAAGTGGTAAAATTAAATTTTCAAATGCTTGTAACTCTGGCTGTGGTTGACTAATTTTAACGTTATCTCGTTGGTTTCCTGAATCGTTGCCGAGTCCAATGATACCAGACTTGCCAGGTTCCGACATATGGTTTGTGCTGCACAGTAATTTCAGCGATTAAGAAACATTCGCCGATATCTTCGAAACCGTTAGTCCGATTAAGAGAAAACCACCGTCAGAAGTTTAGAAACATAGATCACTGGTTTAAACGTTAATGCCCAAATGCCAAAATATTGGTAGTAAGGGGTAGTAAAATTCAATCAAAGTCCCGTGTCAGTCATTTTTTAATGTGTTTTTTCATATAAATGTCTATTACTCCAAAGCGAACTGAGATATTTTCACCAAATTTGGCACACAAATGCATGGGCTCATTCTAGGACACATGAAAAAAATTGTGGGATTTTGCCTCTTGGTGGCGCTATAATAGAACATAACATGCTATTCTCAACAAATGCATTGGTGTAACATTATGAAACTCAGTTTGTGGCATCAGCACAATCCCCTGAAGGTACTCAATAGATTTCAAGACAGCGCCACCTTTTGGTCAAAGTTTTGAATAATAGTCTTAACTTTTGAATAAATCTGCGTATTTTAATGCCACTGGTCTGAAGGTTTTTTCATCGTCACCAAACTCTGACCACATCACATCGATTTTGTAACTACGCCACCTATTGGTCTAGAGAGATAATCCAGTTAATCACATCTTTATTCAATGTATGTGTTTTTTGTTTCGCTATTTTGGCTACATTCATCTTTAAATGTCTTCAATTGCTCCTTGCTGCAAAGAATCATCTTCTTTGCGCTTGGCCCCGGTATTGCTGCTTGCAGCTATATTTTTCTTCTTGTTTTTGTCTTCCAACACTCTGGTTATGCAGTCGATCTCCGCTGCTGCTCTGGCAGTTCCCTTCATATTTATAACTTTCACAATTTCACTGCTCCACACGTAAACCAATAACAAATTCAGCGGGAGAAGCCCATGATTCAATATCCTTTAATATTTTCTTATTACCCACACCGCTGGGGTGTCAGTGCTTCGAGAGGGGGCGGCACTCATTCCCTGACCTGGTTTGATGAAGTCACAGAGGACAGTAGGTGGGGGAACCTCTGTTACTCAATGACACTGAGATGAAACCCGGCCCCGAAAAGCATCATCGAACCGGCAGATTTAAATGACATCAGAGCAGCGAGACACAGGGCAGAAAGCTCGACGGACGCGCTGGTCATTTTTCAAGGGCAGCGATGTGTGAAGTAGGAGAAGAGGTGTGAGGAATTGCAGGAAGGGAGGATGTAGACTCTCTATCCTCAGGAGAACAAACCATCACCTCAGATTTACTGTCAACTATAAAGTTCCGACTCGTATAGAAAACTGCTTTCCAAAGCATCAAACTGGTTGTGGAGAGTAAATAATGTATCTAAAATAACATCTTAAAGTCACTATTAAATCAAAGTATTGCATAATTTATTATAAATGATTTATCCGTGCACATTATTATTTATTTTTTTACGATTCATGTGCCCTCATAATCTTAAATAAAATTTCTTTATTTCTTGCAGCAACATCTCTTCTCTTACTCGGATGATGTGTTTACTGGGATGAGGGTGGGGTAACCTGTCACTCACATGAGATCCACCAATAGAAAATTTCAACCGTCCAATCGATTCCCAATGGACAAAATCAAGTCCCAACTAAATTCTTTCTTGTTAAGAAGCGTTTCGCAAATAGCACAACATCCGTTTCATGCCGACTTTAAGGAGACAGCAGCTTTTCATTTTAGCAGATAACAACTGTAGGCTGGTTTGTGCTGTATTTTGTTATCCACCATTAACATTGTGGCATCATGCACTTTCATATTGGTTAAATGAGAGTTAAAAAGGCAAAAGTTTTCCATTTCGATCTCCAAATGGCAAAAATAGTGAGAGAAAAGCCTAACGGTTCAGTGTTGTTATTGTTAACCAAAACCCCAAACTAAAACTATTACGATTTTTTTTTGGTAATTATATACGTTTTATTAAATAACAGTTTTAAAAAACTGAAATAAAACAATTAAAGCTAAGTAGAAATATAAAAAAAAACATTAAAATTACTAAAATTAACAACAATTTATTGAAAACTGTATATAAAAAAATAACGAATTAAATAGCCATTTTTTTAATCTGTGGCGAGGAATCAAATCAAAATCATACTAACTGTTAGTGTAAGAAAAGCTCATTTTCACACAACTTTTTTCTCACTGGTAAATGGCACAAGGGTGTTTATAACTAAATCACATGTGTTTGTTTTTGTGCAAGATCCCACGAAGATGAAATGCAAATATACAAAAGAAAACAGTGGAATAATTCCCTTTGTCATTGAAAACAATGTGTGATGGGTAATGTACAGTCATCTGGTCATTATCACAAAATAAACCCCAAAAGAAACTGCATCCCGCTCATCACATGGCTACTTTGCAAATAAGTAATCAAATGCTCATTAATTATTAATGTTGAGTTAAAATGACTTCAATATTTGAGAGGAAAGAGACTGTGGAGTAATACGAGAGACACACTGTGGAGGAAACCAAATATACAATCTAATAAAATATGCATTCAATGAAATGCAAAATTGAGTTTCATCCTCTCTTTAGGTCGCTGTAAAACAATGAGTGTGTGAAGTGCTGTAATTGGATCTTCTTAGAGACCTTTTCGGAGGACTTGTGCACCATACAATTTAATCCAGTCACTTTGCAACAGTCAGCCCTTCAACGCAAACATTTCATCATCGCTTTTTGGAGCGCCACAAAACAAGCCGCATGTATTTACACAATTAAATTAGCACGTCCGTCTTCGAGAGGCAATTACTTTGGGAATGGTTACGTCTGGCAAAATTGTTGCCTAATCATAGAAGACGCATCACGACTCTGCATCAGACGCTGACCTTCACAGACGGCTTCAGCGATTTACAATTAATCACAAAAGATTGTGTTCAAAGAAAATTGCTATCTTGTGGCACATGCAATTATTGTGTTGCATAACCATTATCAGAGTGACCTTATACAACACGGCAAAATGCTGCTCTTGTGGGCTTTTATTGGAGGTGTGAAAAGCTTGCCAGAGCCACCGTGAAATTGTATATGCTTGCACAACTGTCCCACTTACACACTGGACCAAAGCACGGAAAGCACGAACCTCTGGCAATTTCGCAAAATTACATTGTGCTTTTTGTCGTCTAACCCCTGTGATTGGCTCTGTTAGAGGAATAGCAAATAATGACAGAAATGTACTGAGAAATTATACTATTAGAGGGCACGGGCCGTCGATTTAGAGTTATCTTGGCTGTCTGAGGAAGAGGCATTGGAGTTTGGCTTTCAATTGTCTGGTCGTGTGATTGGCCATCAGACCTGGTCCAGCTGTCTCTTTAGTTGTAATGTGTGTAATGCGGCTTCAAGCCGAGGTGGTGTTGCCCAAAGGCTTCAATATGATCATGATCATCATCATCTTTGCTCTGCAATGAGCTGGAAACAAGAACATTGGATTTGCCACAGCGACTGTACATTGTATTTTTCTAATCCTCTTAAGCAGTATTATAAAATAAAAATATGGTTAAAAATATGGTAAAAACAGCAATATTGTGAAATATCATTCCAATATTTGAATTTTTTTTTTTTAAAAGAAGAAAAAAATAAACCTAACAGTTTCAATAGGGTCCTCGCACTCTTAGTGCTCGGGCCCTATTGAAACTGTTAGGGTTATTTTATTTTATTTTATATTTTTTTCTGCAAAGTAAGCGCCATTTTCGGGGCCGCAACATGCTCAAAAACCAACCAAATTTGGCACGCATGTCAAGACTGGTGAAAAATTTCATATTTTGTGGGTTTTGTGGATGGGCGTGGCAAAATGGCTCACTAGCGCCACCTAGAAAATTGGAAAAAATTAGCCCCTCGTCCACGTTCAAACTACATGCACGAAATTTGGTGGGGACGTGTATCATATCAAGACGCACAAAAAAGCCTCAAGAACCCATACCCTAAACTCAACAGAAAGTCGGCCATTTTAAATTATACGTCGTTTTTTGGGTGATTTGGATGCGTAGCAAATCACAGCCACACCGGCTGAGTCTCCAGAATATGCAACACGGCTGCCTCACAGCTGCTTGCAGCTTTAATTTTTTAAATGTAATTTATTCCTGTGATGCAAAGCTGAATTTTCAGCATCATTACTCTAGTCTTCAGTGTCATGATCCTTCAGAAATCATTCTAATATGATGATTTGCTGATCAAGAAACATTTCTCAGGATTCTTTGAAAAACAAACCCATTTATTCAGAGATAGAAATCTTCTATGACATTAAATGTCAATGGAAGAAGAAAAAAAAGATGTATATTGTCACAGTGCATTTGGATGGAATGTATGGAAAGAGCAGGTCTGACATTTTGATAACATCTTTTGTGTTATCTTGTGTTCCATAGGGAAAAGTCATAGGGAAAATGTTTTGAGTGAGAAAACAAAAAATTTTTATTGTCCAACTGAGCCATGGTGCATGCTGGGAGTTGAGAGCTCTCATCCTTCGGTGTGGGGATACACGATGAAATGTTGTTAGTTCAGTATAACTACATCAAGTACATAAAACTCACACTGGTCTGCCTATACTCAAAGAGGTTTTACTTTCTTGTCGCTTCTTGTAAGTTAGTTACAACACAACAACATTTCTTTAATCCAGCTCTGTACTGTGGTTTATGAGTCATTTCCAACCCTTTCCCCTCTCTCTCTCTCTACTTCGTCCCTTGTGGTCTCTCCATTCCCACCCAGCCCCAGTCTGCCACTCTCAGGAATCAATGGCGTCTGACTTCCTGAATTATTCCCCTCTCTCTGCTCTCCATTTCTAAATCCGCTGACCTCCACTTGTATCAGAATCTGGCAGCATCTGCAAGGCCCGCAGCCCTCAGTCCTCTCAGTCCTCGCGTCTGAGCGTCTCCAAACAGCCCTGACTCTGTGCCAAGATCCTCCGCCAACACCAGAGCGGACAGACCGGGGATCAGATCCCGTCTCTCTGACCGCTTTCCCAGCTTTCAAGGTCAGAGAGGGGGAAAATCTCTGTACTTGCAACCAAATTGGTCGCAATCTTGTGCCACTCGCTGTAATGTTGCCCATTATGTGCCAAATGGGTAACCTTTACAGATTAAATGTGGGATTCCCAGTGGATGTGCGAGCCCAGATTTGGAAATGAATTTGAATTTAGGGATTTGTAGAGGGAAGATTCCAAATTGTCTTCCAATGGACTTGAACAGTTTGTCACTAACTAAGGCCAACTAATTAATTCTACTTTGTCATGGCCTTAACTGTGATTCCTAAAATGCATTTCCAGATGTAACTCTTCCCGTATATGAACGATGCATAAATCATATGCTGAGAAGCCACTATGATTTTGGTTACTGTACTGAATGACAGGTTATCTGATCATACTAACTTGATCATCACCGGGGCATTTACTCATTCACTCAGCCTGCAGGTTTGTGTTAATGTCACGGCCATCAGTTAATCAGTTGCTGGGATAAGGTCGTGGAGACTGCCAACCGGCCCTGCACTTGTCGGAGAACATCATGTCAAGTCATTAAAGGTTCTATATGTAACTTTTTTAATAAAATTAATCCTTTTTTATTGCCTGTGTTTAAAGGGGTTGTAATCACACATTGCAATTATCCACTTTTCAGGTTTTGCTATTACCTCTGAAGGCTAATATTCATATTTCTATGTGAAGTTTCCGGGTCGGATTCCCTGCGAAATCCATCAGATGTGACGTGCATGTGCGCTCCCGAGCCTCAGCCTCTCTTATCCTTACAGTCTATCAGTGAGACCAACGGCACTTCAGCTGACGACATGGAGTCTGATCACAGCCCAAAACGTCCTGCCTCCAACACAACACAGACTCCAACACAAACTCCACATAAATATAAAAAACAAAAAAAGTTTTATCTGCTCAGGCTCGGCAGGAAAACGTGAATCTAATCGACTCCAGACAAAAACACGGATCGAACATAGTAAACTCCAGTGGAATAGCAAGGTAAACTACATGAAACATGACATGAATACAAACGAATGTTCCAGGATAACAAAAAGTCGGTGCTTTAGGATTCAACTTATTTTATTTACTAGATCTACTGACTAACGTCACTCATCCACTACGATCATGTTGTTTATAATACACATTTCCAGACACGTTCAGTACAGTAATGACACTTCCTACGATCTTACTGATACACTGAAACTGTTCAGTTTAGTTCACTAACCGTTTTCGATTATCATATTAGTACATTCACCTAGTGTTGACATTGCTGATTGTGAAAGATACACGAATAGTTAGAGAAATGGCTTATGCTATATATAACATCACATGTTGGCTAAATGCAGTTTATTGTAACATTATCATGGTACGAGCACAGAACATCAGTTCAACGTCAAGCTGATAAAATTTTGCCGATTGCGTTGAAAGTCTCCGTGTGGCCGGTAGTGACTGCTCGCTCGAGCGCTCTTGTTGCATTCTGAAACGTCACCACTAGAGGCCGCTAAAACGCATACAGCACCTTTAAAACACGTTGTACAAAAATATAAATGCAGAATATTAATACTTTAGAAATACTTTAGAAAAATATTTTAGAAATTAATTTGTTTATTTCTAATAGAAATAGAAATATATTGAACACTCTTGAACGATAGGGTATATATTTAGATTTCATTTAGATTTTATGAAATCTTAAAGGAAGCTGATCTTCCCAAGTCAAATACGCATCATTCTGTCATCTTATTAAAGGTTAATTCAATTGTGATTATTTAGTGTATTTTTCATCATCTGTTTGAGCCTATAATCTATAATTAAAGCAAGACAGTTCAATCAAACACAAATCCACATGTTATTTTCCATGAGATCAAAGCATCGTTTTCTGGTTTTCGCAGCTTCCCCGACGGATCACGCAGCAGGGCAGTACAATCTTCTGACAACCTTGGGTGTGTTTTACTCAGTGAGACCGCTGGAAGAAGCTCTCCAAAGGTTCCTCACGTATACCACAGGTGTGAAAAAATAATGTCTATAAACAGTGTTAATAATTCATCAGTGCTGACCTGCCTCGCAATGGCCTTGCTGCGAGAGGGGGATTAATAATTTGTAGTTGTGGAGAGAAAAAGCCCGCCGCGGACAGAACTGACTGACAGATGCTACAAAGTGATCTCTGCGACAGACAGGCTGGAGTGCTGGACCACTAAACCTTCCAGAGATGATGGAGCGACCACCATTACAGCTCCGCCCAGTGGCCCAAACGCTGCATTTGTTAACCTCTTGAAGTGTCTCAATCCAGCTCAGAAACCCTTGGAATAAGATCGTCTCTTTTTTTTGGTAAACACAATTTGCAAAGTCTAACAGGGAAGTAGCTACTGTGAGTTTGATTCTGGCCCACATCATTTTCTTGTTTTACAAACTATGCCGATTTAAGAACATCCTCCACTAAAGGTAACACCCTTTCACTAATAGAACCACAAACAAACAAGCTTTTAACTTCTTACTTAAGGAATGTTCTAGAAACAAAAGCATTAAGGAACAAATCGTCCTTTCTACATGTTTCTGGCATCACTCGGTTAATTTATAAACATCATTTAAATCAAAAGTTGCCATAATAAATTGATGAGAAGAAAACAAAACATAATATAATAGAACAAATGATTCTGAACATTTTAAACTTCAAATTACAAGAAAAAACTAATGAAAACTGACTAACTGCAATGCATTTCAATGGACGTGGAAGCAGAGAATGTCTGAGTGTATTGGGTTAGCTGCGCACTGTGATTGGCTCATTGCCTTTGAGGGCGTGGCTTAGCCATAGGTCAATCAAACTTTGCACTGTGACGTCACAAGTACAGTCTGGTGGGCAAGAACGCGTTCTCCAGCCACAAAACCCAGTAAACTAGTCAAGGATCTAGCCAGGACGTCGCCAGTTTTTATACCAAAGTTGGTGTTGGAGGTGTAAATGACACCAGATTGGTCGCACTAACAGTAAAACATTACACGTCTGTGCAGTGATCATTCCATCACTCATGTTAATTTTCTATACATTTTCAATAGAACAGGCCAAGGAGAGATGATTAATCTCATTGCTATAACTGTCACCCGCTATTAAAGAAATACTTCAGTCACATTGTCAAAAGTTAAAAGGACAGTCAGCCAACTACACTGTAACAACTTAGCATAATTATTACTAACTAACTTCGCGTCACTCTCGGCTTATTTAACAGCAGCAAAACTGAACATAATAGTCACAAATTCTGTCATGCTTATTTGAGTTAAGAGAACTGATGGGGATGTTCTTTTAATTGTTATTCAAGCAATGTATGTCTCGTGACCAACTGAAAACTTGAAAACTTGAATGACTTCTGGGCACTTTGACGCTCTCACCGGTGGCGGTGTAAACGCAGCTGTCGTATTTTGCTAACAACAACAAAAGTGTGTGATAGGTTGTTTTGAGGTTTGTGATATCTATGGTTTTCAATGAGAACAGTGCAGCTAGATTATTTACAGAGGAATTATTACTGCTCGATTATCTAAAAAAAACCTTGGAGTTAATCCTAGTCCATAGTTATACACCTAGCTCGCTAACAGACTTGATAGCTATTAGCTACTAGAAAGACCTGGAATTACAGGACTCTACATTGAAAATACCTGTTTGTTGCCCGCCAGGCATCTATGGTAGTCACGTGACTGTAAAGTATGAGTTGAGAGGTAAGCCTCCCGGAATACCTTCAAAAACAACAAACTAAAATATAATAATAATTTAAAAAAAAAAACAATAAATCCGTTAACCATAGTGAGAACCAGTGCTAGACCCAGCTCCCCTGGTTTACTCTGGTTTACTTTCAACCCAGAGTCGCCTAGCACCATATTATTATCTGCTTAACAGAACACAATGAGTCAGAGTAATCCCAGACGATTAGGTAGAATTAGCTAAATTAGGTAGAAAGGGAAACATAACATAAAGGACATGTGAACCATAATACGATCAATCATTTATTTAAATGACGCAACTAACCAAAATAAAAAGGAAACACGTATCATAAGAAAAAGATTTCTAAGATAACACAATATTAAGAGATAAACAATAATAGTACAACTCCAAATTACCAAAGCTACAAATTATTAACCAAATCACAATGAAAAAAACAAACAAGACAGAACAAAACAAGTCATTATTCACTGAAAATTGTGGTTGAATAAATTGTTATGGTACTATTTTTGTCCTTTTTATAGCTTTTGATAGCTCTCTAATAACTTTTTTTTTTGTACATTTAAGTTTGTTCCTTACACAGTTTTTATTTTTTTTTAATCTTCATTTGTTTTTTTGTAAGCTTTTACTTTAATTTGAATCAAGATGTGCTTGTTTGTCTTGGTGCAGTGAAAAGAGAATTAAAGCATAGCACTGACTTGTTTTTTTTTAAAAGAAGAATCTTGTACCTCTTCATTTGAACAAGTAAAGCTCACGTAGGAGCATAATTGCTGTGTTGTGTGTGAAATAGCAAGAGTTATAATGGTTAGTCCTCAAAATAGTGAATGCTTCACCTATAAACCCACACAACAAGCTAACAACACATTGAGAAATGTTCAAGAAACTGCTATTTTCCTTTTTCACTTCTGACGCAAAAATCGTCATTTTACGTCATTGTAGGAGGAAGTGTAAGAGGAGGGATTTACTGTAAAGACTACAAGCCCACCCTTTCAAACCCGCCCATAGGGGGTTGGACTTAATGCGCTAACAGACCAATCACAGATTTCACCACAGAAATGTTTTAAAAAATATGGACGAAGGTACTGAATACGCAGACGGATGCATTATGGAGGATTGGGATTACACATCTTTTTTGGAAGCTAAGCTAGCAGGCTTTTGTTCTGTGGACAAAGCGGAGTACTAGCTTTAGGTGTTACAGTCCTCTTTTTCCGGATATGTCTGGCTGTCAATGTCCGGGATTTAGCTTTTGCTTTCTGCAGTCGCCATGCATTGTTTACATGTAAATTACAGCTTTTGTTTCAATCGAACTAAATTCATTCTGATTGCTGCATCTGAATGTAGTGTTTACATCAGGGGCACTCAAGTTCAGATGCCAAGGGGGCCACATTTAATCGACATACAATGTGAAGGGCCACACATTACAACTTGCATCGTAAGACTTTATTTATGACAATATTTACAGTTTTTACTTTTTTAGAAATGCAGTTTATTTCTTATGCAGTCTTTGTCCTATTTAAAACTAATACTGAACGTGAAAATAAAAAAATCTGGAGCAATAAAGTGCATTAACAGTTTTCTAGCAATATTAATGCAAAAAAAAAAACTCATACATTAAAAACCTCCCTGCAAGGTAAGTCTTGCTAGTATTTGTCCAATTTAAAGTAATACTGGAACATTAAAAAATAAATAAAAATAATGACATTTAAATTACATGTTTTTTATACTCAGGGTGGCTTTACAAAGTTATTAATCATAGTCTCCTACTAATACTAGACCCACTATTACCCCAGTACACCTAACTGTAAGTTAGTCAGAAATTCGCTCAATAACAGTTTTTACATGATCCATTTTTCATGCGAGTCGTGCCCAGTTCCGAACTAAACTGCAGTAACTGGAGATTTTGCAAAAGTGTCGTGAACTCTTTGACGTGATGACAGCTCGTCATTGTAATAGGAGTGCTTTTTGCTTAGGACTACTTTCTGTTTATAACCCATTGACAATTTGAATCTACACGTTTTGTTTTTCATGCTGTAAGAGGAGTAGAGATGCGCAGATCCGCTCTAACGTCACCCGAATCAGCTGTTAAAAACAAGACGGCGATTTGTCATAGTCATTTTGCACTTTTGGAAACATTGAGGCACGGATGTAAAACATCTTCATTTAACTAGCAGATCATTAATTTAGTTCGCTCTTAAAGAAGAGGTCTAGCGCTAAAATGTTTTTGAAATCAAGCTGAGCGCTTGTTGCCGCTGCTGTCAGCTGCATGGCTCGCGCAGTCTTCAATCGGACGCGCGCGCACTTCAATAGCCGTTGCGGAGACTCTATTTAGACCATATAAGTCCCTTTAAACACTCCACACACAACACAATGACGATGATTTTTTTTTAATGAATAAAACTAATTATCCAAAGCGTCCAATTAAACAAGTGGTCGGTTGATATGGGTTTTAACATTGCTAAGAGAATTCCCGCTCCTCCGTGAGAGATACAAAACAGGTAACTTACCTCTCAGGTCCCGCTCATCGGTAATCACGCCACCGGCCTCGCGTCGTTCTCCACAGGGCCCTCACTCGTCCAGCTCGCCACAGTAAACATGACTCGCGTCGTTCTCCACACAGTAAACATGACTCGCGTCGTTCTCCACACAGTAAACATGACTCGCGTCGTTCTCCATCTCCACATAGCTCTCACTGGTCCGGCTCGCCACAGTAAACATGAATCGCGTTCGTTCTCCACCCAGCTCTCACTCGTCCGGCTAGCACACGATAAACATGTTGAATGACGACTGTAGAACACAAAAGCTCAATTCCGGACATTTTGGGCGTTCTCGAAACGCATTTTAGACAGACACATCATGGAGACTCACTAGCCTAGACTTCTTGTTTACCTGCTGCGCGTTTACCGGTAGGCGTGGCCATAGACATCATAGGTAGACGCCCTATCGACCGCTACTGCCTATTGGCACGGACAAGAATTAGAGCCGCCATCTTAAACCGGTCATCCGCTCCGCTCAGTGTAATCTGAATGGCAGTGAAATGAGCTGTCAGTGCATTAAATTAATCATATCTCACTGAATACTGAACTGATTTTCACGCGGTTTTTTTTTTTTTTTTTTTGCAGGAAAGGTCATTCATGTAGCTATGATACAGGACACGTGGTTCGGCGTATTTTAATATCCATAGTAGTTTTAACAGTAATATAATATTCTGATATAAGATATACAGTGACCAGACACAATATGTGTGATGAAGGATATAATGTATTTTATAAATCACACACTATAAATAAAATAAAGAAGCAGGAACAGATAGTAGCAGTAAAGTAAGATATTTTAATAAGTTGAAGAAACAATTTATGATTGGCACACGCACACACATACATGCGAACAGACTCTCTCTCTCTCTCTCTCTCTCTCTCTCTCTCTCTCTCTCTCTCCACACACACACACACACACACACACACACACACGCACACACTTTCACACACAGAGAACGCAGCCACCGAATCCACCGAACGCAGCCACCTGTAATAAAAATTGAGAAGAAGCTTTTCAACGTGTTTGCATCAGTAATTTCTAAAAATTAAATTCGGACAACATTAAGCCTATACCTTTTTTATTGTATGTGAATGTGGGAGGGGAAAATGTCAAGACTAAAGCCCTATTCGGATTAACTATACAAGGGTAGATGGAGTAAGTTAATGTAATTTCACCACAGGACTTCTGTAATATCAATAGCCAAATCGCATGTGATAAGATATACCGGCGAATGCAGTAAACAGCATTTCACAACGATTTCAGTACAGTAATAGCAAATATCCTTGCTCCTTCTTGATTATCTGGTAATATTCTATTCACAAAATACAACCAATAGTACGGTAATGTTAAGACTTACTTGTGAAAAGCCCTATTTTCGGTGGTCCGGCGATTAGAACAGGAAAATGCTCCACAGTGCTCTGACATCTGATCTGCTGCCACACAACGAATACGACCGGTTCAAGATGGCGGCCGGATTTCTCGTTTTCCAGCGGCCAATAGGGTATCTAGTCTCTATATGATATCTATGGGCGTGGCCTCCTAGGGCAGCGAAGCAAGTGCATTCTGGGAGTTGTTGTCTTTAATCTACATAAGCCAAAAATACTTATTTTCTCAGTCTAGAAAGCTCTTAATTCAAAAATAATTTCACATTTCTTCTACATAAATACCCATTTTAAATACACATTCATATTTTCAGAGGTGGAATGACCCTTTAAGGCTCTACATGGTCAAAACTTACTTTTGGATGTTTCTTACAGTTACTCCAACATAAAATGAGCCCATATACTCTCATCTGAGAGTTTGTGATCTTATGATGCTGGTTTTTACCAACACATTCAGACAGGACACTGAATTAAGAGCACTTTACTTTAATGATCCCCTTTTAACATTCTGTTGACTGTAAGTGACTGCAACTACATGTCAACTAGCTGTCATTAGAGTATTAGTAGACTGTCTGCTAAATATTATTGTTAACTCTTTATTGTGATGATCCTCCAAAAGACTACTGACTATAAATAATTTTGTAAGTAGAGGTCATTTATTCTAAACCTAACCCTACCAGTCGTTTAATTCTTTACTAATACTCTAATGAGAGTTTGTTGACATGAAGGTGAAAAGTTACTTATGCACAACTTATGCTATGTATGACAATTCAGAGAATCACATCTCTCGGATTTACATAATTACATTCACCAATTTCTCCCAAAATACAGAAAAATGGCCATTGAACAGGGAGAAAAATGAACTAAACTTTATATTTTCACTTCATCAAATTATAATTGAAATGATTATTATTGCAGCTGTCATCAGTGTATGGAATTTGTATTTAACAAACTAGAAATGTCTTTTTTGTAGGACTTCATTTAAATGTCTGAACGCTATAATAAACATGATGTCCGATTTTGCCCCCTCCTGGCACGGCCCTAGGCTGAACATGTAATAATAAACATGGGCATGTTGTCATTGTTTCCACAAATTTGTGTTTTGTTAGTTTACACAAAGATCGTTCACAAAAACTTGCACTTTAACTCTGCTCTTGCTGGGGAAACCGATTTGCAAACTATCAGTAAATTTGTCTCTAAAGCTTTTCAGTAAGATGTATTTGAAATAGAAAACAGCACAACAACTTCTTTCTGTAGTTTTAATTCCTGTTTTCTATCAGATATCCTCTGCTTATAAGACATCAAAGGTTATTTCTGCACTTGGTAGTCTGGAGTGGATCTTCTCATATACGAGTCTGTGCTGCAGTCTGGGTCTGGATGACTTACAGAAGCACCTTCACCCTTTAGAGTTCTCATTGTCTTTGATGTCGGTCCAGTTCATGAGGGCAGAGGAGATAAACACAGTCTGCTGAGCGCACGGCCCATGCCATTGCCTTTTGTCTATCATAACTATCAAATATCATTTTCTTTTTGTTTTATCTGTCTGCATGACTTTCTCTGATTTTTAATTGTACATTATATGCAATATGCAAATGTTTTAAACAGTACAGTTCTAATGTATTTACATGCATTTACTCATTTTATAATGCGTTGCTTTTATGACTTGTATAAAAATGCACGTTTACACGACCCTCCTTTCAACTAAAAACTGTTTTTTGTGGGCCTAAAAACACAAACTTTTGAAAACGGGTTTCGTCATGCAGTTCAGTTCAGTTATTATTGTCTATATTGAAATTTGATTTGCAATATAACACTCTTCTGTTATGGTATAGGTTTAGGTCTGGGGTAGTGTTAGGGTTAGACCACTAGGAGGCGCCTTCTCGCCCATATATATCTGTGTCTTATATTGATGCTAAAGGGTGCCATGTGTGTTGGATGTCTACGCATTGGCAAAAGCGTCAGTATATGACGCCTTGGGATGAGAATGGGCTGAAATGAAAGGTCAAGTTAAGTGCCTTGCATTAAGGGATACAGCATCCCACCTATTTTAAAATTAAATGATTAAACGAAAAAATAAAATAACCCTGAAAATTTAAGAAACAGATGGCACCGTTTCCTCAGGATGACCCCATAACAGTTTTGTTTCCTCAGTGTCTGTAGGATTGTAAAGTGTCGCAGATGTTCAGATATCATCATGGGAACTGTGGGATAGTAAACGAGAAGCAAAACTTCAGCGCTTAAGAAAAGTTGCTGTTCAACATTTTGGTCCCTTTATTAATGCTGTCACAATTCCAAACAACAGAACCACCATGGTCATGAAATTACCAGCTCTACATACCACTTCGCTAGACAAATAAATGATAAATAATCATCGAAGAAAATAATGAAAAATACACATAGAGAAGTCAAACAAAAAGCAGGCAGTGAATTCATTAAAATTCAAAAGGATAAAAAAAAATTGTGCCGTAACCGTTGTTTTCAGTGAAACATTCATATATTCTTCTGCAAAATACGTTTCAGCAGAAACAAATATCACAGTCAAGTCACAGTTTTCGTGCAAAACTCTTGGATTTACAGTTAAAGTCACTTGCTTTTTATCACACTAAAAACATGTAGATGCAGAGTTTCGGAAAGCTTGAGAAGTTTGAAAAGCCTCTCAACCAAATTCTGGTTTAAGAAAAGTGTTGTATTCAGTTTATTAGTCAAAATGTAGCTACGCAATGTTCCTGATATGCATCTTGTCTATGGTTTGGTGGCAGTCCTTCAGTTTAATGAGAGAGTATGGCACTTCAAATCAAACAATGCAACAGGATTTACAAATACTGTAGATACAAATATACTTTGGGGGTAAATCTCACAAAAAAAGACCTGGAAATAAAACAAAAAAAGTACATGATTTCATTTAAATTCTTTTTTTTTTCATAAAGCAATTTTTGGAATGGGATTTTTTTTGTCTTACAGTAGACAATTAAATAATTAGGCAATCAATGGTCTTAAAATAGCTTGTTTTATTATACAGTAGTATATCATTATTTTGTGAGATTCACCCTTGGAGGTAACAGACATATAAAGTGCAAATGACAAACAGAAAATACTTTAAGATACATTTTTAATCTTTAACATTCACTGCCTACTAGAAACCAAAATGGCAACATCTATTTCTAGAAAGAACAAATACTAAAAGAAAAGACGGAAACAGCAATAGAACAAATATTACCCAAAACGTCCAACTTTCGCATCTCTTTATGCTGGTCTGTAGGCGAGCGGCATACGTGTATGAGAAAGCAGGCAGACTGAAAACGCACCGAAGGGAGGAACCACAAAAATCATCAGAATAACAAAAATATCCATCCTCACACTTCTCTGCAAATTCACTTAAGCTTTGTTTTGAATTTTTTTACTTTTCTTTAAATCTGTACAGAGCTCAGGGAAAGTCTATTTGGTTGATCCCAGCTGGCATGTAGAAAGAAGCTTTTTTTTCACCGTTGTTCTTTACATTGATGGGTAACATTCAAGGCGTATAGCTAAAAAGGAAAAGAGACTGTACAAGATCACTTCACGGTCCAGGATACACGCTCTGATGCTGGACATTGACAGAAGAAGAAAGAAATGGCAAATAATGTTTTGTTTTATTTATACAGTATTTTACAGTGAAGGATTGAACTTTAGTTCCCTGTTCTCATCACAGAAGCTCAGAGGAAAGCCTGAACGATGAGTTTGTGATGAGATGAGATGTCATTCTGAAGGAGAAGAGAAGATTGCTTTGCTTGTTTTCCCTCTTCTTCACCTTTCGATGACGTTCAGAAGGCGTTCAAGCTTTCCAGAGCCACCTCTGTAACAGAATTTGTACTGCTCCTAAACAAAAACAGAAGCGATTGTGACAAGTCATTAGCCATTCAAAGGCAGAGAAAAGGAGATTTTCCCTTCAAGCCCTGCATTAATAATGCAGTATGATCAATATACGGTCATGTTTATTAAAGGAAAAACATCTGCTTGTAATGGAGAAATGGGTCAGAAGCTATACCTAGTTTATATAGTGCACATTGTATTAGGAATGCTCTCTAGCCAATGAGAGCTCCACGTCCGCGACTAACTTCGACTTGACAGAGACGCGAAAAGTTTATATAAAAGTTTATATAAAAATTGTTTATATGAAAAAAAGTTTATATAAGAATTTCTGTTGAGACATTCAGATGGTAGAGTCCGAATTTGGCGTAAACAGAATGAGAACATGGATCCATCATGCCTTGTTACCACTGTGCAGGCTGGTGGTGGTGGTGTAATGGTGTGAGGGATGTTTTCTTGGCACACTTTAGGCCCCTTGGTGCCAATTGGGCATCGTCAAATTTTTATATATTTTCTCCAACAAACTTGTATGCATATAGAATGGTCCATAAAAAAAAATTCATGCAACAAACACACATCCTGTGGAATTCAACCAATCAAATGACGATTTTGAAACTGCTTGGTGTTTCCAGTTCAGTGTGCAATATGCATTAGACATTCATCCAACAGTCCGTGGCAAAGACGTCTGGGTAATATTTTCGTCAAGGATCATATCAGATGCACAGCTGTGGAATCGTTCAGTTTTCTCTGGCTAAACGAGATGTTTCGAGAGCAATCAGTGAAAAAGGTACAGGACAGATGTCTAAATACGCCTGAAACGGCCTTCAATTCGGTACAAGACGTTTTCTTTTAAAACCGCAGAAAGTGCAGCTGTCTGTCTCAGGGGTTTGAGGTGAACCAATAATTACTCTCTTTTTTTCTGTCTCAGAGCCATAAAGATCAGCAGACAAGAAAATAGCAACCATATAGCAAATAGCAAACCATCCCACTAGGAGACTTGTGATTGGAACAGTGTGAGTGGAAGACGCTAACTATTACAAATGACTAACAAAGAATGCCTGTAACGTAACAAGCTTTTTGGCTTTTTTTCCCCAAAGTCAATTTATTATGTCCAGCCACATAATACTAAATTCAAATACACATTAATTAATCACACTAATTAATAGCAGATATACTGTTGTGACAGACAAGTGTAGCTCACCATCGTCTCCACCATGTTGGCTTTGTTGTTCCTTCAGTGTTCTTTACTGTGTGGAACACATCCACGATGTTCTGTTGCTGGATCATCTCGCAGATGCTACAGATAGCACAAAACGTCCCGCTGCGTCCTCCACCAGTCCTGAAGAGATCAACAACAATAAGCCATGAGAAACAAATCACACATCCCATAATGTCACAAATGAGCAGAGTTAATATCCCATAAAATCACAGCTTGACTTATGCTACATTTCTGAAGATTGTAGGTCTCAGAGCTCCAACCTATGGAAGCTTGTTTCCGCCACAGAATGAAAAATAAAAAAAGGTAATTGCGACTTTTTATCTCACAATTTGGACTTTTTTTTCTCACACTTTTTCTGACTTTATTTCTCAGAATTGTGGGATGTAAAAGTCAGAATTTCGAGATATAAGTCAGAATTCATGATATAAAGTCAGCAATTGCGAGATATAAAGTCACAATTGCGAGATGTAAAGTCACAATTGCGAGATATAAAGTCAGAATTGCGTGATATAAAGTTCACAATTGCAAGATATAAAGTCACAATTGCTGAGATATGGAGAAGTCACAATTGCGATGATATAAAGTCAGAATTTGCGAATAATTAAAAGTCACAAATTATCGAAGATATAAAGTCAGAAATTGCGAAGATATAAAGTCAAAAATTCCGAAATATATAAAGTCACAATTGCCGAGATATGAAGTCAAAATTGCTGATATAAAGTAGAATTAATATAAAGTCAGAACTGCTGATATAAAGTCAGGAATTACGAGATATAAAGTCACAATTGCGAGAAATGTAAAGTCAGAAAAATTGCATCGATATAAAGTCAGAATTACGAAATATAAAAATTCAGAATTTGCGAAATATAAAGTCAGGAATTGTGAAAATATAATAAAGTCACAATTTCGAATATATAAGTCAGAAATTTAACAAATATAAAAATCAGACAATTACGAAATATAAAATCAGAATTGCGAATATAAAATATCAAAATTGCGAGATATAAAGTCGCAATTGCGAGAATATAAAGATCAATAATTACGAAATATAAGAGTCAAAATTTACAAGATATAAAATTCAGAAAATTACGAAATATAAAGTCACAAATTGATAAATATAAAACTCACAATTGCGTGATATAAAAATCACAATTAACGAGATATAAAGTCAGAATTCCGAAGATATAAAATCACAATTGCGAGATATAAAGTCAAATTAAGTAATATAAAGTCACAATTGCGAGATATAAAGTCAGAAGTTGCGAATATAAAAGTCAAAATTGCCGCGATATAAAGTCAGGAATTGCGAGAATATAAAGTCAGAATTGCGTAATATAAAAGTCGGAATTCGTGATATAAAGTTGCAGAATTGCGAGATATAAAGTCAGAATTGCGAGATATAAAGTCAGAATTCCGAGATATAAAGTCAGAAATTGCTCAGATATAAAGTCAGAATTGCGAATATAAAAATCAGAATTGCGTGGATATGAAGTCGAAATTCGGCGGATATAAAGTCAGAAATGCTAAATATAAAGTCAGAATTACGAGATATAAAGTTCAAAATCCGTGATATAAAATTCGCAAATTATGAAGATATAAACTATTCTGAGAGGGAAAAAAGTTAGTCTTTTTTTCCCCTTAGAATTAGCATGATAACTCTATATCTGGCTAATTTTATCTCACAATTCTGAGAAAAGATGTCAAAATTTCGACATATAAACTCGCAATTATGTGTTATAAAGTCAGAATTGCAAGATGTAAACTCGAAATTGTGAGAAAGTCAGAATTGTGAGATAAAGTTGCAATTTCTGACTTTATATCTCGCATTTCTGCACCTGATAACATGCAATCATGACTTTATATCACAATTCCTGACTTAATAACATGCAATTGCGACTTTATCTCGCAATTTTCTCCACTTTATAACACGCAATTGGAGACCTCATATCTTGCAATTGTGACTTTATTTCTCACAATTCTAACTTTATATCTCGCAATTGTGAGATAAAAAGTCGCAATTATATTATTTATTTTTTTATGTTTTTATTCAGTGCCGGAAACAAGCTTCCATACCAACCTAAAGCTGGAGTATCCCAGTGTAATGTCCATCCATTCATAGGTTGATTCCCTACAACCATTGATGCCCTATTATGGTATCAAGGTTTAGAAGAACAGTCTTTACCAGAACTGAGATTATTAAAGCAAGACTGGGGGTTGTTATTTGAGTCTGGATGTCTGCTTAAACAGAGGACATTGCAGAAATAATGTCAAATCAAATAACTATCACTGACCACGGGGTCAGTTTTACACGATTAGTATCAGTACAATAGCGTGAGACAATCATCTTCAAAATGAATCGAGTGCAGTTTGCAGAATGTCAGCATTACTGTGACATTTTTAAATGATTTCTCTCAGGGAAACTGCTCTGCATTCAACAGCTGAACTTTTCTGACAGTGATGGGAAAGTAATGAAGTTGTCAGATCTTTTGTATCTCTCTGTCTTTAATTTGTGACGGTAATAAGATTGTCCTTGGCTCAAAGGCTGTGCGGTTTTATCCTTTAGTCCTTTTAAAGCTGCAGTTTTAATCTTACGATTCTGTCTCGACTGGTTCAGAGGTGCACACAGACTTGGATGAAGAGCTGTGAAATCCACATTTTGGATGGTTGCTGTATTAAACTCATTTGAGCTACATTAGCAGGTGTCTAACATATGTCAAAAAACTATAGGAGAAATAAGTCTGACTTTAAGTACAAGATTAGATTAAGATATGATCTATTTCAGGTGTATACAGCACATTGTTCTGCTGTATGTTTCATTAGTCAAACCTGCTCCTCCCAGGGTTTCACCATCCAAGACTAACTCATTCATAAGATTATGTGTTTATGGGTTTGTGCATAATAGTGTTATGTTGTGGACATCCCACTCACAGGCAGTGGACCACCGTGCGTCCATCGCCTCCGTCATACTGCTCCTGCCACTTGGCCAGTCGTCTGACCAGCTGCAGGATGGAGCGTCTTGGACAAATGGTGTGTCTCTGCTACGCTGGCCAACCAATGAACTGGAAATGCTGGACCAGCCGGTAGCCGTCTTGAGGCTGGAAGCAGAACAGGAGATATTTTGAGAACATTTATCCAGAAGCCATTAATGTCAACTCATGTTTCACATGGTAGACGCTTTCACTTCATGATCAAATCCATTGACCCTTCGCAGGGCGCTTGATTGACAGGTGATCTGTAGTAGAGTCTACGACAACTACTAAGATTGTCTCTTCTATACAAAGATCTCAGATTTCAGGAAAGATTTCAAACTTGCCAAGATAACATGCAATCCTTTAGAGAACTCAATATGAACTCAAACATGTCTAATCAATCATCTTCACCAAATAATCTGAGATGCTATTCACAGTACACTCACCTAAAGGATTAGGAACACCAGTTAAATTTCTCATTAATGCAATTATCTACTCAACCGATCACATGGCAGTTGCTTCAATGCATTTAGGGGTCTGGTCCTGGTCAAGACAATCTCCTGAACTCCAAACAGAATGTCAGAATGGGAAAGAAAGGTGATTTAAGCAATTTTGAGCATGGCATGGTTCAAAAGACCTCACCAGGTACCACTCACCTCCACTACAAATAGGAAAAAAAAGGCTACAATTTGCAAGAGCTTCACCAAAAAGACTGGAAAAATGTTGCCTGGTCTGATGAGTCTCGATTTCTGTTGAGACATTCAGATGGTAGAGTCCGAATTTGGCGTAAACAGAATGAGAACATGGATCCATCATGCCTTGTTACCACTGTGCAGGCTGGTGGTGGTGGTGTAATGGTGTTGGGGATGTTTTCTTGGCACACTTTAGGCCCCTTAGTGCCAATTGGGCATCAACTAAATGCCACGGCCTGACCCGAGCATTGTTTCTGGACCATGTCCATCCCTTTATGGCCACATGTACCCATCTTCTGATGGCTAATTCCAGCAGGATAATGTCACAAAGCTCGAGATCTCAACCCAATAGAGCATCTTTGGGATGGTGAAATGGGAGCTTGTGCCCTGTATGTACATCCCGCAAATCTCCATTAACTGCAAGATGCTATCCTATCAATATAGGCCAAAATTTCTAAAGAATGCTTTCAGCACCTTATTGAATCATTGCCACATGGAATAAGGCAGTTCTGAAGGCGAACATATTATTAGTATGATGTTCCTAATAATCCTTTAGGTGAGTGTATGCATGTTGCTCTATACTCTTACTGGATGTCAACTATTTTTTATCTCTTTGTATTTTTTGAAGAATCATCTGCAACAAAGTACTGAGAACTCAGTTAATTCTCCCTGTTTTGAAATAGCAGCCTTGGAACAATAAGCCACTGTGAGCTGTTAAACGATTGTAAGCATTTTGTCTGGATATATAACACTCACAGTACCTCCAATTCTTGCAGTGACACTGAAAAGCAAAAAATGAAACATCAAAACAGAAGCAAAAGCAAACAGAGACGTCAGCTGGATACTACAGTCAGACTGGATCAGCTAAATGAGAGTCATATTTCACACAATTTGCCATTCGATGGAGCCATTTCATGGCAAATTTGTGATGCTGTGGCACTTATTTATTTTGTGCCGCTATGCTGCGCCGACAGTGATTAGCTACCCGGTAAACCTTGCCTGTCACCGGCGGTTAAAGAGAATGAGGGGAAGAAAAGAGAAGGGAAGCAGGAGGAGGCGGGATGAGTCTTCTGTTGCGTTGAACGCTTGGAACACATCAAGCTTCAGTAATGACTGCTAATGTGCACCAACAGAAGCTAACTCGCATGGAAAAGAAGAGAGAGAGAGAGAAAAAAACATGACGATCTGCTACACAAATCCAATCCATGGCTTATATCAGCTGGTGCAGGATGGTGGTCAAATTATTTATTTTGTGCTCATGCCTGCAGTATGTGGCTAGCAAAACGAATCCGCTGAAAGACGCATGAGAAGTGCTGAGTGTTGAAATCATGTGGATTGAGAAAGGACTATATAGTTGTGGCCCCTTTTTGGCTTAATGTAATTTCTCACTTCACTAACTCAACGGCTGTCGCATTAGGAGTCAAATTAAAGGGACTTAAGTGAATTTTTATCTCTTCTTGAGCTGTAGGATTTTTGCGATAAAAAGCAGTTTTATTTTAGTGAGTCACAGTAAGGATTGTTTAATACAGTGCACATGTATATGCATGCATTGGGGTTCAAAATAGCTAATCTGTTGAGGTTCATCATCAGGAAATCGACTAGCACAAAAATCACCATTAAAAAATCAAAACACAAAAAAAGAAAGTTTTGCTAATGACAGTACTTGTTGACAAATCATTTGAGACTGACACTTACAGGACCAATTTGATCGTCTTACTGTTGCTATGGTTTCCTCAGGTGAACGTGACTTTTGTTAACAAGCATTTGTTTAGCAGCAGGAAAAATACACACTAACTTTTAAATATATATTTTGTTTTGATGGTGAAATGTTTGAAAAGTTCAGTTCGAAATTAAAAGTATTTAGTCATTATCGCAAAATAAACCCCAACATAAGATCAGAAAGCATTTTTTTTTATGTAAATATCATATACTGTATGTACACACATTGTTGCTGTCGGGCGCAAACCTTGTTTCTCCATATTTCGCCTTTTTTTCATAAATCATTCCTATTGGTCACCCAATGATGTTGGTGAATGAAAACTATTGAAGGGAGCATGAGACTAAACCTCGTGACTCCATTGGTTCCTCAAACTGTCAGTAAAAACTCGTAACTTTGCCCAGCCTCACTCTTGAATGAAGTGCCTTTGGACAGTCTCTGCTTATTTTCAATGCAACGGTAAATAAAGAACTTGTTCTTTGTATGAGTACAGCAATTCTTTACTCAAGAAACCTATAGAAACGCCTATGTTTTGTGTTTTTGAGGAGAGGGGAAGAGTGTCTTAGTCTATCATTTCATAGCCAAACTGCCTTAAATAGCCTGTGCGTAGCACTTCATCTTTAATAACAGGAGATTTTGGCCATATGACATAAACTGAGCTCCTACAATAAACTTTATAACCTGTAAGTTGATGAAAACATATTGCAATGTGCACTTACTGCCTCAGATTTCGCCTTTCTAAAAACCTCTTAACTCCACTTGAGCTTATATAATAATGACACATGCACGTAATATCTAACAGACCCCAAACTTTTGAATTGTAGTGTACATATCAAATTTGCACCGTGGTCCGAAAAACAAAACGCTGACAACGCTCTGACAGACCTGATTAGACCTTGTGGATCAGAAAAGGATAAAATGAACACATTTCTGACTCAGTCACGCAGAGTTATTAAACGTCCAACAGTCCCACTCCCTTCCCTGTGCACTGACCCCACTTACTCGTGCCATGTTGCAGATCCTAAAAATGCGATTGATGATGTCCTCGTCAATGTCGGCGGAGATGAATTCAACCTGAATGGGGCCGTAGCAGCAGGAGCCTTTCTCTGGCCAGTACTGCATGCAGAGCTGCAGCGGGGGCAAGAATTACAGCAAATAAGAACACAGAGCAGTTGTTCACATTCAGACAACGTGACTCAATAATGGACATCTAAAGAGTGCACGAGAAATAGAAATAACTCAATCATTTTAAAGTCTACTAATCTGAACTCAAATTGCAGTGTGCCAAAGAAATCTGTTCCAACTGATCCCTCACTTAAACTTACATGAGTCACATCATGATGAATCAAATTTCCTTTGATCGTCTGAGATAAAAGAGTTTGTTATACTATGAACATATACTGTAACTTTCAGAACTTAAAGGAAAAGAACTTTTATTAAAACCAAACAACTGAATTATCTCATTCTTAACATCTGCAAATTTCTGACAATAAACTAAAATGTAGACAGTGATAGAAATAAAAATATGTTATGTTTCAGGGCTGTCAAACGATTAAAGCGCATTCAAAATAAAAGTTTTGTGTTTACATAATATATGTGGGTGCACTGTATATAATTATTTTGTATATATACAAATACACACACATGCAATGTATATTTAAGAAAAAATATTATTTATATCAAATATTTATATGTATATATAATATAAATTATATATAAATCTATATATAGTATATACATGAAAATATTTCTTAAATATACAAGCATGTGTGTGTATTTATATATATAATAATTATCCACAGTGCACCCACATATATTATGTAAACACAAACTTTTATTTTGGATGCGGCTTAATCGATTTGACAGCCCTAGTTATGTTATCATATTAAAAGTTATATTAATTATATATTTTATATACACTGAATGCATATCATCTACATACTTCAAAATATATTTATGCTTTTGAGGCTGCATTTATTTGATCAAAAAATACAGTAAAAACTGTGATATTGTAAACAATAGAATTTGAAATAACTATCTGAATTAGGTTAAAATGCAATTTATTCCTGTGATCAGTCTTCAGTGTCACATGATCCTTCAGAAATCATTCTAATATGCTGATTTGCTGCTCAAGAAACATTACTGATTATTATCAATGTTGAAAACAGTCGTCATGGTTAATATTTTTGTAGAAACCAGATTCTTTGATGAATAGGAAGTTCAAGAGGAACAGCATTTATTTAAACAGAAATATTTTGTTATGTGATACGTCTTCACACTGTTTTGATCAATTTAATGTATCCTGAATAAAAGCATTAATTAAACAGTAGTGTAAATTTTTTATATTATATATAATTTACTACATTAATGTATGCATTAACACCTTTTGTTGACTGTGATTTTGGATTAGCCCTCTTATTAGTTTGAGAATCATTCAAAAAAAGCAATCTAACAATGTGAGGAAAACGAATCCTATCGTCCACCTTAAGAAGAGCAATGGAAAAGGCAGAGGGTCAAGTACCTCACATACCTGCGCAGCATCCATTTCATTCAGCATCACAATAGTGGAGCAGTTGTAGTCGAACACTAGCCTCCAGAAGTCGGCCACGGTGTTGGGCAGAGGGTGCTGTGTTACGATGAAGGCCGCCGGCTGTTTGTGGCTCTAGAGCAATCAATAAGAGAACAAGTTAACTCTTCCTTCCAGCACTGAAGATGTGCCTGGACCCAACACATCCCAACGTGCCTCACATATGTAATGACCAGAACTAAATGGAGACCTGCAGAGGGACAGGAAACACAGAGACTGAGTGATAACCTTGCCAGGGGATTCATTGACATGGACTGCAGAGGCTCCGTGTGAGACAAACACACACACACTCTTCTACCACGGGTTGGCCGTTCAATTCATTTGCTGCTTATCTTCTCTTTTTTCATCTTGTCGTTCTTTATCCTGAGGCGCGTGTGTTCTGCCTTGATTATCCTTTTTTGGATGCTGCGTAAAGATGCTGGTGTGATTATGATCTATGTGTGGAGATTACGGAGATGTGATCTGATCTTGTACTTGTTAAATTGGCTTGTTTGTGAGATTGTCACTGTGTGATCTCCTGGCGTTCTGCTCCACTTACCTAGGATTTATCAGAGTGCACTATGGGAAGTGATGTAATATAAAGTGTTTTAGTTATTTACTTTAATATACTATAAAGGTTACAGAATAAATAAATGTAAGTACTGTATATGAGCGTCTACACCAGCGTGATAA
Organism: Hybognathus amarus; assembly: GCA_030378365.1. Lineage (NCBI taxonomy): Eukaryota > Metazoa > Chordata > Actinopteri > Cypriniformes > Leuciscidae > Hybognathus > Hybognathus amarus. The sequence goes on from JAQIUQ010004281.1 coordinate 113,227, forward strand.
TGTTCTGTTTATAATAAGTGTGATCTGCAAATTGTCGTCTGCAGCTTTAAAGGTTTGATCTCTTAAAATCAGGATGGATTCTGATTGGCTGTCAATGTTTTTAACATTCATCAGCTAGAAAAATAATTGTGAAAGTGATTCCAATGATATCCGTTGTTATAGTTATAATTCTTTATATTTAGAACGATTTTCAGAAGTCAATCTTTATCGTTATAGTTTCCGTCCTTGGTGTAAACGAGCCTATAGTCCAAATAAACTATTTATCGTCACGGAGCTGCACAAATATCGACGTTCTTAAATATTCACATCTGTGACTATAGGATGAACTGAAGGATGAAAAATGAATGCAAAAAACCTTCCTTCTAGTAATGTAGCTCGTCCTAAATGCTCTTGCATTTGAAACATCCGATTCATTCTAGTGAATGCCTTTTAAATACCTTTAAATGCCAAAAATCATCACTTACAGTACTCACCCTCAAGTTGTTGCAAACCTGTATGAGTTTCTTTCTTCTGCTGAACAACGATTGGAACTTTGGCACCATTGACTTTCATAGTATTTATTTTTTCTATGTAAGTCAATGGTGCCAAACAACTGTTTGGTTCCAATCGTTCTTCAAAATATCTTCCTTTGTGTTCAGCAGAAGACAGAAACTCATACAGGTTTGCAACAACTTGAGGGTGAGTAAATGACGACAGAATTTTCATTTTCGGGTGGAGTATCCCTTTAAATCCCAAAAAATGACTAAACTATTCAAGGCCCTACATGTCATTTGAGGTCTTTTAAATATGTAGCTTTTCACTAGTAAATAGTGCGAATGTATAAGTTTGATGATCTTAAATTAGTTTATTCACTCAAAAAACCCTCAATCTCTGATTACATTATGAATTGAATCATTGTTAAGTAATATATTAAAAAATACATCGTCTTTTATTTGACTTCAGCGTTGCCAGCTACTTGTTAGTAGCTTATAGCCAGAGCCCATCTAACTGGAGAAGCCTTGGCACTTCCTATAAGCCCCATTGTGTATCATCTTGATTGCAGTTCCATTAGAATTCCACTGGAGGTGATAGCGGGCGAGAGCAGAATGAATGGGAGTCTATGGGGCTAAACGGCTAAATGTGTCTCTTTCACCTGCTTGTCGGTAAATTAACATAGATTTTATTGTCTGATTCCGCAAGTTCAATATAGATTATAGGCCAAAAGTTCGAATGAACGAGTAGTTATGTTCTTTTGATTTCTTACAGGTTAGGCCGTTGTTGGCCGGAACAGCTAGCATTCTGCTATTGTGTGACGTCATCACATTTTTGAATGGATTTTGAGTGTATTATCTTAGCCCTCCCTTTTGAATGCAACTTTCAAATTACTTGACAAAAAATTACATCCTGAGAAAAGTGGATTTCTGGGTGAAACCCCATTGACTCCCATTCATTCTGCATCTCGACCACAAGCGCCCCGCATGGACAGAGACGTGTTACTGCAGCCAGTCCAGAACCCGGAAGTAACCAGCCAGTGCCAATTCTCTTCAATTAGACATTCTCTGTTATAGCTCATTTTAAAAGTGTAGTTCAAATTCAGCTGCCAATGATTTAATTACAATGTAAAAAAAAAAAAGATGTAAAATGGTCATAAATACCTAAATTATGACTGTTATACCACTATAAGTAGTAAAAAATATTACCCTTTTAAAGTTCAATGCAAGACTATATTTTTTTAGGGCTGCACGATTAATTGCACGAATGTTGTTATGCGCATCTAATCATTAAAGCCGGTTCCTTGATTAGCAGTAAATCACCTTCACCTGCTTTCAGATGGAGCGGCATTTACTACAAAGAGCCGTAATTAACTGACAAGCTGAGCCATATCGCATTAAATATCGCTGGCGATACGTCCTCGATATTAACGCGATTAGGCTCAGCTTGTCAGTAAGTTACGGCTCTTTGTAGTAAATGCCGCTCCATCTGAAAGCAGGTGAAGGTGGTTTACTGCTAATCAAGGAACCGGCTTTAATGATTAGATGTGCATATCAACATCGATACGATTAATCGTGCAGCCTAATTTTTTTACATTAAACAATGGTGAGGCGACCTCTAACAAAGCAATGAAACTTACGTCCATCAGCGCTGCATTGATGTAATTGCTGGAACTCGCCGTCAACAGAAATGAGGAAAGGCAGGCAGCGGTCTCACGCGAGGACGTCCATGCTGCGGTTCTTATCGTGGTTACGCGGGAGCAGACCGACGCTGCAGTCCTCCGGGCGAACACGCGGTGTCACTATATTCAGAGTCTGAGGAAGAACACATGAAACACCTTCAAAACATAGGAAAACAGACAAAGATGCACACTTGAATTGGTGCATTTATAAAAAACACTCCACTCGCACTGCTGGTCCAACTACAACCAATGCTAATATTTGAGTAAACTGAAGGTCAGTCATTACTTATGTATAAGACAACATTGAGACATTGAGAGAGATGCAGATGGAGAGAGAGACAGTGAAAAATGGCTTACAAGAGAGAAAAATAGAGAACGAAAGATCTGGGAGGAAAGGAAGAGAGAAACATATTCATCATATTTTATGAGACGCCTCACAGATCTGAAGCTTTGCTTCCCCTCAGACGGCAGCAGCTCACTCATTTCACAGGGAATACAAAACATAAAGGCACCATGAAAAGAAACCGCTCAGCTCTGGGCTTTATGGGGCTCTTGCAGATCGCCAATGGCTCGTAAAAAGAGCTTTCTCCCCTGACGTCTGAGTCACTGTCTTTACTCACCTGCCTCATCTGAACGCATTAAGGACGCCACCACGCTTTGCAGATTGACTTTTTTAAAAGCATTTCGAATTTAGAGGAAATCATGCTGAAATCACACCAGAGAGCTTGATAAAGTTGTTAGAAATAGCCGCGAGGGTTTCAGCCATAATACAGTACTGCCAATCGACAGCAGAAAACCTTGGAGGATTCAGTAAATTAGGCCTCCATGTGGGCTGCTCACTGATTATAGTTGAAGAGCCGCAGGAACACGAAGCATGAAGCTTTAAAAACACGGATGTTTCAGCCGTTTTTAAGATCAAGAACAAATGAGATCGCTTCAGAGTCTCAATTGTTCCTCCTAGATTGTATTTGGAGAAATATGACGTTCTTTTAGAGGAGATTTCAATTCCACAAGCTATGTTTCCAGCCACCTACTGTATTAAGAACATTCTAAGATATTGCATAAATCAGTTTTTAACATTCAATCACAATTATGCACGCTCAATAGGGGTGGATATTTTCTTTATTCAACAACAAGACGTAAGGATAATCTACATTGGAAACACATTTACTCAATTCGCTTGAATGCAACAAAAAACTCAAACAGAGGATGTGATTACTTAGATAGCTGGACTAATTAGCAGACCAATTTTATTGCACAGCATCTCAAATGTTGGTTCAGTTCTTTCTCAAATGCCTGTGCCAAAGGTTTTATGTGGTCCAATTTTGTGCAATTTGGTCCAGGCAAGTTAAATTCTCAGCTTTGGATAAAAACATGGCTACAGACTGTTCATAGCTACAACTGAGATCTCAATTATGAACTCCTGTTATTTCTGGTCAAATTATAATAAGACCAAATGATCTGAGCTACAATACTCACAATAATGGTTTAGGTCTGTACTTTTACTGTGTGTCTACAATTGTCTCATTTGTGTCTCCTGAGCTACAAAAGAAATAACCCAGTGAGAAATAAGATTTGTAATTTAGACACAGTGATGCACTAATTCTTGTCAAAACATTATAATTTTTTTTTTTTAAATAATACTTTCAAAAGAGATCTCCTGGTGTAAGAATCGAATGTTTAGATTTTTCTTTTGGATTTTTTTGGTGTATGGTGGCAAATACTACATTTTATTGGATCTACGGTACTTTCTCATCTAAGAAGTCATCTACAAAAAAACATATTTGTTTTTTCCATATTTGTGTGGATTTCTCACCTGAAACTCATCTTTAATCTGGCTGGAGTTGGTCTGAGGGTCCAGTCTGCTGATGTTGTAGTAGATGGCTCTGAATTCACACACTGGGATAGCCGTGTTCCCACACAAACACGCTTCCAGAATGGCATCATGCACAAAAACATACTGCTCCTGCAGAGAGAGAGAGAGAGAGAGAGAGAGAGAGATCAACACTTACAAAAAACACTCTGGTACAGTCTTGGGTAAGAGATGCTAATATCATGCTTATGAAATTCAGTACCATGGTGTGTGTGTGGTCTGTGGTCTATATATGGATGCACTATGTTTTATGAATCATGTCTTGTGCTTGGTGTCCAACATTTCCTAATTTGTCTTGTTTCACTGCTGTGAGCTGATTTCAATTGTAATAATATTTCATAATATTACTGTTATATACACTACTGGTCAAAAGTTTAAGATCAGTAAGACTTTTTATGTTTTTAAAAAGAAGTCTCTTCTGCTCACCAAGGCTGCAATTTTTTTTATAAAAAATACACAAAAAACACAGTAATATTGTGAAATATTATGACAATTTAAAATGACTTTTTTATGTTAATATATATTAAAATGTAATTTATTCCTCTGAAAAAAAGCTGAATTTTCAGCATCATTACTCCAGTCTTCAGTGTCACATGATCCTTCACAAATCACTCTAATATGATGATTTTATGCTCCAAAAACATGTATAATTATTATCCATGTTGAAAACAGTTTTTTACATTTTTATTTCAGGATTCTTTGATGAATAGAAAGTTCAAAAGAACAGCTTTTATCTGAAATGGAAAGCTTTTGTTACATTAAACACTACCCTTTAAAAAGTTTGGGGTCAGTAAGAATTTGTATTTTATTTTGGGGGGAAATAAATAAGAAATCAATACTTCTATTCATCAAGGATGAGTTACATTGATGAAAAGTTACAGTAAAGACATTTATAATGTTAGAAAAGATTCTAATTAAATAAATGCTGTTCTTTGATTTTCTAGTCATCAAAGAATCCTGAAATAAAAATGTAAAAAACTGTTTTCAACATAAATAATGATCGTGCATGTTTTTGGAGCATAAATATCATATTAGAGTGATTTGTGGAGGATATGTGACACTGAAGACTGGAATAATGATGCTGAAAATTAGCTTTTGAGGGATGATTACATTTTAATGTATATTAACATGAAAAGTCATTTTAAATTGTCATAATATTTCACAATATTACTGTTTTTTGTGTATTTTTTATAAAAAAATTGCAGCCTTAGTGAGCAGAGATTTTTTTAAAAACATTACCGATCTTTGAAATTTTTTAACCAATATGTGCATACAGTATGTGTGTGTGCTAAAAATATATTATTAAATAAGTTTAAGATTTAAAAGTAATGCATTATCTCGATTTACAAGTCAACCATATTGAAAGCACTTTTAATGATCTCATGATTGTAAATGACTGCAGCTGCTGCTGGTCAGTCAGGTAGGCACACGAGAAAACCTCCCTTTGGCATTTCAGCGCTATTTTTTAATGATAAAAACAATAATCACAGCTCTAAAGTAATTAAGCGTTCAATTTAAACTTCTACATCTTCAAACCAGCCAATGTACATAATTCATGAGCATCCAAACACGTACGTTTCAGAAGCCCAAACTCAAGCTGAGAGTAACGCGGCACGGCATCATTGCAAATCATCAGGGAAATATGGAGTCGATACCGCTCACAAACATTCGCATGGACGTTGATGTCATGAACTCAGTTTGCTGAAGGGGAATGACTCCTGCCTCAGGGACGTTTTACATGGATTTAAGCGTTGCAACTCTGATGCTAAAGTCCTGCGGCGACAGCAGCATCCCTCGAAACTGCTCTTACTGCTGCCTTAAAAATGAGATGAAGCAGGCTTTCAAACAGCATCCATCCTGCAGCTAATATTAAACCCCAGCCCCACATATTGGCCAGAACTATCCATATTTTAGCTCAACAATGCCTCCGGCTTAAAGGTTTGAATGCTAATGTAGGCCTTTGATCCACGCTAAGCTACAGTCAAGCTGAGCTGACCTCTCGTACCTATTACTCCATAACCTAGTGAGCACTTCTGCAGAGGTCTGAGGACAAAAGACGAGGAAAAAGCCTTTTAAAAGATTAATTGCTGTGTGTTGTGTCTGTGGAGGATTATCTTTGAATGGAACTGCAGGCTGACACAAAGTGCCTCCCAGAAGCCATTATCACGGCCACTGTGTTTAGTGTTAGCCCTTTAAAAGCATGCTGTCCTCACATGCAAAAATCTGCAATATCTCAATAGATTGAATAAAACAGCACGCTGATTTGATGTAGTATGCGATTAAGTAATTTATTACACCATCTAAAATGTTATATTATTTATAATTATAGTTTTTATTATTATACATAGGCTGATAATAATTATAGTAAGTGTACTAAGTAATAATTAGTACAACAGTAAGTACGTTTTTCAAGTCAAATGCTTGAAAATCAAGGTTTATATGAACACAAAATATGAAATGTACATTAATTAATAACTACATTTATTAGTTTATACTACTGTTGCATTTAAAAAATAAATCATTCACCACTAGGGGGCATGAAATAAATTCAATTATTCAGTAAATTCTGCCTGTCATGGTCTAGGCAAGTTCATGTTCAGGCTGTTTTGATGTTATAATGTGGGGATTAAAGTAGGGAAAATAAGAGGTTATCTAAGATTTAAGTTGAAAATAGATGGCTACAGTATCATCTTCACAGACTGGAGAGCTTAATAAAAGGCTATGTGAGTAGCGGATGAGGTTGCAACTGAGTGTTGAAACTAACACATTAAGTTTCACCACAAGTAACACCACAACTTTCTTTGTTTTCCCATTTATTGACTGGCAGCTGAGAGAAATGTTGAGAGAAATCAGGAGTAAGTGCAGAGAGCGTTATGTGAGCTCTGTGAACATGATGATTATTTTCAGTTATGGACTAAATGTGAGCAGGCATTACCTCATCTCACTCAAACTTATTAAAATCAGTGAAATGCAAACTGAGAATATTACACAAACCTGCAGTAATTTAAATATGCTAACTTACAAAAATATACTTTATGTATTTAATCTCACTTTATTAACCAATGTGTTTGCTGCTGACTAGTTAGTTACTTCATTTAGAAGTAACACAATATTGTAATGTATTAAAAGTAACTTTCCCCAACATTGAATAGTGAATCATTCAGGATAGTAAATGACTGCATTAGTGAGACAGAAAAAAGTTCAGTGAGTGAATAATACAGAAAGCGAATGAATTATTCATTTAGCAAATGATTAAATAATTAAAGGGGTGGTAAAATGCCATTTTCACAAGATGTAAAATGATGTCCCCAGAGTGTGTGTGTGTGAATTTTTAGCACAAAATACCCCACAGATATTTTTATATAGCATGTTAAACTTGTCACTTTTCGAAGGGTGGCCCTTTAAATGCAAATGAGCTGCAGCAGAGGGCGGGGTTTCAAGAGCTTGTGTGTGTTAGCCTCACGCAGACACACTAAAATGCCAGAAATTGCTCTCCCTTTAATGTTAAAACCATTAGAAAAGTGAAATTATACTTTAACACCACTTTAAATGAGCAAATCTAAGCACAATCTGGTTGCCTGAACCTCTGAGGATCATGTTAGATATACAGTAAAACAGTGTTCAGAGCTGTAGGGCTGCTCACCTCAGTCTGGACCATGTTGACTCTCTGTGAGCGCAGCTCTCTGATGCAGTTGAAGATGTCCACTACACCCTCACTCTCTGCCATGTCCAACATAATGTCCACTGCAATGAAACAGCCTGTTCTTCCAGCGCAGCACTGCGGAAATGACAGAAGTATGAGTGTTTACTGCATGATGTAAGATTACACTGTGATAATTCTCGAAATTAAATGAAAAGACAACTTAATAAATGCATATTAAATGATATTACCTATATATTATATTAAAGGGATACTCCACTTTTTTTGGAAATAGGCTCATTTTACAACTCCCCCAGAGTTGAACAGTTGAGTTTCACCGTTTTCGAATCCATTCAGCCGATTTTCTGATTTTTAGAAGAATATCAGTAACTCGACAGTTTCTGGTCTCATTGACTTCCATAGTAGGAAAAAAATATACTATGGAAGTCAATGAGAGCCAGAAACTGTTTGGTTACTGATATTCTTCTAAAAATCAGAAAATCGGCTGAAAACTTGACTGTTTAACTTGTAAAATGAGCCTATTTCCAAAAAAAGTGGAGTATCCCTTAATAAATAACTAATTCATTAAATTTATAATTCACTCATTGTTATTATTACAGCTGAAAAGCAAAAAAATCTTTTGGTTTGATGCAGACTTTCCATTGAATATTATAGTTTTATTTTCTATCAATGAAATTTTCCACAAAAATATTAAGCAGCACTATGTTTAACACTAATAATAATAAGAAATGTTTATTGAGCAGAAAATAAGAATATTAGAATGATTTCTGAAGGATCATGTGACACTGAAGACGACACTGAAGATGATGCTGAAAATTCAGCTTTGCATCACAGGAATAAATTACATTTTATAATATAATACAACAGAAACCAGTTGCATTTAAATCTAATAATATTCACAGTTTTACTATGTTTTACTGTGTTTTTGATCAAATAAAATGAAGGATTGCTGAGATTAAGAGACTACTTTCAGAAAACATTAAAACACAAACTTTTAACCGGAAGTGGAAATACACTTTTATACACACAATTGTTCAAAAGTATGGGATCACTGAGATTTTTTTTTATTTATATATATAAAATAATACTTTTATTCAGCAAGGATGCATTAAATTGGTCAAACGTGGCATAGACATGACCTAACCTACAGAAAATGATTTGATTATTTATGAAGGCATGATTCTTCTGGAATAATGCTGATCTCCAAAATGTACTCAATTTAAGATTTGACTCTGCTTCTGGGGACATTTGGTCCTCACAACATGGATAAAAGCTGACCCACACACATAACACATTCATAAGGAGGATTTCTGCTAGGATCCAAATGTTAGGTGTTCCAAAAACAAGGTTCTGGCAGACCAAGATGCTTGTGTGTGTGAGAGAGAGCATTGGACAGAAGATGTGCTATCAGTCACTCCAAAACGACTCACACACACACACACACACACCAAATACAGAGCAGCTCCACGGTGCCACAGATTGGCCGTCACTCACAGTGATTAATGGTGCGAGTGGTAAACAACTGACAGAAAGAAAGCAAGGGGACGGAGAGGATGTCCTTTACACCTCACATCCTCAGTCACTCATTCACTATTATTATCATCCCCGAATTGCCATAAGATGCCAAGTGTTCATTAGTTCAATGTGCACATTTCAAGACACATTTCATCTTACATACACTCTTAGAAAAAAGGGTTCTGTATATGTAGCATAGGGTTCTTTACTCAACTTCAAAGGACCTTTTATGCAAAAAATGATGATAATGACAAGAAAGAACCATTTTGGCACAAATGTTCTTTAAAGGCTATTATTTATTTATATATTACATTATTCTGCAACATTTTGCAGTTGCTAATGTAAATTATTGTTTATTAAACTGTTGTAGTAACATAGTTGTGATATTGATTAATTACATTTTTAACCCCCAATATCTTACATTTTGTGATCATTCACATGCATTGCATTGTAGGGGTTCCAAATGTATAGTTTGAAAAAATGCTGGGTTATTTTAACCCAATTTTGGGTCAAATATGGACTAACCCAGCTGTTGGGTTAAATTTATAAATTGCATTTTTGTATCCAATAATTGGGTTTGTCCATATTTGACCCAAAATTGGGTTAAATCAACCCAGCATTTTTTAGAGTGTATCAGTTTGTTGGGTAGGGTTTAAAGGGATACTCCACTTTTTTTGGAAAAAGGCTCATTTTACAACTCCCCCAGTGTTGGGTTTGTTGGGTTTTACCATTTTCGAATGTATTCAGCTGATTTTTTTTATATTTCGAAGAATATCAGTAACCAGGCAGTTTCTGGTCTCGTTAACTTCCATAGTATATTTTTTCCTACTATGGAAGGCAATGAGACCAGAAACTGTCTGGTTACTGATATTGTTCAAAATATGAGAAAATCAGCTGAATGATTCGAAAACGGTAAAACTCAACTGTATTAGCTCTAGGGTAGCCTATTTCCAAAAAAAGTGGAGTATGCCTTTAATACAGTGACCAACATTATTGGTTCTCAAAATGCCTCATTATTGACATCAAACCTGTTGTGAACGGTCAATACATTTCTGCTAAAACTCCTTTAGTGTTCCTCAGAAGAAAACATGGTTTGTAATGTTCTGAAAAACTATCTTGAATCAAAATCTTAATCTCTGCACCAGGAGCACTCGACACTTGGGCTAATCTGTTCTGGAAGTTTCTACGTCACATCTGCTTCGTCTCCGGCAATGCAAGGCTGACTGTGCAAATTTACACTGCCACTTCACAGTCTCCTGCTGTCACCTTTCATTCCCGAACCTTCTTCCCACATGGCTCCCAATTACTCCCCACAATTGTGAGGGTGTTTCTATCTATCCATGCTTATGTTGCGGACAGACTTATGGGTGAGTGTGTATCCATGTGTTCGAAACATCACAGACATTTGTGCATGTGTCAGCTAATGAATATGTGTGAAAATCATCTTTTCTCTTGTAACTCCCTTGGTTCCTTTCACCTGTTACATGTAAAATTAGTATTTTATTGGCACCTTTCAAGACACTCAAGGACACCTTACAAATAATAGGATACATGAACAATAAATAGAAAAAGAAATGAATACAAAAAGCTGTTTCGAACAAGTTAAATCTCTGTCAGATGAGAAATTTTTTAGCAATAACTTAGAAGGAAAAGGTCAATTAGAAATGGGGTCGAAAATGTTTTGGGTAATTATGATCAGCACAGGTTTCTTAAAGGAGTAGTTTAACTTTTGCTGATAATTTACTCACCCATGTCATCTAAGATGTCCATGTCATTCTTTCTTCAGTCGAAAAGAAATTAAAGATTTTTAATGAAAACATTCCAGAATTTTTCTCCATATAATGCACTGAAACTGTCTTTTGGACCTTGAACCGTTTGCTTAAAGTCCATTATATGGAGAAAATCCTGGAACTTTTTCATCAAAACCTAATTCTTCTTCAAACTGGATGACATGGAGTCTCATCAGCGAAAGCTCTACTATTACTACAGTAACTACATGTATCATGGAATAATGATCCTGTAAAATAAAGTTTTACATTTATTTCTAATAATTTCAACTGTCAGTTTTAGTATGCATTTCATTACATATAATAAATAATAATTTAAAAAACTATTATTTTAAGTTTATTAATTATTTAGTAATTTTTTAATTTTTTTTAATTATTAATAATTTTTAAAAAAATAGTTTTACCCTAGCAACTGTATAGCCTTAATCAGCAAGTTTAATTTAAAAAAAATAAAATAAAAATTAATAACAAATTAACTAATAAACATAAAATAATAAAGTTTTTTTATTATTATTTATTATATGTAATGAAATCCATACTAAAAATGACAGTTTATGACATCACCTTGAAGATCAGCTTATAAACTTAACTTATCTAAAATTATGACAGGATATTTGTAGCAGCCACTGAAAGGCCTCAGAGAGAACGTCTAATTTAAATAACCAATGGATCCCTCGATTGTACATTCATAATCACACTGCTAGCCCAATCTTACAACAGCACTTTGAACTTCCAGTAAATGTATGTAAGAAAAGTGGGAAAGGGACAGAAAAAAAATCAAGTTAAGAACACACCTGCAGTGCACAACGATGGGCCCTGCGTCTGGAGGATTGAGGAACTTGACCTGGCGGATGAAGCCCAGCAGGCCTGTGGCGTAGCAGGGAACGCCGTGATCGGGCCAGCTGGTGAAATGGAACTGCCGGATTTCCCGGATCTCGTGGTGACCCTTCTGCAAACAAGAGCATGTGGTGAGCTTCATATCTACAGGTGTCATCATCTGAAGGTAACAGGTATGTGATTATGGTAGAAGATGGGTAGGATTACTGACACCCAATAAGTCCATGTGAATAAAAGTCAACACGATGTGGTATATTTTGCAGTGTGTGTAGTGTAAATACCGAGGTGTAGTGCAAGGCTTAAAGGAGTAGTTCACTTTAAAAAAAAAACAACTTTTGCTGATAATTTACTCTCCCCATGTCATCCAAGATGTCCATGTCTTTTTTTTTTCTTCAGTCAAAAAGAAATTAAGGTTTTTGATGAAAACATCTAGGATTTTTCTTCATATAATGGACTTCAATGGGAACCAAACGGGTTCAAGGTCCAAATGAGAGTTTCAGTGCAGCTTCAAAGGGCTTTAAACGACACCAGACGATGAATAAGGGTCTTATCAAGCGAAACGATCGCTCATTAAAAAATAAATAAAAAAGTTTTATATGCTCGCCTTGCTCTGTTCTGTGATGCGCGTTCGTGACTCTCCTGTTCAAACTTGTTCATCAAAATGAACAAATCTTTTTTCGAGTCATGACTCGGAAGGGTCCTAAGATAAGACCCTTATTCATCGTCTGGTGTCGTTTAAAGCCCTTTGAAGCTGCACTGAAACTCTCATTTGGACCTTGAACCGTTTGGTTCCCATTGAAGTCCATTATATGGAGAAAAATCCTGGAATGTTTTCATCAAAACCTTAATTTCTTTTCGACTGAAGAAAGAAAGACATGGACATCTTGGATGACATGGGGGTAAGTGAATTATCCGCAAATTTTTTTTAAAAAAGTGAACTAATCCTTTAACAATTTGAAAAAATAAAAAAATAAAATAAAAATAATTAAATTAAATTAAATAAATGTATTGTTGAGCCCCTCTTATAATTAAGGTATCATAAAATGTATATATAACGTAACACTGTAATTAAGTGTAGAAAATGCGCTGAAAAGTCAGTCAGGGCCTGATGGTCAGTGTTTGAACCACAGCACACATGTGGTTCGATCTGTGCGAGCGCTGAGGCTTGTCCACACACAGTGTTGTGTTACAGTAGAAACCTTTTCCCATTACTTCCTTACTAGCACTTAATGCTCTGATAAGCTTTTAATTATAATTTGGGTTTGAGAGCGGCGTAATCCATGCCTGGAGGTGCTGATACCACCGAGCAAGGACCCATGTAGCCGTTAAATGCAGCTTGTGTGCATTAGTGTGTGTGTCTGGAGAGTCGTAACTGAGCTGCTATAGATGACGAGAAGTACTGAAAGCTGAAAAAAAAGAAGACGCTCAATGCCAACACTTGGGGATGAAATGCATAGCTAGACACACAAGGACACTCAAGAATGATCTTAAAGGAGTAGTTCACTTAAAATAAAAACTTTTGCTGATAATTTACTCACCCCCATGTCATCCAAGATGTTCAAGTCTTTCTTTCTTCAGTCGAAAAGAAATTAAGGTTTTTGATGAAAACATTCCAGGATTTTCTCCATATATGGACTTCAATGGGAACCAAACGGTTCAAGACCCACACAAGAGTTTCAGTGCAGCTTTAAAGGGCTTTAAACGACACCAGACAATGAATAAGGGTCTTATCAAGGACCCTTCGAGTCATGACTCGAAAAAAGATTTGTTCATTTTCATGAGTTCGAAACAGGAGAGTCACGAACGCGCATCACAGAACAGAGCAAGGTGAGCATTTGTGCGTATAAAACTTAATTTTTTTATTTATATTTAAAATGACTGATCGTTTTCGCTTGATAAGACCCTTATTCATCGTCTGGTGTCGTTTAAAGCCCTTTGAAGCTGCACTGAAACTCTCATTTGGACCTTGAACCGTTTGGTTCCCATTGAAGTCCATTATATGGAGAAAATCCTGGAATGTTTTCATCAAAAACCTTAATTTCTTTTGGACTGAAGAAAGAAAGACAAGGACATCTTGGATGACATGGGGGTGAGTAAATTAGAAACTTTTAAGTTTTTTTTTTTTTTTAAAGTGAACTACTCCTTTAAGAAAGAGTTGATGTTATCCCCCTCCCAAATAAATAAATTAATACAAATAAATAATATTTCACTTTAAGAAAATTATAAAAATGTTATTAACTGTCATTAAAATAATGACACTATGAAAAAAAAATATATATATATATATATATATTTTTTTTTTTAATTTTTTTTTTTTAAGTAAATCGAACAACAACATGTCTTGGTCACATTGCATACCCAATAATAATTCATTTAAAGTTATTTTATTAAGGATTGATGTGTTTATATATATACATACACATAAATCCTTAATAAAATAACTTTAAATGAATTATTATTGGGTATGCAATGTGACCAAGACATGTTTTTGTTCGAATTTACGTAGAAATTTCTCTGGAGAAACTGTTCTCTGGGGAATATCTGAGAATCAGCGATTTAAGCAAAAGTCCCCATTTGATATCCAGAAAACATCTCTTGTCATTTTCTGCTTGCACTCATTATGAAGCACAACTATGCGCTGAGAAGGAGGATGTACCCTAACAACTCTCTTTCAGAAGTTGAGGAAGCGTTTGAGAGGCAGCAGCCTCGATGAGACAGATGGATTGAGTGATTTAGGAAAGTTGCTGATGACATGCTGTTCCACACTGCGCTCTCCCCTCAAAAACGACTCTCAAACACTAATTTCACCCACTATCAAAGCTTCCCTACATCTGTTCTGTTTGGATTACAACATTCAACAACGAAACTCTGTCGTTCCTAAGAGCTTTCTTTGCGATTTGCTTTCATTGGAAAATATTGTCTGTTGGCTTATGTTGAGATCTCGGAAAGTTTGTTTGTTAAAAACATTGTGGTTAGGTTTTTATTTTTAAATTTATGCAGATCTGACGACAAGCTGTTCCTGTATAATAAGAACAATAAAAGTGATTGAGTGAGAGATGCATTATGAGTTTAAACAAGCTGATGGTTCATATGGTATGGATGAAACATGCGTCTGAATGAAGAGATGCGTGCAGAGAAAGTTTCTTCTGAATGTACTTGCGAAACCAAATGCATGGTTTATTTTTCCTATTCCAATGGCAGTTTTATTATAAAATGGTTACATACTACACGGTCAAAAAGTTTAAGATCGGTAACGATTTTTTATGTTTTTAAAAGAAGTCTCTTCTGCTCACCAAGGCTGCAATTTTTTGATAAAAAATACACAAAAAACACAGTAATATTGTGAAATATCATGACAATTTAAAATGACTTTTTTATGTTAATATATATTAAAATGTAATTTATTCCTCTGAAAAAAAGCTGAATTTTCAGCATCATTACTCCAGTCTTCAGTGTCACATGATCTTTCACATATCACTCTAATATGATGATTTTATGCTCCAAAAACATGTATGATTATTATCCATGTTGAAAACAGTTTTTTACATTTTTATTTCAGGATTCTTTGATGAATAGAAAGTTCAAAGAACAGCATTTATTTAATTAGAATCTTTTCTAACATTATAAATGTCTTTATTGTAACTTTTGATCAGTGTAACTCATCCTTGATGAATAGAAGTATTGATTTCTTATTTATTTTCCCCCAAAAATAAAATACAAATTCTCACGGACCCCAAACTTTTTAAAGGGTAGTGTTTAATGTAACAAAAGCTTTCCATTTCAGATAAAAGCTGTTCTTTTGAACTTTCTATTCATCAAAGAATCCTGAAATAAAAATGTAAAAAACTGTTTTCAACATGGATAATAATCATACATGTTTTTGGGGGCATAAATCATCATATTAGAGTGATTTGTGAAGGATCATGTGACACTGAAGACTGGAGTAATGATGCTGAAAATTCAGCTTTTTTTCAGAGGAATAAATGACATTTTAATATATTAACATAAAAAGTCATTTTAAATTGTCATAATATTTCATAATATTACTGTGTTTTTTGTGTATTTTTTATCAAACAATTGCAGCCTTGGTGAGCAGAAGAGACTTCTTTTAAAAACATAAAAAATCTTACTGATCTTAAACTTTTGACCGGTAGTGTATATACACAACCTCTGAGCAACTTGAGAGACATTTCATGTGAATGGAGTACAGATGGAGGATGAGTTTTTACCTTCTGAACAGTAAAAGTCCTGATCACATATTCTGCAAGAGGCTCCGTTTCGATCAGCGTCACTTTGATGTCTCCGTACACCTCGGTTCTTGTCGGGCCAATACCGCACACATTTCACCTTTACGAACACATAGACACCCACATGTACACATTATAACACAACACCTGCATCTTAATTTGTTTTAGTATCACTCTATTTTACAGCAAGGTCTAAGTCAAATTGGCATTTGCAGAAACAAGTCCCTGATGACATTTGAAAACACAGAGAGGTGTAATTGGCCACCTGTCAGGGAGGATGTTATCTCGGAATGAACAACCCCTGTGGTCCGAGTTCACTGGAGCCAATCATTGAACACCGCTCAATTATACTCATTGTGACATCAAACAGCTCTCGTTGGGGATATAGCGAAGGACTTGAGCACCTAATTGTGCTCCATTTTAGGATATCCTCCAAAATGCTCACTCGTTTAAAGTTCGCCTTGTTTATACAGAAACATTTAAGTTGAAAAAACTTAAACATCCAAGTTCATTGTAATTAAAAATTGAAGGCAGCAACCTTTTTTGCCATTTAAATATGCCATATATCAGCCCAGGTCTCATCCCAAGGTGTCATTTACTGATGCTTTTGACATTGCATATACATCCAATGCACATGGCACCCTTTAGCAGTCAATATAAGACGCAGATATACACTACCGGTCAAAAGTTTATGATAGGTAAGATTTTTTTATGTTTTTAAAAGAAGTCTCTTCTGCTCACCAAGGCTACAATTTTTTGATAAAAAATACACAAAAAACACAGTAATATTGTGAAATATTATGACAATTTAAAATGACTTTTTTATGTTAATATATATTAAAATGTAATTTATTCCTCTGAGAAAAGCTAAATTTTCAGCATCATTACTCCAGTCTTCAGTGTCACATGATCCTTCACAAATCACTCTAATATAATGATTTTATGCTCCAAAAACATGTATGATTATTATTCATGTTGAAAACAGTTTTTTACATTTGTATTTCAGGATTCTTTGATGAATAGAAAGTTCAAAAGAACAGCTTTTATTTAATTAGAATCTTTTCTAACATTATAAATGTCTTTATTGTAACTTTTGATCAATGTAACTCATCCTTGATGAATAGAAGTATTGATTCCTTATTTATTTCCCCCAAAAATAAAATACAAATTCTTACTGACCCCAAACTTTTTAAAGGGTAGTGTTTAATGTAACAAAAGCTTCCCATTTCAGATAAAAGCTGTTCTTTTGAACTTTCTATTCATCAAAGAATCCTGAAATAAAAATGTAAAAAACTGTTTTCAACATGGATAATAATCATACATGTTTTTGGAGCATAAAATCATCATATTAGAGTGATTTGTGAAGGATCATGTGACACTGAAGACTGGAGTAATGATGCTGAAAATTCAGCTTTTTTTCAGAGGAATAAATTACATTTTAATATATATGAACATAAAAAAGTCATTTTAAATTGTAATAATATTTCACAATATTACTGTGTTTTTTGTGTATTTTTTATCAAAAAAACTGCAGCCTTGAGTCGAGCAGAAGAGACTTCTTTTAAAAACATAAAAAATCTTACCGAATCTTAAACTTTTGACCGTAGTATATATGGGCCAGAAGGCGCCTCCTAGTGGTCTAACCCTAACCCTACCCCAGAACTAAACCTACCCATAACCGAAGTGTGTTATAGTGACGCTAAAGGGTGCCATGTGCGTCAGATTTAGATGCAATATCAAAAGCGTCCCCTTTATGACGCCCTAGGATGAGAATGTGTTGCATATTTTGTGGGATGGAACCCACAACCATGATGTTGATGCTATTTGAGATACAGAAAAAAGATTTCTTGCAAGATGCTACTTCTAAAATACATACCTACCTCACAGATTTATATATTTGCATGTTGTATTTAATGTCGAAACACTCAGTTTAACTGCTAGGCCGCAGCAGTTAACTATCAATCCTGTGATATTTATTAAGGAAAGAGATCATTACAAGAACCCTACCCTGCCCACTTCCACCAGGTTGGTTACCATGACGATACTGGCAGAATCTCTTGCCAAATCATCCTCCAGAAATCCCTCACGGTCTCCTGCATGGGGCCTACAAGAGAGGAGGA
The DNA here is from genome assembly GCA_030378365.1 of Hybognathus amarus. Lineage (NCBI taxonomy): Eukaryota > Metazoa > Chordata > Actinopteri > Cypriniformes > Leuciscidae > Hybognathus > Hybognathus amarus. The sequence goes on from JAQIUQ010004281.1 coordinate 131,419, forward strand.
GGGACACATTTAGAAGCAAACCACCACTAAGATCACGCAACACTCACAAAACAACTCGAAATAAGATGTAATGTTTCTTTATGGATTCACAAACAGTCTCTAAGAGAAACAGTAGTCCATGCTGGTATATCCTGGGTTGATCTTTCTGGTACCGGTGAAGTTAATTGGTGGAATACAGCACACTAACAGTGAAAGCTACTTCAAAACTAATCTAGTTAGTAATTTGCATTTTTACAGTTGTGATACAGTATAAAATCGAATTAATCTGAATAACTAATTTTTTAAAAATCCTTTAGTTGCAGACGCACTTACTCCAGTAAATATATACTTAAATTAGTAAGCTACACTGACAAAGACTACCGACTCTGATACTACTTAAGTCGGCAATATCTTTTTAAATATGAAATGTTAAAAAGAACGATTACATAATTTTCAGTAATGCTTTCCTGATATTTAACAGTGCATACCTTGCATATAATCCAAAGGATCTCAATTAGGGTGAATGCTTTATTCTAGGATGTTTTAATTAATCATATTTCTATTTAGAATATATCAACATAGTTGTGTACAGTAGATTGCGTCCATGTCAGAAGAGTTTTCTTGGTTTTGTTAATTACCTTGTGTGGCTATGTAGTGCCTTGGTCTGTGGTAGCCCTGGGAAACAGAATGAGAAAAGGAAGATGAAAATTATTCAAATGAAACTAATTTCTCTACCTGCTCAAACCACATGCAACAATGAACCTGCATAAAGACTTTGTTTGAATCTAAATCGGCGCTCAATGAGACATTATAATTTCACCTTTCTGATGCATTGGGTTCATTAGCATTTTAACCACCGTGTAACAAACTGGCAACCGATGTAGCTTTGCTCCTGTCAAGCTTAAAAAGCACCGCTGCAGTTTACGACCGGGTCTGTGGTACGACGGGGAGCGTAATTGTTTTATTATCAGGAATAAGATTGGGTGGTCTGATTATAGCTGCTGCGGGCGAGAAGCCTCGCGCTGAAGCATATCTGCACATGTTTACTCTCCATTTTGTAATGATCACAATCATATCGACTGTGTCTTTATGGTGTTTAGATCAAGTTAGTGGATTTAGAGGAGCCAGGGAAGCACTTTCATTCGAGCTGTCGCTAGCTGTGGACATGGAGCGTAGAGCCATTTCAGCAACCCAGAAGAGCATTTAAGCGCAGAAATACACCATAAATGATGCATTAATCTATTAAGCCCTTCTTTGACAGCAAAGACTGAAGTTGGGAAGTTGTGTCAAGACACATTTTAAAGCTCATCAATACTATATTCAATCTTTATCAACATGCTTGTTTAATGTTTAAGTCAACTTATACATGCAAGAAACAAACATATACTCTATATGAAAAAAAGGGTCTATATATGTAGCATAGTGTTCTTTACTCAACTGCAAAGGACCTTTTATGCAAAAAAAAAATGATGATTATGATAAGAAAGAACCCTTTTTGCACAAAGGTTCTTTATGGGCTATTATTCATTCATATATGACATTATTCTGCAACATTTTGCAGTTGTAATTAAATTATTGTTTATTAAACTGTTCCCATCCTGATTTTAATCATGCTGATTTTTGAAGGAAAACAACTTGAAATGGCATTCATCGTGTGATATTGATAAATGAAAATTTTTAACCCCCATATCTTGAATTTTGTGATCATTCATGCATTGCATTTTTTGGGTTCCAAATAAGTAGCAGCTTTAGAACCTTTTAAGGTTCTATATAGAACATTGTCTTCTAAGAGTGTACCAGAAATCTGGATATATAAATATAAACCCCGTTCAAAAGGTTGAGGTTGGTAAGATTTTTGTTATATTTTTGAAAGCAAGTCTCTTATGCTTGCATAGTAGAAAAAAACACTAGTAACAGTAAATAACAGTAATATTGTGAAATATATACAATTTAAAACAACTTTTCTATTTGAATTTGAATTTAAAATGTAATTTATTCTTGTGATGCAAAGCTGAATTTTCAGCATCATTACTCCAGTCTTCAGTGTCACATGACCCTTCAGAAATCACTCTAATATGATGATTTGCTGCGCAGGAAACATTTCTGATTATTATCAATGTTGAAAACTGTTGTGGTGTTTAATATTTTTGTGGAGTCCATCACCATTTTTTTAAGGATTCTTTGATAAATAGAACGCAAATTTGATCATTTTTTTAATCAAATTATTTGAAGCTCAGAAAACGAACAGTTATGTCTGGATGAACAAGATTTCACTGAGTACAACATTTTCCTTGATCAACAACTTTGTTAATCCTGGAACAACACTACAACCAACCAATCAGATTTGAGGGACAAGTTTACAGTTTATGTCAGGTTTAGGCTTGCAACTATAGTTGCCCTCTGATTTTAGGTTTAGGACTACATTTTCAGACAGGAATGTTGACAACAACAAAAATTGCTGATCCAGGAATATGCTCTACGCAAATTCATGATAACCGTCATGTATGCTGAATGCAAATGTGTCATACTCACGTCTATATAGTTGGCGTTTATGTAGTCAGAGTGGGGGTCTCCCTCCAGCAGTTGCAGTCTGACACGAGTGTGATCGTCTGTGGGGTCAAATATTCACAGAAGAGCCGGTCTAAAGTTACACATACACTTTAAAGGGGAGCTACACATACATGAGCGGTCCAGGAAACACAACTCTGGTGTTCACAATGTCCTCTACCCATGGCAGACGTTTTGTGTGAAACATGACAAACTCTACAAACAAATTAGCAATTTTTTTGAGTGGCTCAACAGGTAGATCTATAGATAAACTCATCTTTCTGGCATTTGACCGACCGGGTTGACACTTCAGCGTGAGAAATCGGGGCTAGAAGAATTCACTGAATGCGCGAGAGTTGGCAGCCCCTGATATTTAGTGTGATTTACCAAATGGGGCCAATGAATTGTGTTTTTTGAATGGACCTGAAAACCTCTTTTTTCTTTAAAGGGTACATATCATGCTTTTAAATCATTCATTTTTACTTATAAATCATACATTTGTGGTCTATATAAAGCATAACTGCAATGCTTGGGTCTGAATTCCTCATTATTATAGCTCCACAGGCCCCTTTTCTACCCCTTTTCTGATGTGCTTCTGTGAGCAAGTCGTTTCAATGCGGCCCCTTTAAATAAAAGGCGTACCATCTTACCCCGCCCGCTTTCCAGGTCGCTGAGTTCACGGTCAACCTTCCGCGTTCAGCCATTATTGTAGTTTGATAAGAGATACGATTACTATAGCTTTCAAAGAACATTTTTATTCACACGTTAACAAAATGTCAACAACGGAAGACTTGTCCACCAAGCCTTACATATTCGAGCCAGAGCGAGCGATTTGAAAAAGATGACAAAGACGAACCTGCAGAACAACGTCTTAAGTTCATATGGAGGCAGGTATGTAAGTTAACTATGTTGTGTTATTAGTGAAAGTCGACTATTTCTCTTGTTAAAACAAGCACACTGACAAGATAAATAACTGCGGTCTGATCTTACCACTAAAAATCTGTATTGATAATAAAATGATAACTTACGTTTAGAAAGCATCAGGAAACACAGCAGCTAAATGACAGAAGTCGATCGGCAAACACTTCTGTATACTGGCTGAGGTTGTTGAAGTGGGGATCCTTGAAGTGCTTCAGGTCACTAACGTTACATCCAACAACCGAACATTTTGACTAGCCCTCTCGTAACTTCAGCATGATTGAGCTTGGACTACAAAATCGGAGCGAGAAATAATAATGGCGGATTGCTGGAAGTGTTGGACCGGTAGTCGATGTCCTTATTTGTCAGTTCCGCTGCAAATACGATGACGTACTTGATCAAAAAACGTCATAGACAACAGAAACATCTGAACAGGTTGAAAAATATGACCAAAACAGAATATAAAGATATAAACGAAGCACCTGAAGAGAATAATTTCATCTGAACTTACTTATGAACACTCCAAATCTACAACAAAATGCATTTAAGGGCTAAAAAAGTGGATTTTGCATGATATGTGCACCTAGTTTCTAAGCAACTCAAGTCTGGGTGCCCCAAGTTCAACATTGCACTCTGAATTGAAAATGAAGATCAGACAATTTTTCCCATCCAAAGAAGTGGATGTAAAAAAAAGTCAATGATGTAATTGATTTAATTACTCCAGCACCGCCAATCTTCATCTGGTCTTCGCTATCAACACTTGACCTGCTCGTGTTTAGCACGGGTACCATGCCTTTCCACCCTTGAAAGGTGAAGCTGCATGTCTCGGCAAATTTCAACGACACTTCTTGAAAAAGTGGAAGAGGGTGGAAACGGAAAGAGAGGAGGGGTAAAGGAAAGGTCTGACACTAGCTCCGCAAACCCGTGTGGCGTTCTGCTTTGATCACATGGAGAATGCAAATGCGCTGTTGAGGCATGTCGGCTCCGAGCCAACGGATGTTCTCTGATGGCAGGCAGCTCCACAGAATCCCCCCAGATTTCCTCTCCGTCTTTCAGTTTATTTCATCCTGAGGAGATGTAGGCCCGTGTCTAGAGCTGTAAGCGGGTCGTGAAGGTTGTTTACTTCCAAACAGCCCCGCCTTCCTGTCCAAACTCGCTGCGTTTCTTATTCTATCTCGAAATTCACCAGCTTATATGTTCACACTTTCTTTATTTGCTCCTCCTCTCTCAAACATCTCAGCTGTCTCTCACCGGTGTTTTGGTCTGCCTGCTGACCTCTCTGCTCCCGAAAGGGAACGTGCATGAAGGAAGCAGAAGAGAAGGAAACGGAGGGATGCGGAAAGAGAGCGAGATGGGGCTAATTAGACGCTACTCAGAGTCAGTTGTCATAACAGCGAGCGCTCAGCAGGGTTTTTCTCGCAGTGAGGGGCCAGACACGAAGCTCTAATTGGGAGAGAATGTCCAGACTACAGACGAGTGCTGTGATGCATGGGTACAGTAGTTCTGAGTCAGCCCTGCAAAACTATCCAGATGTTCTGGATGATCACCTGAGACACTATCGTGACGTATGATCAGTGACGTGACTTTGTTTTAAAAGTGGGTGGGACATGTGTACGAAATGAATGAATCACGTGACACGTGAATAAAAACATAGATCCGAACTTACAACATGTCCAGTGGAATAGTGCACAGAAAGTCCTGTAAAATTAAAATCAGATAAATTGACCTAATATTATTAGGTCAATTTATTCGATTTAATTTTACATTATTTTACATTCGTTTAATTCTAATATTATTATTATAATAATATCTAATAATTTTATATTATTAGGTCCATTTATTCGTTTAGTTGTACAGAAGTTTGTGTGTACAATGGATAAGCCAATTTAAATTTTAATCGTGTCGCGTTCCGCAAAAAATCAGTTATCAAAATTCTGGCCTAATAGTTAATTTATACTTTTAAAACTTTTATGTATATTTTTGTTTATATAATTTTTATTCATATTACTAATAATATGAATAAAAATTATATAAACAAAAATATACATAAAAGTTTTAAAGTATAAATGAAGAGTTCAGATGCAAAATCCTCTAAGTGCCATTGAAATTTTCTTCTAAAATGATCATTTTTATCAAGCTTGTATATTTAAAGTTCAGTAATTTCACTTAAATAGCAATGAATTGTCATTTAAGTGAAATTACTGAACTTAAATATACAAGCTTAATAAAAATGGTCATTTTATAAGAAAATTTCAAATGGCATTTATAGGCTTTTGCATCTGAACTCTTCAAATAATACTTTTAAGTATAAATAACAAATAGTCTCCGAAACGGATTCGCGCATGCATGTGAAGACGAGATACACTGTAACCGCGCCACCGATCGCAGGCGGCAAGGAGCACTTTGATCACTTGATTTAAAAAACAACGAATTTCAGGGCTAGATCGCTTACAAACGAACGGAAATGAATGGTCTGCCAGTTGGAGATGTTGATTTATTTCTACTGTTAGCTATCCGTGCTGCGAGAGCTTTTAAAAGTGGTGGGGACAATTTCGACCCTGGCAAAAAGTGGTGGGGACATGTCCCATCCCGTCCCACCCTGCAAATTACGCCCCTGCGTATGATGATGAATAGGGTTGCGTCAAATTTTCAACTTTGTACTTGTGATTTTTGTACAACCCGATACTTTTGTTTGTTTCAAAGAACCACCCCAAAAATGTCAGCAGTCGCTTAATCAGCGCGTCCTCTTTGCTGCTCTTATATATAACTTCAGTGTATGAGTGCATTATACACCTAAACAGCCTATTAAATCCCTGCTTGGCAGAAAAGAGTGTCAAATGGGCCAAGTGCTGTCGCACACACCTCGTGGCGCGAGAGCTAGGCACTCTAATCCAGTTTAATCCATTTCCATCCCCTCTGGGATAAGACGCTCTTGCTCATGAAGTCTACCTGAGAGGGTTTAAGAAAGTAGCAGAAGTGTTTATGCGAACGCTTGAGCTTTGAGAGCTCGGTGTTAGGACAAGTGTCATCCTAATCTGAAAGAGATTCATTTCGGATGGTTCATTTGCACCACTGGCAATAAATATGATAGGCTATATTTCCCCATATACACATGACTTATTATTAAAGAAATCAATTTCCATCTGTTATTCAGACCATTTTGAAACCTCAGATTGTAATGAAGTGATCCTATTAGTTATAAAATAGCTAATCGCAAATGAGACCCTGTTTAAAATCTCAATTTGTAGACAATAATGAGATTAAATGGAGCTCAAATAGAGAATCTTGCTGAGCTTTTTCACTTTTGGAATGAGAAAAAGACCCCATCTCACAGTCCCTTCTAGAGATCTCTTGAATATCTCAAATGCTTCTCAGTTTTTTCTCTTAGGGAAAAGGCAATTACAAGGCAGAGATTTGTTGGCAGAAAAGTTGAAACTTGAATAAAGCAGAGAGTTATGAAAGAGTAACCTCTGAAATATTGATGATGCCTAAATCGACGTATCCTTTTGATGTACAGTAAATAAGGTATGAATCTGACTTGGTGTTTATTCTTGGTTAAGAGCATTAATCGATGACGATAAACAAACAAACAAAACCAAGGGCATAATACACTACACTACACAGCCCAGGTGAATGCTAATACTCTTGCTTTGGTCAATACATCAGAGGAGTTTTTTTTTCCACCAGAAAGACTTCAAGGGAACATGATGATTCTGGCAGGACTACGTGAAGGGAATACATGTCAGAATTTTAGGGAGCTCAGAGAGAAGAAATGAGAAGGTGTCTTCAACCAGACACATGGATCCACACATGCAGAGCACTTAAAAGAGCAAGACACGCTCTCTTCTGTGTTTGGACTAATGAAGACGAAACAACCTGGACATTTATTATTCAGATGGTGCCTTACCTTGCATATTTTAACCTCAAATCCACAAAGGGAATGATACTAACTGGTTAAAATGAGTGACAGTTTGGATAATGAGCCAATGTGTGCTGGTTATCGGTTGGGGGTTCATCCCTCATTGGATGATAGTGTGATGTTAGAGTTAGCTACATGAATTGCATCATGTGAGAGTTTTATTCTGTAAAGAACCGATATAACTCATACTATGACATAAAGGACCATTTCCTCTGCTCTACAAGTATCAGGTGAAAGCAAAATGATGCTGTCAAAAATAAAGATGATGTCATCATGTGCACACCCCTGTTGTTCCAAACATATAAGACTTCTGCAGGACACAACAAAAAGATCTGTTCCAAACAACGTTGGACCCACTGACTTTCACTGTAATAACACATTTTTCAAAATATAATTTTTGATTAGACATGAAGGTAAGTAAATTATGACAGAGCATCCATTTTTGGGTGCACTATCCCTTTAACTATCCCCCTCCATTGTGTCAAATATCTAAGCCATGTATGTTTTTTTTTTTGATAAGGCATTGTGACAAACCCTTTCAAAAAGATGTTTATTTTTTGTGTGTTATAGTATACTTTTTTTTAAACTAAAAATAAAAAAGTAAACTTTCAGTCTGCTTTTTAATGTACTTCTCAGTAATATACTTAAAATTATAAATATACTTAAGTATACCTAAATATACTGACAAAAAGTATTTGTCCTATACTGTACTGCATCTGCAAAAGTAAATAATTAAGCATTCTAAGTATACTTGGCTTAGTTGTGTTTGCTCCATTGATTGAATAGCGTATATAATACACTCTTAAAAAAAGGGTTCATTGGGGTTCTATATATGAAGCATAGGGTTCTTTACTCAACTCCAAAGAACCTTTTTATGTTAGAAAAGGTTCTATAATGACAAGAAAGAACCCTTTTGGCACAAAGGTTCTTTATAGATATATACATTTCCTAAGCCCCATATCTTGAATTTTGTGATCATTCACATGCATTCATAAATACATTTTAGGGTCTTGATGTTTGTCAATAATATGAAATATTTAATCCGGAAAGGACAAAACAAATGATAATGAATGAACCCAAAAGGGTTCCATATAGAACATTTTTCCTGGTTAAAAATAACCCTAAAAAGCTCTTATTATTGAACCCTTAAAAAGGGTTTCTTTATAGAAACTTCTAGGGGTTCCAAATATGTAGCAGCTGATAAAACCTTTTAATAAAGGTTCTAAATAGAATACTTTTTTCAACATAAGAATGCATTCTTATAAACAATCATGTTTTGGCATCCAATACAATAGATTTGTGAAGAAATGTACTAAAAAGTGGGCCAATTTAGTCCCAAATAGTAAACTTACAATACTTCTAGTATATTGAGACTCCACAAAGTATGCTTAAATATACTTGAACTTGAAGTATACTTATTTGGAAACTTATCACAGCAGCAAACGTACCTATATTTCTACAGATAAAGTATTGATTGAAAATCGCTCCATGTAATGTTTGAATGCATTTCGCTCATGAGAATATTTAAGAAGTTAGCTTAGCAACAGGTTTAGGGCCAGGCTCTATTTGTGTTCCTTTTCAAAAAGAATGTTGTCTTGGCAACTAACTGAAATAACTACTAAAATTCCTAGAACTGAAACAAACAAAGTAATATAACTAATAAAAATGACAAAAGCACACAACAGAATGACTCAAACTTATGAAAACTAAAATTATAAAAAGTCTAAATATTCATACATTCTATAACACTTTAATACTCAATACTAAAATAACTCTTATTGGAGACTTTGCTTCAGGAACAATCCTGTGATGCCAATGCCTATTTTCTTCTGCTTTTAGATCCTAGCAAATTTTTATATGAAATGAATGACATTTCTGTATAATACTTCAATTTCAACTCAGTACAGAGCGGTTAGGTGTCGTTTTAACATTCCAATACCAAGCTCTCTCTGATTCACTTTCTGTTGTGCACCGTGATGTCATTGTCCTCAGCTTTAGGATCAGACCCTTAGCCATGCTGTGATTTACTGCAATCTCAGTCCAAACAGAGCTTGCGAAGATGCTCAACAGCATGCATCTGTCAAACGCATTGTGCCAAATTATAGTATGCTCACTGTCTGTACCTCCCTCCCTCCCATAATTGACGAAATACAATAATGAGGAATCATTTGGAAAAGATACAAAAATCTCAGTGTACACAGGGAAGGAGAAATTGGTTTTGAAGGTGAGCAGGAGTAAAATACGAGCTGTCGTCCCAACGCCCTCCCCTTCTCTATTCTTTGATATGTAAATGTTTGCCAATAACAGTTTATTTTGGGTGTAGAGTCTCGTGAATTATAGATGACCATATGGGCTTGAATGGCTGACACTGCCTGCAGAAACACTGAAGGGATGAGCGAGACTGGACAGATGTCTCTGAATTGAAACGGCTTTCCCTAATCTCCCATAAATTGTCAAAGTTAATCAAGCAATGCACGGCCAATTTTGTTTGTGGGTTAATTTTTTTCTTGGCTCAGTTTGTAAGACATCGCTCCAATCTGGGTGGTTAAACATGAATTCACATAATGAAATGCTTCACAAAACATCTTCCTCCTTTGGCTGGTTGACTTAAGACTTTTAAGTTACTTAAAAACCCATTTTCCAAGTCCACACGCAATACAGTTTGATATTAAATGTAGTCACAAGTTATTATCATATATAGTAGGATTGGAACAATCTACTTCAGAATATATATAATCATAATTACTATATAGTTTTCATATTTTGAACATTTTTTTGTGCTACTCTTTTAGTCAGTGTGAGACATTATTTAACTATTAATGGGATGTTTTGTTAAATTCAATATATTATTTCTGACTAAAGACACAGTTACAATCAGAACCAACGCCCTAGGCACCTAGAGTTAAATAAAGCCATCAAAATTTTCACTATTTTTCCACAAAAAATGATCCTTTTTACTGATGAACAGCCTGATGGACAGTTTTCATTAGCAAGTTCGAAATAATTAAGCGGGTTTAACTAATAGCAAATTCATCATAATACCCGCTGGCTATCAACGACTGACAGGTTATTTCATTTAGCCCACTGTTTCATCTCGTGTTAAGAGCGCCGTGGCAGTGACAACTAAATGATGTAGAAGAAATATGTGTCAACAACTAGATATTACTGAATGCTGCAACATTAACAAAAGTATTAACAAAGTGCAGCCATGGCAAATACTTTTACGTGGTCTCGAGTCTTGTCACGGCCTTGACGGTCTTTGGTCTTGGTCTTGTCTAGGTCTCGCTGTCTCAGACCAACATAGTGGTCGGGATTTAGCAATACAATACTACAATATCCACAGCCGATATCCGCGACGGATTGAAGCACGCGTCCGTGTGAAGACGGTGCAGGTGTGAGTGAGCCACACGAGAAAACACCATATCCGCACCACTGGTTACGTAAAACACATATCAATGACATGATAGGTTTTAACCTCATTCAGGAGATTTGGGGTAACTGCACAACAGACAGGTGACTTTGAGCGATTGCCAACGGTATGTGTGTGTATGTAACCATAGCAACAAAACGACCAACTTTTGGACCCTGCACTTAAGCTTATAATTTCGTTTTAAAAAATATAATTATGTATTTAAAAGTTGCAGAATGGATTCATTTGGAGATTTTGAAATCAGCAGAGATAGGCAGGCAATGCAAAACAAAATCTTAGTTATTTCGTAGCTTCAACAACACAAGTATTCCCGTTTCAACTTAGTCTTGGTCTAAGTCTTGGCCTCAACTTGGTCTCGGTTCTTGGTCTAAACTCGGTCTGGTCTTGATTTGGTCTGTCTTGGTTCTCGACTTGGTCTTGGTCTCGGTCTTGGTCTGTCTTGGTCTCAACTTGGTCTTGGTTTGGTGTGTCTTGGTCTCGGTCTTGGTCTTGGTCTTATTTGGTCTCAAGCTTGGTCTCGGTCTTGGTCTGTCTTGGTCTTGGTCTTGGTCTTGTCTTGGTCTGACTTTGGTCTGTCTTGGTCTGTCTTGGTCTCAGTCTTGGTCTTGACTTAGTCTGTCTTGGTTTCACTTGGTCTTGGTCTCGGCTTGGTCTGTCTTGGTCTGGCTCCTTGGTCTTAATCTTGTCTTGGTCTCAACTTGGTCTCAGTCTTGGTCTTGACTTAGTCTATCTTGGTCTCGGTCTCAGCTTTACTTGGTCTTGACTTGGTCTTGGTCTTGGTCTGTCTGGTCTTGATCTTGTCTTGGTCTCGCTTGGTCTGTCCTGGTCTCGGTCTTGGTCTTGATCTTGTCTTGGTCTCGACTTGGTCTCAGTCTTGGTCTTGACTTAGTCTATCTTGGTCTTGGTCTTGGTCTTTACTTGGTTCTCAACTTGGTCTCGGTCTTGGTCTGTCTTGGTCTTGATCTTGTCTTGGTCTCGACTTGGTCTGTCTTGGTCTCCAACTTGGTCTGTCTTGTCTCGACTTGGTATCAGTCTTGGTCTTGACTTAGTCTGTCTTGGTCTCAACTTGGTCTGTCTTGGTCTTGATGCCCTTTGGTCTTGGTAATGTCTTGGTCTCGGTTTAGGGGTTCTTGACTACAAGTCTAGCAACTACCATGTTTTGACATTTGAAAGAATTATTTGAAATACCTTTTTGTAAGAAGTGGTACAAGATTGTGTTTTTGGATATATGGTACTATGGTACCTTAAAGTGCTGTAGATGTTGTAAATGAATATGCTAACAATTCAGTATCACACAATTTATCAAAAGTGCCATGATATTATTTTGTGACATCCTCACTGTAGCAGTGTACTTTCATAGTACTCTAGTAGTTCTTATTGTAAATATGATATATTAAAGACAGGGCTTCCACAGAATATAGAAATAAATAGTCATTTGTGTGTTCTAAGTGATTAGGTGAAAGAACCACAAAATTTGACTTTTTAGAACTTTTGAACCCTATTTAGAACCCTTGTTGTTTCAGTACTCACAAGCGATGATATTGCCGTAACGATTCTTGTTGCGGTTCTCGTCCTTCTTGGCAGTTTCCCATGGGGCCGTTTGTCCCTCAGCCAGACCCTGGAATCAAATCAAAAATACTTTCAAATCCAAATGTTCATCCATTACAGAGACTGCGTATAAGTATACAAATAAAGCTAAAAGACATATTAGAAGTTCATCTTTTTCCCACTTTGAGAAGCTTTTCTGAAAGCAGGTCAGGTTAGGTGACTATTTTTCCTTGATATCACTGAAAGACTCTTGAGTGTGGAAGAGTCTGGTAATTGCAGACTCATTATTTTGCCTTGGGGCAAAGACAAGACTGAAATTTCTGACAAGAGTGCTGAATGGTGGCCACTTTAAGTTGTGGTCCAATCTTCATCCTGTCCACCACACACAAGACAAGCCATTTACTGTGAAAGATCAAGAGAAACAACAGGGGTCCTGTGTCTGCATTAAAGAAAGACTTCATGGACAAAGTGGTTCAAAACAAGCACATTTTAAAGATGAATTTGAAGGTTGAAGCCGCAGTTAAGTGAAGGCCTGTGAAATAACAGAAACAGAGATTCGTACGAAGATAAGTAGTTCTGTTCACAGAGCTCATGATGTGTCTCTTTTTCTTTGCTTGTTTTTCACATTTAAATCATGGCAAAACAATATAAAAATTATGTAAATTCACTGGAAGGTTTCCATAATTGATAAAGTTACTGACATGAGCTCACATAGCGTCAGTCAAAGAACTAAATAAATTAATTACCAGTTTGTATAATTAAGCGAGTTTAACTAATTGCAATTTCATAATAATATAACATATATTTAGCATTCAGGATATTTCATTTGGCCCACTGTTTCATCTCAATTTAATATTGACAACTATATCTTTTAGGAAAATCAAATAGTGTATTGTGCTGCTGCATTAATAAAAAAAGTAATACTAAATTAATACATAAGAAAAAATGTAAGTATTAAAATAAGAAATATATAACAGTCACACAAAAAAGAGATATTTTGTATATAACATTCCTAAAAATGTTATAAAATGTTATAATTTTTTTATAACATATATAAAAATATCTATTTTTGTTCTTTTTCATAGATTGCTTTGGTTGAGTGAATCAATTTGCATCAGATGGGGTCGTATGTAGAAGAAATGTTTCTCTTCCAAGGCTGTACGATGTATCCCATCTGGAACGAGTGAAGCGTCAAGCCTGAACATACAGACCTATCATCTCTGCTGTACTGTTCCTTCACGTGCATTAAACATGATCTGACACCTGTGAAAGTACAAACCTTACAAAACCTCATTTTTGTTGAACCTCTCTTTCATGTTTGAAATAAACATGATCTGGCAACCCTTCCAATAATTCAGTCACATTCCACGGCAGGGATACTGGGATCTGGCAACTCTGTCCATGGTCTCATTATAATCACACTACATTAAGGGTAACTGAGTCAGTTATAGACAAACTCTCTGTCTGCCTGTCAGAATGTCATGCTAAAACTGTTTGAAGGCTTCTTAATGATACATTTTGAGACATCTGGAGAGAATCGCTACACAAAAGGCCTTTAACCTTTGTCTTTTGGTAGTGAGCCAAACTTATTCAGTTGTTCAGTACTGGATTTCTCATGCAACCGCCAAAATGTTCTCACTAGAGCCTCTCTGTCTTGTGATCTCAACGCTGAATTTGTACAAGTGATTAAAAAAGTGGCTAATTCGTATTAATTCACATGACCTCACTTGTAATCGAATTCGTACAATGTGTCTAAAGCCACGTGATGGGTAGGTTTAGGGGCGGGGTCAGGGGTAGGTCATTTGTACGAATTGGTCAATTCGTAAAATATGCAAAAATTGTACTAATTCCTACGAGTGAGGTCATACGAATTGTTACGAATTAGCCACCTCGTAAAATTAGTAAAAATCGGGTTGGATCTTCTGTTTTTGTTACTATTAAAGGGGTCATGAACTGGCTTTAAAAAAAAATTGTTGTCTGAGGTTAGCTTATGACGTTTGCTTGGTTTGTACATTCAAAAACATCAAAATTAATAAGTATTAGACTATTTTCACGAGGCAGGTCTACGTTATTCAGCTATGCGTATAATGCGCTGAATCGGTGGGCAGGGCTATATTGTCTGAGGTATATTGTTATATTGATATATATGAAAAGTAAGGTAAAACACTCCTAATAAATGTTTAATTTAGTGATCGATATAACCCCCTAATATTGTTATATTTGTAATATATTTGTTACTATGACTGTCATGCTTGTGCTATCGAGTTGATCATGATAACTTTGTGTTTTTGGGATGGATGTTGAGCGTCGTCTTCCACATGAAACGGAGCTTGAAACCATTGACGAGTTAAAACACATATTACTACCAAAACACATTCGACATGGATTAGTAACACATTGCTTTCACTTATTGATGGTTAAGGCCATTGCACACCAGTCCGAAATTTTCAAATGCATTTTTTCGTATGTGACTCGGGGACTCTGAATTGCCAAAACACCATTCAAACCGCTTGCTACGCATGTAAAACGCAGAAAATCGAACCTGATTCGATTTTTTTTATGACGGACGAAAGTTTCGGAAGCAGTGTGCAAGCGTGATTTGACATAACGTGAGGTCGTATTTATTTTTTAACTTAAAATAATTCAGTGATTTCAGTGTGCAATGGCGCGTACGTACGTAAGTGTGGGGCGGAGCTATCGAATTAAGGATGAGATCCTTTTGGGAGTAGTAGGGGCATGTTTGTTTTGGTGATTTCAAATATCAACATTGGCCAAAGTGTTTTTCAAAAACTACTGATCCCACCATTAATACTACAAAAAAGTGACGAAAAGACGGAACAAACAACCAAACAAACACACAAACCGCCGTTACACTATGTGTGTGGGTACAAAGACAGCAAACAAACTGTCAGAACTCTTCCAACAACATGATAAACATCATCTACATATCCAATACCAAACATTTCATTATCCTTCCACACTTTATATCCATCACTTTGTTATGTTTTTAGCTAATGCAATGCCATTCACACTTTAAATGTGTCTTAAATATCCACATACTTTATGAGACCGCTGTAACCTTCTCCGCATTTAACGTACCATTAACTTACTCGCTTTTTTCCTCTCTTTCTAATATGAGCACAGATGCAGGATCACACATCTGTCAGGCTGAGATTAATGATGCGATTGTGCTGACATACACACAGGTGGCCATCATCAGCTTTTACCAACATGATCAGATCTGCATCATTCACTCCCTGTCCATCATATCTCATCTGGTCCCTCTCCATCCCTTCAATCTCTCTCTCTCTATATATATATATACAACCAAATTAAACTTCAATTCAGAACTAAACATTCTTTTAAATGACTGATATACCCACTTGATGTATTCATAACTGGGAAAATGATTTTGAACAACAGCCAAGCAATTTTAACGAATAATGTTAAATATTCAATTAATTTAAAAATGTAAAATATGAACTTAAATTAATTTATATGTAAAATGAAATTAAATGAGTCAGATTGTCTACTGATGAATCATAAAGTGCAGATTCAAAGCATTTTATAACGCCTATTTGTCATGTGAGTTGATTTTAATTCATTAGCTGAATTAGCTCATCGCTCTTATTTTAGAGTGTTAAAGGCAAAGTTAAATTATTGAGTAGCAGTAACATTAAAATCTCATTTGCAGTAAAAAAAAAAACAGCTTCACAGTAAAACACGCAATATGGGAAATGCAGTATTTGCCCCTAATGTTCTCTCGCTGAAATCAGCCAGTCACAAGCCAGTAAGCAAACACTCCATTCAACTCAGTGTAAATGTATTGAGTCTCTCCTCCTTCACTGCATATTAGGAAAAATGACTTATTTCTGATTCAAGGATAGAGAATGGCTGATGCAAAAAGCTGCCAACTTCATTTGCAGGAGGCTGAGAGGAACTTGTGAGGCAAATCAGGTTAGAAGAGAGAGAGGCGATAACAAAAAGGCGTTATAAAAACGTCTGCCTTGATGAATGACCCTTTAAACAAGGAGGCACGAGCTCTGGTGCTTTCCAAATGCCTATGACAGGCATGAGCCGTCAGCAATACATCTATCTCATGTTTACCTCTACACTTCGGACGGCCCAAAGCAGCCTATATAGGCTAGTCCCATTCCAATTGTGAAATTAGGCTATAGACCTACAGTATCCTAATTCTTAATAATCAAGTGATCCTGAGAAGAGACGAGGTTAGGGTTAACCTCTTTCTAGATCTCCTTTAGGCTTTGTGTGAAGTGCATTATCCTGAAGGCTTATTTGTGAAAACGTAAATTGGACTACAGATCATGTACTGCATTTTGATATGCATTCTGTTGTCTCTGAATAGTAAATCAGCTGTATGACAGACATTTCTTCTTTAAAAATCCAATATCTTTGACCTTTTAAAGATGCTCTCAATCCAGGTGATTGAAAATTTGGACGCAGAGAGCATTCCTCCCACTATAATTCAAAGATATCTCTTGTTGCACAGAGCTATCCATCAAGACTGGTGGTCTGAATACACAATAATAAGCAAACTATTATTTATCCACATCCTCAAATAAACGTCTCTGCTGAATCATGTTTATACACTCCTTTAACCTACCTAAGACTATACCTACATGATTTAGCATGCTCAGAATAACTGATTTCAGACAAGAATCCATATTACAAGACGTATAAGATGTTTACAAGCCAAAATATTCAGAACATGCCAACACTGCTTTCACTAATAATCTAATCAGCATCATCATACTACAGTAGTCTATTCATGAAAACCATTTCTCTCATCTTGGAAGGCAAAAGGATAAAACATTTAAAAAATTCTTACTAAAATTAAAGGAACATACTGTATGGCCCCAAAAATTCAGAATATGTGGATCATCTTTTACTCACCCTTACATCTTTATGGTCTGTTTGTCAAAAAACTACTTCGTAGCTTTAGAAGATTTAGTCTCAATTTTCAATTCATTAAAGTGCTTTATTTGATGCTTTAATTTTAATTGCCTGGACAAAGAGCGGACAGATATCTCAAGCTTGTGTTTCACAGAAGAAAGAAAGCATTTAGACTGACACAAGGGTGAGCAAATGATTACAGAATTGTCATTTTTTAATGAAAACAAATCACAAAGTGAAACTGGAACTCACACAAAGCAGCTACTTCAAAGCCACAACTGGTAGGAAATACATTTAGAGGAAAATAAATGACCTTATCAATTGTCAATTTTATATCTATTGTTAGTGCTATTATTCCTCTAGCCAAAGCGCATTTCAAGTTCTAAACAAAATAACAGAGCCACCTCAATGTCAATGCACACTTTCCAATCATAAAACTGTTTACCCTATTAAAACACCTGCAAAAAAATCCACACACAAAAACACAAATTTTTCTTTTCAAATAACAAGGGGACAATCTGAACAGATGCAGTTTTTATGTTGGTGACCTTCGTGAATAAGCAAAGGAATTCTGTATTTGTATTATTAAAGTGAGCAGATCATTTGTAGAGACTGCAGACATAAGGTATCCTTCAAATCTCGAAGGTTGCCATGCTTTTTTATAACTAAGTACGACATGCTATTGACACAAAGCTCATATTACCCCTAAACATACCCATAAAGGTTTAGACAGTGAAAGATAATTGGTTTTATTGTCACAGGGGTTGATGTTTTGTGAACCATTGTGTGGGGAGATTTTTCCTGAGTTAAACTTCGTATCGTATTTGGTTACTAACTGTAACCTTGAGTTCCCGAGAATACGCAGTGGTTCTCCTTCCTTCAGATTTATTGAAGCTTAAAACCAATTGCAATAGTGAGCACAGTGATTGACTCGCTCACTCATTGGCTGTGCTGCAGCAACTGGACATCCAATAGCGAAGCCACCAATGGTCTTCCAATGGTGAAGACCGCCGAATTGGGCGTGGCTAAACCTATAAACGGAGCCCGAATTTGCCATTATAGCAGGTTTAAATCGACTAAAGCGACAAACTTCAGTAGTAACCGAGTACATTTCCTTTCGAGAATGGCCACTTCGTATTGACACCGTCGGGTCTGAATCATATATGATGTCACCGATGGTGGAAAGAGTAACAAATTTTACTTAAGTAAAAGTATTGCTACTTAAGTAATCATTTACTTGAGTACAAGTAGAAGTACTGAAAACTAATATGACTCAAGTAAGAGTAAATAAGTAGTTTGCTTAAAATCTACTAAAGTAACTACGTTCCAAAGTACTTTTAGTATTATTTCTCTATTTTCACCCAAAATGGGAAGATGATAGCGATATGGAGCACTACACTCAACCCTTTAATGCAATGTGAATCTACATAGCTTGTAGCATGTAATTTAATAAAATATTATATTATCACTCAAGCAACATGAAACCAATTTCAAACACGACTGACATGTATTGTGATTTTGAATCATTTAATTTGAACCATTTTGAAAATGAAAGCAAAGAACATTAAGTTATCATTAAGTTAACATTAAGTTATGAGAGTACTCATAAAACTCATAAAAGTAAGAGTAATCATAAAAGTACTCATAATAGTAGTCTATGTACTGTATACATAAAAAAAATTAAGTGGGGTACGGGATGTCACTAAGCTTATACACCAAAATAATATACCAATAGACCAGACACCGTCACCATATATACACCATATATAAACATAGGGACCAAAACAGCTTATATCGAGTCTAATCATAAAGAAAGGACCTTTGTCTGCAGGCGAGAAGGGATTATTAAAAGAAAGCAATATTAAAAGTTTCATTTTCGTTAATCACTCAAGCTCAGCACACAGATCTCGTCTTACCTCGTACTCCTCTTAAAGCCGTAACCCTGGGCCACATTTCATCTGGGTGATGTGTTGGAGTAAGTCCGCCACTCTGATGGCCGGTTGGAACTGGCCGGCCTGGTAGGACATCTCCACTGACTCACAGCCTCCATAAGGGTATGTCTGGATGGTCATCGAGGGCTGGGACATCTCACTGTGACTGCCATCTGTGGAAGAACAATTCAAAATCCTTGAGTACCCATCACCAATGTCCGATTGCCAAATGGAAGTTTGCTGGATCTGATCCCCAAACCATGAGCAAGTCACTGATCACTGGGTTACACTTTCCTTTATTTATGGCATAAAGCAATGCAAAAAATCTCAACCAGCCTTTGTATTATGAATAAAAATGAATGGGTCTGTAGTATAAAGTTACCTTAGAGCAGTGTGTTTCATTTACATATTTATCTTGAAAAGGCATAACTCATTTTTACAACCTGTTGGATTTACAATCTCCTACGTATGTTACAATCTATAAATGTAAAAGCCTTAGGCAAACGAACTAGAAAATTTGCAGGTTGAACTGGATATCTCTTTCAGCCCATCTGAAGATCAAATTGGATTATTTTAGTCTACTGCTACTAATATTATAAATAAAAACATAAATACATAAATATAGTGTTAAATGTAATGACTCTCCCCCAATATATACACATATCTGCACATATACATATGTAAATAATCCATGTAAAAAAAAAATCCCAACAACATTTATATCATTTTAAATGTGTGTAATGGGCTTGCAGTGTTAAACGTTTTTCGGCTGTACATCCGATTACATTACTTGCTCCCCACAGCACCCCCTGAAGTCAAGACTTGATTTGACTTAATTTTACAAATATCCTCACTGTGAGATCCCTAGTGTATACTTAATTTCATATATAACTTTTAGGAGTATGCTAGCTTATAGAAGAGCACAAAGCAAACAGATGTGGGCTAAAATACACAAAATATCATTTTGTTTTTATGGGGTTTAATTAACCTAGCCAATGACAGCATACAGAGACCACAAATTCTGCAAAATAAATAAATAAATGACAAAGAAAAAACAAATATTTGCAGTCTAGGATCTCATGTTGCTCTCAAAAAAGCACAGCTTTGTTTACTGTGCACTAGTACCTCTCAATTCAAGACCAAACCCATGAAATCTCAGCTAAGACCTTGACTACTGTGAGTAACTCCGGCTTCATTCAATCACAGACTTCAGAGGACACTTATGGATGACAATATACCAAGTCCGTCATTGCAAACTCTTCTATTAGGATAAGACTGGGAAGTAGTTTATTGATGTTAATGAGTTCATTAGCTAGAGGAATGGGGGGAGAATTTTTTCAACCAGATAAAGCATAATTCAGATGTATAGTGGAATGGAATATTACTCAACAAATTATTAATGCGTCTATTTGCATCTCGTAATCGCCTTGAAAATTCATTATACACTAAAAGTAATTCTGGGGCTGAAAAATTTATAATCCACACCAAACGTCTGACGCTTCCGACATGGCAAAATATGAGTAATTTTGCATTACGGTGTTAGTGCCATTGCATTTCTAGCGCCAGAAGCAAAAAGTTGAAAGATATTAGCGAGAAAGACGATGTATTATGAAGAAAACGATTATGCCAGAATTATAGCTTCAGGAGGGTCTTTTTAAAGCGCACAAAAAAATTAGCAGCAAAGAGATGCTGAGACTGCTCAATGAATACTGAACATGTTCACAACCAGCACACACACTACTGATCAGTGCACTTTGACATTTGTTTAGCCTTCAAAACATACAGTACATAGTTGGCTACTGAGTAAGTACGGCGCAAGAGAACCGGTTCCTGTCTACTTGTATGGACCAAAAATACAATGGAAGTCAATTGGAACTCTAATCAATTGGAAGTCTATCCCATTAAGTAATGTAATTTCAGAGACCTATATATATATATATATATATATATATATATATACACACACTCACCGGCCACTTTATTAGGTACCCCATGCTAGTAACGTGTTGGACCCCCTTTTGCCTTCAGAACTGCCTCAATTCTTCGTGGCATAGATTCAACAAGGTGCTGGAAGCATTCCTCAGGGAGTTTGGTCCATATTGACATGATGGCATCACACAGTTGCCGCAGATTTGTCGGCTGCACATCCATGATGCGAATCTCCCGTTCCACCACATCCCAAAGATGCTCTATTGGATTGAGATCTGGTGACTGTGGAGGCCATTTGAGTACAGCGAACTCATTGTCATGTTCAAGAAACCAGTCTGAGATGATTCCAGCTTTATGACATGGCGCATTATCCTGCTGAAAGTAGCCATCAGAAGTTGGGTACATTGTGGTCATAAAGGGATGGACATGGTCAGCAACAATACTCAGGTAGGCTGTGGCGTTGGAACGATGCTCAATTGGTACCAAGGGGCCCCAAAGAGTGCCAAGAAAATATTCCCCACACCATGACACCACCACCACCAGCCTGAACCGTTGATACAAGGCAGGATGGATCCATGCTTTCATGTTGTAGACGCCAAATTCTGACCCTACCATCCGAATGTCGCAGCAGAAATCGAGACTCATCAGACCAGGCAACGTTTTTCCAATCTTCTATTGTCCAATTTCGATGAGCTTGTGCAAATTGTAGCCTCAGTTTCCTGTTCTTAGCTGAAAGGAGTGGCACCCGGTGTGGTCTTCTGCTGCTGTAGCCCATCTGCCTCAAAGTTTGACGTACTGTGCGTTCAGAGATGCTCTTCTGCCCACCTTGGTTGTAACGGGTGGTTATTTGAGTCACTGTTGCCCTTCTATCAGCTCGAACCAGTCTGGCCATTCTCCTCTGACCTCTGGCATCAACAAGGCATTTCCGCCCACAGAACTGCCGCTCACTGGATGTTTTTTCTTTTTCGGACCATTCTCTGTAAACCCTGAGAGATGGTTGTGCGTGAAAATCCCAGTAGATTAGCAGTTTCTGAAATACTCAGACCAGCCCTTCTGGCACCAACAATCATGCCACGTTCAAAGTCACTCAAATCACCTTTCTTCCCCATACTGATGCTCGGTTTGAACTGCAGGAGATTGTCTTGACCATGTCTACATGCCTAAATGCACTGAGTTGCCGCCATGTGATTGGCTGCTTAGAAATTAAGTGTTAACGAGCAGTTGGACAGGTGTACCTAATAAAGTGGCCGGTGAGTGCACACACACACACACACACACACACATATATTTTTTTTTTTTTTTTTTTTTTTCTTCAGATATTCACACTTTTCCAACAATAAGTGTTCCAGTGGATCTCTAAAACAATACGGATTACACCAAGCCAACAACTAAACCCAACCGCGCTCAAGTAAGAAAAGCTTAAAAGTAAAGACCCTGACAGCAGCAAAAACACTACTTAGCACAAAACCTAATACTAAACATTCCGAGTCATGATATTTTTTTTGGTCTAAGGTAAGTTCAATTGGAAAATATGCTTATGACTTACAATAGATGGCAACATACAGACAAGTAAAAGAGAAAGAAAAGTGTGCGAGAGAGAAGTATACACTGGAGACTAAGGTCTCTCAATCTACTGCCCCTCCTTTCTGCCTTTCTCCTATCAATTTTTTCTTAATTAATTATTCATGTGTTTTTGTCTCAGCAGCATGAAGCAAATCCCAAAGTGGCGGCCCAGTGGGTGTATTATGTTGTTAAAATGCGCGTCTGCCACATCCAACCCAGGGAAATATCGAGAACTCCTGCTCTAGAAACAAAAGGTCACCTGCACATTGTAGGGATCTTATATATCAGAAAAGTTAACAGTTTATGGGAAAACTGAAAACTGAGGTTTAGTTTTGAATCTATAGAATGAAGAAGAGTTCTGTAGTTGATACAGTACACTCAAAAAATGCTGGGTTGTTTTAACCCAATTCTTCGGGTCAAATATGGACAAACCAAGCTGTTGGGTTAAATTTAAACATTTGAGTTTGTCCATATTTGACTCAAAATTGGGTTAAACAACATCTGAGCATTTTTTTAGAGTGTAGAGTTCATAAAATAAATTAAAACTAAACCATTAACATATTCTACTGTGAGGTCATATGGGATTTTGTTTAGTCCTACAAACACGTTAAGATGATGGCAACATAAAACCATGTAAAAAAAACCCAACAACAATATAAATACTAAACAATAGTCTTATATACGTCGTAATGTGCATAGTTTCTGCACCAAGCAGTAAAATAAATCGATTTTTACATTTCTGTAAAATGTTTATTCATTAATAATGACTAAAAAAACTTTATTTGTGAGAAAATTGTGATAAATGACAAACAGCAGAATGTGGTTTATCTGCATGGTAACCACTATCCATGTGCATGATAGTACACGAAAGAATATTTTTTTCTATTACAATCCTTTTTCTGACAATAGCGAGATTTGTACAGGCTTAGCGAGATGAGATTCACACAGGCCAAAATTGCATTTTGATATCTTATATTTATACTACTTCTCTAAAAGATCAAAATCTTGTTCTAATCTACACATGTCTCTTCTCTTTGTAACACATTGCTCTCTGTGCATTCCCTGCAGTTGCAAAAACACAGGTTTGAAATGATAAAACAATATAAATACTTTTAAAAAAGGTAGAAAGAGATTGTGCAGTTTTGAACTACTCGTGCATTTAATGCACATGCTACAATGCAACTCAATATTACAAATGCACTCTTAGAAAAAGGGTTCATTGGGGTTCTATATATGAAGCATACTGTTCTTTACTTAACTCCAAAGAACCTTTTATGTTAAAAAAGGTCTATAATGACAAGAAAGAACCCTTTTGGCACAAAAGTTCTTTATAGGCTATTATTCATTCATATATTACATTATTCTGCAACATTTTGTAGTTGTAATTAAATTATTGTTTATTAAACTGTTGTAGTAACTTAATATCACCATTTAAATCATGCTGATTTTTGGAGGACAAAAACTCTTTATTTCTCTTCATGTGATATTGATTACCTACATAAAAATATATAAATATATACATTTTCTGAACCCCCATATCTTGAATTTTGTGATCATTCACATGCATAAATACATTGATGTTTGTCATTAATATGAAATGTTTAATCCGGAAAGGACAAAACAAATGATAATGAATGAACCCACAAGGTTCCATATAGAATGCTGATAGAACCTCTTAAAGGTTCTATATATAACCTTTTCTTCTCAAGAGTGTGTATTGGACTATGTTTTTAAGCATACAATTCATGTTATATATCAAGTGAAAGAGAGAGATGTATGCCAACTTTTCTCCATAGCATAGGAATTTTTCATTTCGGTCCTGGTTCCATCTTGATAATGGCCTCTTTCATTTGAGCATGAACTCTTTGTGGCCACTGCATAATGTGCATTCAGATGTAAAAGATAAAATCACATTAAAAGCTCAATTATCGGCATGCACAATTACATTATGATAAACTGACGTATGGTGTTTGTCATTAACAATAATTACCTGACAAGTCACATTAAAGCACAGGTGACTAAAAATAACGACATTGCAAATTACTTGCAAATGTCACATGTGAATGGGTCTGGCGGTGGGTACATGGAGGAAAATATGAGTATATGTGCACAGCGCTGTCAGGTAAAAATAAATTAAAGTCATTGTTGCATCACATATGCAATATATGTGAATAGCTTTGCTATTTCTCAACTCTGTTGTCCTTGCCTGACAAATACTGCATGTCAACAATGCATGTCTCATTTGTGTATTTTTAAGACACTCCATTAAGTCTTGCAACCTCCTGAGCAATGTTATCACATTGAATGTCATTACGCTGGGTTAAAAGCTGGACTTGTCAGGCGTCTTTCAGCTAACCAGCAGAATCAAGCCCGTCCCATAAGCGGGGTTATCCATTTCCCGGCTCTAAAACTATTGTTTCTCCATGAAATAGAAACCCTGTTGTCTCTCTCTCTCTCTCTCTCTGTTCCTCCATTCTGTTTTTTTCCCAGTTTCCATTGATACCTACAGATACACTACACTACAACATCTAAATCCTTCACTCTTTATCTTGCTCCTAATACACTGCACATGCCCTTCTTCTCACTCATTATCCTCTCTTTCTAACACAATGTTCTCTCTCTAAATGCAAAAAAAAAAAGTTCACCATTGGACTACTCATCAGATGCATTGATGATCATTATCTCTGCGTGGTTTAGTGGAGAAAATGATTTTAAGAAACAGTCGGCTCGGGTCCTCCCTGACAGTTCCTGTATGTGATTATCGGGGCTTTCATTCCCGCAACATGATCCGATAGCCTGTAAATGAACTGGAAGCCTCACATAATAGGCAGGTTTATAAATGATTAGGGACCGCCACTCTTCTCGACCTCCGGGAATCTCAGCGACATCGTTTCGGCAGGGAGCATCTCTCAGAACAGAAAATATGACCGGGGCGAGTGATGGTGTCTGTAAAACACAATGAAAAAGCCTTCTTCCTCATTTAATGCCCCATTCTTTTATCTGCACTAGTGGCTGTATTTCCTGCTATCTCTCTCTCATCTCACTATCTTTACCCTCCACTCTATTTCACCTTTTCAATTCTTCTTTACACAATCCTTTCTTATTACAGTGATTGTTAGACCCTAATCCATTCAACAGTTGTTTTGTAGATAGGCCTACTTTCAATCTTACTTACTTGCTATCTATTCCTTTTTAAGTAAAAGTTTTACTTACTTTTTTAAAGCAATTCAACAATAAAGTCAACATGCATTTGAAACCCATTTTACTGCCGTGACATATTTCCCAACAGAATCACCTGAAATAGAAAGTCATTTCATATGCAAAGGCAGTAAAAAACACTTTATTTTTAAACAACATGCTCTGATGGATTGCAGGTGCACAATAAAACAGCAAAATTTAGCAAATTTTATGTTGATATTAACATTTGAATTTGATTTGAACTGTATACTGACAAAGATTACATCATTGTAGCTTCTGATTGGTGATTGGTAATTTCTACATTTCTATTTAATCATACACTCTAAAAAATGCTGGGTTAGTTTCAACCCAAATTTGGGTTTAATATGGACAAACCCAAATGTTGGGTTAAAATGTCATTTAAAATGTTACCCAACTTCAACTTTCACTTTCAACAGTACATTTTAAAATTATATTTTTAACCC
Source organism: Hybognathus amarus (assembly GCA_030378365.1). Classification (NCBI taxonomy): domain Eukaryota; kingdom Metazoa; phylum Chordata; class Actinopteri; order Cypriniformes; family Leuciscidae; genus Hybognathus; species Hybognathus amarus. The sequence continues at coordinate 157,759 of JAQIUQ010004281.1, forward strand.
AACAATTGGGTTTGTCCATATTTGACCCAAATTTGGGTTGAAGCAACCCAGCATGTTTTAGAGTGTATGTAGCAAAGATTTCAGATAAACACAGAATAAATCCCACCCTCTAAATAAACGAGCCAATCGCTGATTGGTAAAGTCATTGAGTCACTGCAGGCTCATGCATGTCATGATTTGAGTGTTAAGAAACAAAATTTATGAGACAGTTCTTGTCAGATTAATTCGTAAGCTTTGGAGAATTTTCCCATTCCCATCCGTTTCCCAATTCAAAGAAACAGAAGCTGTACTTGCATGACTGAAATATCTGGCCGAGAGGAGTTTCAAAGATGGCCGCGGAGTGAAATGACTTGCCTTAAAGGGACTTTTTTGTATTACAAGACAGTTTTGTATTATGTGTTGATTCCTGTGCAATACATGAGCTAAATACACTGAAAACACAATATATAGTACCGTTCAAAAGTTCAGGGTCAGTAAGATTTTTTTTAAAGAAGTAAACTTTTATTCAAGACTTTGTTACAAAAAATATTTTAAATAGATTATGTTCTTTTGAACTTTCCTGAAGTTCCTTAATTTTCACAGAATCCTTAAAAATATATCAATAATATGAAGCAGCACAACGGTTTTCAACATTGATAATAATAAGAAATTTTTCTTGAGGAGCAAATCATCATATCAGAATGATTTCTGAAGGATCATGTGACACTGAAGACTGGAGTAACACTGATGCTGAAAATTCAGCTTTGCCATCAAATGAATATATGACATTTAAATATATGTTAAAATAGAAAACAGTTTTTTCAAACATATTTCACAATATTACTGTTTTTTTTTTTGACCAAATAAATGCAGCCTTGGTACCCAGCAAACAAATTTAAGTTCTGGGAATGTTAGTGTTTGGTCACCAGAACGTTCCTAGAACTTTCCCTTAAGGTTAAGGGAACGTTCCTGGAACATTCTCCTTATGTTATAAAATGGAACCTAAAAATAACCTACATGGAACGTTCCTGTAACGTTCTTGTTTGGTTCCCTAAAAAATAACCTCATGGGGCCATTCGGGAACGCTTAGGGGAACGTTCTGTGTTTGCCGGGATAAAAATAAGAGACTTCTTTGAAAAACCTTTAAAATAATCTTACAGACCACAAACATTTGAACGGTAGTGCATATACAATAGACATTATATCATATTATACAGAATCAAAGACTAAAATCTAAACCTACTAACACTACTTTGGCACGCGATTGCTAAGTATTTTCTTTAGCATATCTTCTAACGTCAGAGTTCCACTCAAACTTTATTTCTTTTCCCCTGATCCATTCCTTTCTTCCTCAAATAACTCCCTCTCATTTCAGTTCATCTCTCATCCTCCATCACTCCCTACTCGTATGTTATTTGTCTGATCATGCCTCTGCATCACTGGGTCAGGTTGGGATCTCTCAAACAAGATCTATAAATGTAAAAGTATGATTGTTGCATATTCTTGGTGGTTTTTCATCTCTTCCTTTAAAACATCACCTGTGTGATCATCTTGCACCAAGCGAGCAGTCTTTATAACCTCTGTAAATATGTTCACTCTTAGAGTTTTATTGGCGTTGAGTGCGTATGTGTATGGGGGAGTCACAGTCTCCACTGCTGTGTACTCTTAAAACGAGAGTTTTCAAACTCCTGCTAGAAGCAGTCTGGATCAGAGGTGCGTGTTTAGAGACCCCTGCATCTGACCCTTTTCAGAGAGAACCTTTGAAATGAGCTTTTTAAGCCCCGAGCCCACAAAGATATCTATCAGAAATCCCTTTTGAAAAGCTGCCTGTAAACGCTTTCAATGTCTCCTGAAGAATGAGTAAAGGATGAAGCTTTCCGTGACCAGGAAAAACTTGAAAATGTCAGCAGGTCGAGCTGAAATACTGTAGTTTACTGTAGCAACTAAAGTGAGTCCCTGGTATGTTTTCATTCATCAGACGTTAGTCAGTGAAGGCCACGTAAATGGCGGTTTATTGCTATAAATTTGAGACATTGTTGAAATACAGTTGTTTGATTTTACAACGCAGACCACTTTGCAAATGTTTCTCAAAGCTTTCAATGAATCAAGTGACTGTGAGATTAACTGGAAATGATAAATAATGATGAAAAATATTGATAACTGGAAACACAAGGAATCCATGCAAGAAGGCAAGCAAGGAAGCTAGAAAGCAAGAAACAAAAATGAATGTCCAAATTAAAAAAGAAAGATAGAATGAAAGGATGGATGGATAGAAAGAGGGAACAAAGGAAGAGCAATTGAATAAAAAAAATGTACAAAAAGGAAGTAAGCAAGGAAGGAACTGTAAAAAATAGAAGAAGGAAGGAAGGGACCAATGAAAAAAAAAATAATATAAGAAAGAAAGAAAAAAAGCATCAATGAACAAATAAAAGAAAGGAAAAAGGAAGAAAGTATTGAAAATGAAAGAAGGAAGGAAGGAAGGAAGGAAGGAAGGTAGGAAGGATGTATGGAAGGAAGGAAGGAAGTATGGATAAATGAAAGAAGGAAGGAAGTATGGACAAAATAAAGAATTAAGGAAGTATGGACAAATGAAGGAAGTATTGACAAATGAAAGAAGGAAAGAAGGAAGAAAAGGAAGGAAGGACGTATGGAAGGAAGGAAGTATGGATAAATGAAAGAAGGAAGGAAGGAAGTGTGGACAAATGAAAGAAAGGAAGCAAGTATGAACAAATGAAAGAAGGAAGGAAGGAAGGAAGTATGGACAAATGAAGGAAGGAAGGAAGGAAGGAGGAAGGAAGTATGAACAAATGAAGGAAGGATGGAAGGAAGGAAGGAAGTATGGACAAATGAAGGAAGGAAGTATGGACAAATGAAGGAAGGAAGGTGGAAGGAAGGAAGTATGGACAAATGAAGGAAGGAAGGATGGAAGGAAGGACAAATAAAAGAAGAAAGGAAGGAAGGGTGTATGGAAAGAAAGAAAGAAAGAAAGAAAGAAAGAAAGAAAGAAAGAAAGAAAGAAAGAAAGAAAGAAAGAAAGAAAGAAAGAAAGAAAGAAAGAAAGAAAACCCACATACCAATCAATGAAAGACAACAAACAAAGAAAAAAGGAAAGAACTAAGGAGGATGAAATGAAGGATGGATGGATTCTATTTTATTATAAGCTATTGTCATTGGCTGTGAAATAGTCAAACTGTCTTTGAACACATTTGTGTGTGTGCATGTGTGATTGTTTCTGTGTGTTTGTGTGAGCGGGCAAAACTATGTCACACACCAATCTGCCAAATCTGAAAATTAGCATTCCGACAGCTAACGATCTGATTCAAATCGCTTTCCACACATTGGGATATAAACATAGACTTTGTTTGAACTGACAGAGGGCTTTCATTCCTGTAATCTTGCTCAGCGTGTGACGGACGCATCGAGCGTGAGGGGCACGCCGCTGACTCTACTTAAACAACATTAGCTGCCGCAAAATTACCAGCTGCAATTAGTTTGATGGGATGGAAGCAAAAGTCTACAGCGCCTGCTTTTGACTTCAAAGGTCAATGTTATGATCTTTCACTCATCTAAACCCATACTTTATGACTCAGAGATTTTTCACAGATACACACGCAGGTTTGGAACGGAACTGCTAGTGATTCATCTCTGAATATTCATAATGTCTAAGATCGGCTTCCTCCTACATTCAGATCAAAGATACAGAAGTAAGGGTTTAACGTAATCCACATCTGTAGAACTGAACAGAGTGATTTATAATAAGTAGAGGAAGAAAAGTGTCTTACCTATAGATGCTGTGGCAGGGACTGGCTCCTTAGAAACTGTAATTACAAACAGAATCAAACTGAAACCCAATCATCGCTTTGACACAAATGCCACACAGCTACAGTATTGTTGTAGAGTATTGTCCAGAGATATTGAGTCAGATTTACTAAACAGGGCAAATTAGTGTGAGAGGACAAAGCACAGATGGAAGTGGATTAAATTAAAGAACACAGACACAGCCGGATCATTTCTCATAATGGAAAACGCAATCTACCAAGAGCAGCGCAAATTAGCGTCTGGTTTAAGACATGCTTTTTTAGGGTGGTAAAAAATGGCGCAAATACTAGAAAATTGACTAGCGCAAACATTGGCAAATCACCTAGCATCATAGCTGTGTCAACCCTCCCGTTTTTTTGCGGGTTTCTCACGTATTTTAGCTCTTTTCCCGCTGTCTTCCCGTTTTAGTATTTCACGTAAAATAGGGGAGAGCGGGGCACAACCTTTTTTGGTTTTGGCTCAATTAATTAAAAAACAATTAGGTTAGATTAATACTTTTTCTACACAAGCAACATACACGTCTCTGCTACAAATGACCACTGAAAGTTTTTTTCTAGGACCTACCATTTTCGTACAGTTGCACTGAAAGTGACAGAAGTGACAAATGTTACAACTTACCCCATATGCGGGGTTAATTGTAACAGATGGAGGGGTTAGTTGTAACACTTGTGTGTAACACACATAATTCAGTATTATTTTATTTGTATAGTTTGATATTGTTTGTGCATCTGTATAGACAGATATCCATACATCCACACTCATCCAATCATCCTTCTATTATGGATCAATATCATGGATAGAGACATAGAAATGGGCTGCATAGTTTTGCAATAAATAATAATAAATAAAATGATAAATATTGTAATTGCAATTAAATTAGATTTGTGTGTGGCAGCTGCATGTACAAATATTATTATTAATAATGATAACAGTAATAATAATACAAATGAACTTAAAATAAAAATGTAAAGGGTTTATTGCATTAATAACAGGCCATATTTTTTATAAATTAATAAGTTATCATTCATAGTACACTAAATTTTAAACATTTTACATTCCAACATTGTTTGTGAAAGTCTAGCAAAGTTAAATGTATACTCAAACCTGAAAAGTTGTGTGGCTCCGTTTTCATTTAATTGTCATTGTACACTTGGCGGCTTAGTTGTAACACTGTGTTAGAACTAACCCCGCTGTGTATTACATATTTTAAGCCTAGCTAACAGTCGCTAGGAATTGCTGACATGTTTCAAAACGGTGCTATGTGTGAGCCAACAAGACAGTAATTAAGGCAATATAAAGTTAGATTTGGAAACGTATACACCCAACTCAGAAAACGAAAAAAAAAATCTACGATGAAAAAAATTACTTTCATGATGTCAAAACACTCTTTGTCCAGTATCTCCACGAAATATAATTTCCGCAATTCGCGGGAGACCGTCTTCTGGCAACAAGAGAAAAATAGCAGAAAGACAGCCTGCTTGATCCTGACGAACTACTGTAAACGGTCCGTGTTACATTTAACCCCGCGCGCCCCTATCCCGTATTTCTACGCTCTGATTGTGTGAGATGTTCAAGCTCGGACAGATATGTCTTTGAAGTCGTTCATCCTCAGATGCGGCGTCGTGTATTAGTTCATTTTAAAATGTGTGAACTGAACTTTGAACTAGTTCATGTAGAAAGTGAACTTTCCCAACACTGGTAGGGTTTAAACCCACAACATTTTGGTTACCAGTCCAGGTATTTAACTACTCATGAACACAGTCAACACAGAACGCTACATACCTGAGTAGTAAGAGTTGAGGAGGGTTTTGCTCTGGAGGCCTTTACCCTGGATGGAAAAGGAGCATGGAGAAGAGGAGGCTGGGGAAGAGAGAGAAGAGCACTTAAGACAATTGCTTTCCACCACATCATAGATTAATAGCAGTGCTGCGTTGTGACAATATCAGTAATACCAGAATACTAGATTTTTAGGTCACTTTCTGCAAAGGAGACGTCTCACTTAATAAACTGCATCATGCTGTAGTCAGCAAGACCTTTAAATGCCATGGACTATTTTGAACATATCCTAGATGTGTATATATATATTTTTTTAAAAGGATATGTCTGATTTTTGAAGACTCACACACAGAAGGACTCAAAAAAAAGTCACTCCTGTAAACTTTCTTTACTCTTCTCGGCTGGAGCTCATATCCTTTTTACTTTCCAGTTTAATCACCTATCACTCCAGATCTCCATTTACACAAATCCCCACGTCTCACATGTGTCGGCGCATACGCATTCACTGACTCACATAAGGATCTCTACAGAAAATGCTTTCACAGCAAAAGCTCATGGGCTCATGAGGTGAGATCGAGATGGAAGGTTAGAGCCAGGTGTCTTTGTGTTCATTTAAATGGTAATACAGCTAAAATGCTGAGTGTGTAGGCTGGGATCGCTATGATCTCTATCTCACACATCTTACGCTGAATCATCTTTAAAAAGCACTGATACAAAAATAAATAAATAATGTGTGATTGTAACGGTGGAGCCAGTGAGAGGAAGGTCTGGATATAAATGAGAAAAAATGTCAGTTACAATATGAGATATAAAGGCCCACAAGAATGTGGTGCCCAATTTGGAACATCTGTCATTCACAAAGTCCTATTCTCTTCTCCAAAGATTTTCCTCTCGGAATCAGTGCAAAATTTAAAGTAAAGTAAAGTGGTTAGAACCAGCCCGTTCTCATCCAAAGGTGTCATATAGTGATGCTTTTGATATTTCGTCTACATCAGATGCACATGGCACCCTTTGGCATCAATATGAGACGCATATATATATAGGCTAGAAGGCTCCTCCTAGTGGTCTATCCCTAACCCTACCCCAGACCTAAACCTACCCATAACCGAACAAAGCTCTGTGCGTGTTATATTGACGCTAAATGGTGCCATGTGCATCGGATGTAGACGAAATGTCAAAAGCGTCACTAAATGACGCCCTAGGATGAGAATACGTTGGTTAGAACACATGGTCTGACATCTTGAGCGACCAATAGAACAAAATATTTTATTTTTTTTGCACTAAAAGAGGTTTGTTGTCTATATTTAATACATTTTGTAATGTTAGGATTTGGACTGCAAAAAGAAAGCAAAAAAATGAAATCTAAGAAAATTAAGCAATTAACTACATTTCTATCATGACAACTCTGAAAAGTTTCAGTATGGTAATGGATTTGACAATTATTGCTGTTGCAGAGCAAAAACAGGAACTTGCTACTGCAATACATACGAAATGCTTCTGTTAGTATGTAAGACATACTGACAAATAACAAATATCAATTACCTACTGCAGAACTATACAGGTTTAGCTGGGGAAGGTGGAGGGTTTTAGACAAACTCTGAAAAGTGTGCTGCAAACTGCTATAGTGAATTGAAAACCATCATTTAAAGGACAAGTTCTGTATTTTACTATTAAAACCCTGTTTTAAGATCGTTTCTGATTAAATAGAATGGTTTGTTTTTAGACAAAATTTTCGGATTCTGTGTTAGCACCCCCACACCTTAGTTAGCATAGTTGCACAGAAACAATCCTTCATAAAACACATACAACTTTAGTTTACTCTTTTTAAGATGTGAAACTCACCGAGTGGTCAGGGGTGTTGTTCACTGATATGCTCACACAAAAATGGCTGCAAAAGATGCTTTCTAACAGGTGTTTTACCATCCGTTGTAAAACTGTAGACCTATTTTTCCGAACGCCTTACACGCGTCTTGAATAACAGACACTCCAGCCCAGTTGGTGGCGATAATGCACCTTTGTCAATTGCAAGCAAACCACTTGTCCTACTGTACCTACTGTATGATAACCGCGACTGCATAAGGCCCAATTCACACATCGCGCCTAAAACGCGTAGAAAACGCTGAGCGCGCCGCATTCTAATTTTTCCAAAGTGCTAGGGCGGTTGCGTTCCGGTTGATTCTTGTCATGTGACCTACTGTACGCTTATGGTGCGCTTGCGGCATTCTGAAAAGTTGAGATGTTTTTATCTCGATGCGGCGCGGACGCGCCTGGAAAAACGAGCGCGTCACACCACGACCGCGTCGCTTCCATTATGAGCACGCAAACCGCGCGCCTCCATTTGAAATAATGAACTTGAGCGTGCAAAAGACGTGATATGTGAAAGGGCCATAAGACTACAGAAAGAATACAAACAACCCAATTTCCGAAGTAATACCGTACATCACAGAACATACAATATCAATTGTATGTTCAATGGAGTCAATGGAGTTGTACAAAAACTACGATAAAACCCATTGGAAAGCATCTTTTACAGCAATTTTTGTGTGAGCATATCAGTGAACACCCCAGTTTCGCATTTTATGAAGGATTGTTCCTGTGCACCTATGCTACCATTGTAGAGGTGTGGGGGTGCAACCACAGAATCCGAATATTCTCGGGACAGCAGCATTTGTCTAAAAAAACAACCAAAATCTTAACCATTCTATTTCATCAGAAACGATCTTAAAACGGGGCTTTAATTGTAAAATAAAGAACTTGTCTTTTAAATGCTGTGCAGCAAACTCATTGGCTGGATATGCGACATGAACCAATAAATGAGTAAATTTATCTTATTGAAAACAAATGTTTAGATCATTTTTCTGAACAGGACAAAATATTGATTCACAGAAAAAAAAAATCAATTACAATTTTCCATTCCAACACAAAAACTACCAGATGCAGCTTTAACATTTTCGATAGTGTATCACAAGGTCTTTGACACTAAAAGAACCGCTTACAAACAGCAGTTATGAGCTGGGCTGACTTCTAGATTGTTTTTGCTTCAACACCACAGCTGAGATTCATGTCTATAATAAAGAGCCTGTACTTGTGCTATAATAGTGACTCTGAGACCATTAGATAAACAACAGATACAATAACAGTCTCCAACTACTCCGTGCCTGTAATGATCCGAATAAACATACCAAATGAGCTGCATTTGCACATCAACTGACCAATGACATTCAAAAGAACTGAGAAACACTACATGCAGAACACATTGCCAATCAATGTTGATTTTAAAGGAAGTAAATGTGATCATTATGCATAATGACATTCTCTCTCTCCATGCATCTTGCTCTTACTCTCTATTGCATCCTCTTCGTCCAGCTCCATTCAAATTATTCTGTACACAAAGGCCACAGTGACATTTTGTGCAGAAAGCGACTCAGAAAAACCCGTCCTAATCTACAGCCCCTTCACAGCATGCCAGAGCCCACTTAAAACTGAGAATGAAAGCACGAGAATGAAAAAAGGCCTAGTGCAAATGCCACTTGCTATTCTTCTCTAGCGCCTTAAAGCAGCACGTCAATAGCGGAGCCTCTTGATATGTAGAACGCTTCGGCCCATGGTGTTTAGTGACAAAATAGCTCTCTGCGATTAGCGATGTCAGATCTGTGAGAGGCAGGTGCGAGATGGTGGCGTCCCATCATTTGGTTTCCCTGAACGGACGCTTAGTACAGACAATCAAGGAGAAGGGTGAGCTGAGTTAAAATGACAGATTGTTGACCCCTTTTGACACCTTTTAGGGCTTCCCGAGCTCATCACCGGGATGGTGGGAAGTGCAGGAGGGTCATGTGATTGCAGTAATGAGTCCTGAGACTGCTCACGTGCTTCAAAAGATCACGGTATTTGGCGAACGTGGCTATTTCATGACCTTTGGACTTTGACTTTTGAGATTAGTGGAAAAGAGCAGGAAGTTCTCTATTGAGAAGCAGTTTAAAGTGACAGAACATGAAACTATTGCTGTTTCTTTGAACATACCTTCTGATGTTCACTTGTGTTTAATTTGTGCTATAACTAGTGAAGAGGAAGAGATGATCGGTTCACAATGCTTGAACTGACGTGGCTATTGAAATTAATTTAGGATGGATGGCAAAAAAGATATTACAGTTTCTGTAATAATATATATATATATATAAAATAAATAAATAAATAAATAAATAAATCATTTAGTGTTTGGGTTTCGGAATAAAATTGACAGTTTGAAAGCTTAGCAAAATGAAGATTGAAAATAAAATAATAATACATTGTCAACCAAGCCATATAGCATTCATTCAGCTTATGTTTACCTGTTCATGAATGCTTGTCATGTCATGTGCATAAAATAGATACTGACGGTCAAAACGTGCCAATTAAAAAGTGATAATTAAACATCACCGATTTCGTACAATGATTTCCAGGTTGTCAGAATTACGGTGAATTATTAATAGTTCCCCAACTTTAAAGTATGCTGAAAATAACACTTAAGTGTTTGGTAAATTATTAATTCATTGGTTCATGTGTGTAACCATTCATCCATGTGTTCATTTGTTTCATTCAATAATTTGCTTACAGTATTTTTATTCATGCTTTTGGTTCATTATTTTTTTATTTCCTTCATTTGTGCATTAATTCATTAATTTGCTACTTCAATTCATTCATAGTTCATTCATGTATTCATTCATTGCTTAATTTGTTCATTAGTGCATTTGAAGAGTTCAGATGCAAAAGCCTCTAAGTGCCATTTGAAATTTTCTTCTAAAATGATCATTTTTATCAAGCTTGTATATTTAAGTTCAGTAATTTCACTTAAATGGCAATGAAGATTACCTATTAATTGTTATTTAAGCGAAATTACTGAACTTAAATATACAAGCTTGATAAAAATGGTCATTTTAGAAGAACATTTCAAATGGCATTTAGAGGCTTTTGCATCTGAACTCTTCATTTATTCATCCATTCATTACTTAATGCTAACTTTCCTCTTCAACTCATATTGTTATCAGAGCACATTTGAAATAAACAGGTAATATGAAAAAACAGGGCAGCACAAAATTTGCTGAACTCACAGAATCCATTGAGGTCCTGGTTGCTGGTGGAGAACGGATCGTCCTTGTGTAACGTGCTGACTTTTCCTGTGCTTTTATCCGCTGTGCCTACGGGTCCCATCTCTCTCTGCGTGCTGCTGCTGGCTGTCTCCTTCTGTTTTTTAGCTAGTTTCCTTCAAATTCAGCCACAACAGGACAAGTTTATACACATGCTCAAGAAGAGAAACTTCATTGTGTTGTTGCAATGCTTTTGGCTAGTGCAAACCTGTTTCACTGCTTTCCAATGAGTACTGTAAAAATGTATGAAAAGTAAAAGTAAAGTGTTTTTTTTTGTGACAAATTCTTAAAATCAGTAACAAACTTAGTTACTGCAAGGCTTGCCAGTTTTAGGTTTGATATACAGTATGTGCAACAGCAAGAGAGCACTAAACCAAAGCACCACCAAAACACTGCTGACAAATTGACATACAAGATAACAAGCTCGCACAGACAGACACTGGGCACACAGTAGAGGAAAAGAAGTGGGAATGGCGTTTGACTGTTCAAATGGCATCAACTGAATAAAAAAATTCTGCAGTGATATTTGCCAGTAAACCTCAAATCCAGATTTAGAAAACTCAAAACCTTGCCATGCAGAACAAAGACACTACGGGCTCTATCTTCCACCCGGCGCAAATTACTTTATCCACTAACGCATGTATAATTCATATTTGCACGCGCGCAAAGCGGGCTTATTTCCTCCAAAGACGCACGTCAGTAAACTAGGAAATGAACTTGCGCTCCCTGGGTGGATCGGCGCAAAAGGGAAGCGTGTTCGGTGCAAACATTCTCTAGTGCTATTTTACACTTACAGAAAACAATTGCGCCACTGACCAGAAAAAAACTGGTCTAAAGTCAGTGGTGCGTTGCGCGTTGTTTAAACGCTATTTTAAGCGTGCATGCTTGGCCATAATGTAGCGGTGCTCATCGCGCATAGACTTTGATTCTCTCATCAACACAGATGCAGCAGTTTTTATTTTTGCAAATCATACATTATAACAAGGAAAAATATGAACACATGAGGGAAATCATTGTGGTTTGCAGGAAGATGAAAAAAACCTAATTACCCAATTTTTTTAAGGCTAATTGTATTACTGAAGGATCAGACCTGTTTGCCCAATAGTGGCAAGAAACATATGTATATAATGTTTAACCAACGCGGATTTGGGAGGGTTTCCATCCCCATACAACGTCACTTCTGTGTTTCACTGCCCACAAAGTTACTTGCGCTTTGTTTCAGATCGTTAAAATAGGGCCCTATAGGTAGGGTGACCATATTTTGATTACTAAAAACCAGGACACTCGGCCCGGCAAACAGATGGGCCTACTCAAATGATACTCAAAGTTTACTCAAAGATACCTGATTAATTTCAATACATTTAAAGTAGGTTACGCCTCCTCTGTATGGATAGAAAATGGTTATATTGTTATATGAAAACAGGACATGTTCTGGGAAAACAGGACAGTTGGTCACCCTACCTATAGGTCTATTGATCAGGAAAAACGTGCACAAACATATTCACTCGTATATACTGCAAACAGATACATTAGTATACTTTAAAACAATGGTTTGCAACTTTTCCTGATCTCATCCCACCTATTAACATGTAATTAACCATAAAAATGGGCCAAAAAATTAACAAATAATCTATGGCAGTCTTTATAAAGGCAGCAGACTTCACTTCTGCTGGTCTTTGATTTGTTGATTTGTCTGGCAGTTCATAAGCTGGAGTTTTCCCACACGTTAGCACACAAAACTTCAAGGAAGATATTAGTGTCAGCAATGGATTGGAGTCATCCAATAAAATGACTCTTTGATTCTCTAGGTCCCGCAGAACACCATTTGACCTCAATATGAGCTCCCTTCTCTTATGGGGCTGTGCTGATAATAACTCTTTGTTTTGTTATTTTCTCTGCTGGGAATTTATTAAAAAAATAAAAAAAATCATATAAAGTTTCAGCTTTCACAGAAACCAGGCCAACCTTTAAAATTGGGGCCATTTTACCTAGGTTGGAAAATAAATTCAGCAACGTTGGTTTTTAGTGAGTGAGGATCAAAAGAGGACTAAAAAATGTTCAGAAGTGGGTCTCAACATCAAGCAGCAATAAGAGAAGGGTCACAACTGCAAATTAAGCAGTCAAGCATCAATGTGATTGCTATAGAGTGCTGAGATTTCGCTGTTTCGCATCTACACCAAAACCTAAATAGACAAAAGCATCAACAAACCATCAGTTTGTCCCACGACGCATGCTGAAGGTCACAGTATTTTATAATACAACACCCATTAAATAATAAAACTAATGGAATACTGCAGTAATGGGTCTCGTTTCAAGTGCCACAGAATCTAGACACATTGTAAGTGGAATAAACTATAGATAATCCTTATTTAATTAATGTCAGAGCAGCACCTCATTAAAAGTGAAGGCTATACTATAGTTAGGAAACCATAAACGTCTTTATAGCACCAACTTTGTTAATGGCCAACTGTAAAAGAGAGAGATAGAGAACCGAGTAACAAGAGAGACAAAGCTCACGTTGGTCAAATAGAGATGAAACACTGTGAAAAATTCATATCACAATTATAATGACCAAAATAATCACAGTTATGGTAAAAAATTACTGGAAATGCAGTTCTCCTTATTTTATATGTTGTTTGTTCGTTTTTGATATAAACTTGGTAAAATGATAATGATATTTTTTATGTGCATATTTTAGAATAGCCAATTTTTCATCAATTGGTTAAAATTTACAACAGTGCATAAAAACTCAGGCTGAATGACATTGTAAATCCACTCTTTGACAGTAGGTGGCGTTTACATAGAGCTGTTTGCTTATACAAAGCTAATAATCACTACTTTATTAGGCATTACATGGAAGTAAGATGAAGAAAATGCCATTGAAACTTTTCTGAAGACAGTCGTTTCATTCAAAAATACATTAATTTACTTAATTCATTCATAAATTCATATAATTTCCCTCAGCACTCAGTTTTAAAGGTTGCAGCATTGGTAAAACCTCACTGCACTCCGTCATGTTTTCACACAAACAGACAGTATTTACCATGACTCTTTCAAATCGAAGGTAATACTAACCTTCAAGAATTGCATCATTTATCGTCAAATCGGTAACCGTTTTATCTTTACTGTAATTTTTTTCTCTTCATTTAAGCATGAAATTCACCAAATGTTCATTGATAAAGATATCACATTTGTTTGATCTAAAACTATAGCACAAAGCATATGCATTTGTGACATGAGAACATGCAAAGACACAGCAGCCAGGAAGTGCATGTCCAAGCAGTATCAATAAGCATGCAGAACATCTCAAAATAACATGCACCCTATCCCCTATTTTTCAGTTGCATGCATGCACAAGGTTGCAGTAGGTTAACTTACAGGGCAAGGCATTAGCGAGAATAAGGTCATGGGTTTGATTCCCAGGGACCAGAGTGTTAAAATTGTATTGATTTCTTCGAATGTCACTTTGGATAAAAGCATCTGCCAAATGTGTAAATGCATGCACACATAAACTAAAACATGCTGATAAATCAAGAATAAACATGAACAGCATGATATATTATGATTGCTATTTTACTATACAATCCTAAAATCAAAGTGCATTCTAAAAAATATGCCGATCGTGACATTGGTTGTTTTACAGTACATGCTAAAATCTAAGTATACTTAAAAGTATATATGCAAAAGGGTAACACTTTATTTTAATGTATCATTGTTACATATGTTACATGTAATTACTATAGTAATAACTATAAATTATGCATAATTACATGCAACTAACCCTAAACCCTAATCCTAAACCTTTAGTAAGTACATGTAGTTACTTAATATTACTCAGTACTTAAATGTATAATTACAGTGTAACAATGACATATTAAAATAAAGTGTAACCTGCAAATGTTTCAGATTACACATTGGAATTTTTTATCAAAGCTTTTACAACATGCAAGATCTCTTTGCTAATGCTAAATTACAAGTATGTGAATGGGCAAGGACAAAAGGGAAGACACAATCATCGGCTGCAATACTAAATCCCCATGTGCCGACCTCAACATGCATACTGAAAACATCGTTCAATTACGCCTAGGACATAACCCCATTGAAACCGAGAAGGACTCACTCTCCAAATTATATTGGCGTACCCTGTAGCTGTCTGTCTATGCCCTCTCAGATGATATTCTTTTGAAAGAGCTCCTCCTGGCTGTAGTTACTTTCATCTATATTTCAGGAGAGGAGTGAGAATGCACATACTGTCGTAGTCCGACTGTGAATGTGAGCTTTTAAATCCTTTAACGTGTGAGGTAAACATCCTGCAGCTATAGGCTCTGTTGCACACAGAGCAAATTAAACAATCCCGAGTAGTAAAATGCTGAGGAAGGCATAACAGTCGAGGTAATAGTAAATAGTTTAAGCGTAACGGAAAAGTAATAAAAAAGTAGAGGTGGAGTCCGCATACCAAAGGGAATAACAGAACAGTGGAGCCGCATCAATTTACGTGCACATGAGGGCAATTTATAACTGTAGGCCAGCTAATATTTCAAACAGGAAAACTGTAAGATATACAGTATACATAAGATTGAACATTTACTGTGTTTGACGGAACATGGAAGTATAGCGAAGTTAAAACATTGGTGCAAATTGTGATTTAGTTTACTGCAAATTTAAGTTCTCTTAATTTCGAAAAGCTTTGTTCGCCATGGCAAAGTTAAGAGATATTGTGTCCTAAGATAATTGTCACTTATCTTTCACCTTATTCTTTTAATGAACTAAGGAGGTTTTAAAATACTTCTAAGAAACTGGTAAAAGTACTGTGTAGAAATGGATAATAGGAATGCATAAATTTAAGACAGGGATTGTTGATTAGATGTTTTGTATTTAATGCTACTTACAGGTAATACGAGTAGGAATACGCATTTCTTCTGGAGCAGCAAGATGAGGACAAAAAAATAAAAAAATAATAAATATGTGTAAAATAAATTAAATGTAATAAAAAAATTTGCAATTTTCAAATAAAATAAAATAATTAATAAAAGTATTATAAAATAAAAATATTAAATATTTAGTGAAAATAAAACAAAATATCAATATATGTAAAATAAATTAAATATAAAATTAAAACAATATGATAATTAAAATATTATCAATTAAAATGTAATCAAATTAAAATATGAAAGTAAAAATATCACAAAATAATCAAATAGAATAATACCAAAACAAAACAAAGGACAAAAAAGACAAACACATTGATTAGTATCAGTACTGTAAATAAAAAGATATTTAATGATAAAACTAGTAAAAACATGCCACTGTTTCATGTGCTAATGATCACATAATGTTTTGATCAAATAAACGAGTTCTACACAGCTTCATGTAGATAGGCGACAGATTTCTGCGACCTGAGGCTGTGTGGCTCTAGTTGACATTTAGGTTTGTAAATATCCTCTGCATCAGTAACAGGTAGTAATAGTAAAATGACCATTGTATGAAACTGCACATCTGGCTCCCCTTCAAGTGGGAAAAAAGAAAGTGAAAGAGAACAAAGAGAAGAGGAAGAGTGTGTGTATACTGTATACATGTAGGGTACAACAGAGCTAAAGGCACAACCTCAAGAAAAATGTGCATTTCACATTTTGTGTGAAAATATGTGAAATAAAGTGGTTTGTTTTGTTTACAAATCTTATAAATTTATGAGGTACCCTACACACGGAGTAAAAAGGCACCAAGTATTTATACAAATAACCTAAAGTAATATGTTTTGATTAATATCTAAGTAAAGTTAATACTTGTTCAAAACAATCACTTCATCAGAGTTACTATGTTGCTTATTTTGATCAAATAAATAAATATACGGTCATTAAAATAATTAAATAAAAACATATTTTTAAAAAGCACATGTGTAAGTAAATGTTTTTTAAAAAAGCTTTACAATAGTAACAATAAATGTGATATTTTATAATATAATACAATTAATATAAATTTTTTAAAATGAAAGTTCCCTTATAAATATGGCGTTTATCGGTTTCTCTAGGTGGACACCTAATATACAGTATGATATTTCAACCCAACTCACAGCAATTCATACGAATTTTACGAGGTGGCTAATCGTAACAATTCGTATGACCTCGAATAAGTAAGATTTTGCTGAATTGTACATATTCTACGATTGGCCAATTCGTATGAATTGATTGAAATAGTTACCCCTGACCCCGCCCCTAAACTTACCCATCACGTGGGTTTAGACAAAATGACACAAAATTCGTATGAGTGAGGTTGTATGAATTACTACGATTTAGCCACTTTTTGAATTCGTACGAATTGGTCGTGAAATAGCGTTGGATATTTCCCATTTTAATCTAACCATGTCATGTCAACAAATGGAAAAGTCAGCCAGCTGTTTATAATCATGTTAATTAATTAATGTGCCCAACAGCAAGAGTGCCTTTTACCCCAAAGTCCATACTTCCATTATTGAAAAACTGTTGCTTTAATTACGTTTAACGAAACTAAAAAAAAAAAACATTAAAGGAGTAGTTCACTTTTTAAAAACTTTAAAATCCATTTTTAAAGCCCTTTGCACTGAAACTTCCTTTTAGACCTTGAACCGTTTGGTTCCCATTGAAGTCCATTATGGAGAAAATCCCAGAATGTTTTCATCAAAAACCTTAATTTCTTTTCCACTCGAGAAAGAAAGACATGGACATCTTGGACGTGCATAGTCAAAAGTGGTTTAGGAAAAGTGCTGAGCAAATTTGTATTCTTCCATCTAGTGTTAAAGGAGAATAAAGTCAATGCGCCTTTAGCCCTGTTGGTGGGAGTGTGCTTGGATAGCTAAAGGGATGGACAGGAATGGTGGGTGTTTCTACGGACATTTTGTAGCTCTGTTCTCCGTTATGAGCTTAACAGAGACAGAAAGAGAAAGGAGGAGAACAAGAGACAGCAAAAGCAGTTGGCAAACACACCAGGCTTTTGCCACTCCAGAATGAGGCCTTGTCATCAACGTGTCTCAGTGTTGACGTCTCTGTGGACTGGTTCTTCCAGGTAAAGACAAGAGGAGATACGCTAGCACAGCAATAGTCTGATATGATAATAAAGACCAGATGGTGTCTGTTAATGGCGATTCGATTAGCTGTAATATTGGTGATGACATGCAAGTGAAGTTGTCAATTAGCGACTTCGTGGCCGTCTGCTTCCTGACTGCGCTCTCACTGATATTTATCATTCTCATATCTTACAAATTTGATTTTTTTATCATTTACAAATAACCTTCAAATTTGCCACTTTGTGTAAATCTTTCCGCTAAAACGAACCCACTGTAAATTTTTTTTATTTTTTTTATTTTAATTAACTTAAAATTTTAAGGCAACCAGGTTACTTCATTTTTTAAGTTACACCAACAATATTTTTTTACAGTGTAAAGGAGTGTTTTTCATGCTAATCATTGACAAATCGTTTTTTTTTTTTTTTTGCAAGTTTAATCAAATTATTTTAATCATAATTCACTGTAATGATATAAAGATACTAGGGCTGTGCAAAAATTAATTGCGATTAATCGCATCCAAAATAAAAGTCTGTGTTTACATAATATATTTGTGTGTGCTGTATATAATTATTTGTATATATAAATACGGTACACACACATGCATGTATATATTTAAGAAAATGTGTTATTCATATATAAAATATTTAAATTTATATAATATAGATTATGTATTTATATACAGCTATGGAAAAAATTAGAGACCACTGCCAAATCAGCAGTTGCTCTGGATTTATTATTTATAATATAAATAATAAATCCAGAGCAACTTATTGACAGTAGTCTATTTTTTCATAGCTGTATATAAATACATAATCTATATTATATAAATTTAAATATTTTATATATGAATAACACATATATATACAGAATTTAAGCGCAAATAATTCTTAAATATATACATGCATGCATAGGTATTTATATATACAAAATAATTATATACAGCACACACAAATATATTATGTAAGCACAGACTTTTATTTTGGATGCGTATTAATCGCAATTAACTTTTGCACAGCCCTAAAAGATACCATTCAGAATTTTGCCACAATTTGCGAACAATAAACAAATATCTTTCAAAAGTCCCCCCCATGTATAAACCGTTATGATATGAACCTGCTTAATAATTAATTTTCTAGCCTGAGTTATTAACATATTTCACAAAATTTTTTTAAATAATGTTTAAAACCTGCCACTTATCACAAACATTTACAATAATACAGACCTGAATACTGTAATCATGCATCAGCCTGTCAGCACACAGAGCTGCATGAAGTCACACACACATACACTAAATTCCCGCCTGTACACTTCCTGTATCATAAAAGCAAGCTATAGCACCCAAACTGCTCGCTTTATCGCTAAAGCAGCACCAAAGTAAATATATTTAATGACCCTGTGACTTCTCTGTAGGCAATAAAAACACAGTTTGGATATGGGCCGTTATGGCAAATGTGTTTTGCGGCAAGCTGACGGTGCTAAAACAGATGCAAACAGTCGATGCGACTGGCGGCATGCATATGCAGCGGGGGCATCCATCTTTGGCCATTTCATCTCAATGGCCCTTTAAAACGGCCTGCTGACATTGTTCTGATGATATTAATAAAAGAGAGCGAAGTGAAGAGCACCACGGCGGGCGAAGGTGGCCATAAATATTAATAGAGTAGAACTGCGAGGAGCTCACAGCATAAGTGGCCTCTTTATTATTTTTTGGGCTCTCATCATTTCTGGTGTGAAGAGAAAGTGTGATACTCGCCTGTATTGTGACTTTACATGGGAGAGAGTGAGGGTGAGGGAAGACGAGAAATGCTTTGTTAACTTGACAAAGGTTGGTTTGCCGAAGACTTTGTACAACTTTATTTCAGCTAATGACTAAATAAGATGCTCTGGTTTATTAGATCATAAAATTGTTCATTCATCCATTCAGGCTTGAAAGCACACACACAATCAGCTGACAGGCACGTAGACGTGTGCCAAATGGACAGACACACACACCACCTACTACTGAA
>JAQIUQ010004281.1:180000-345000 GCA_030378365.1 Hybognathus amarus
AATGAAGGATCCCAAAGTTAGGAAAGTTTATTTTTAACAAAGTATTTTTAGCGTTGATGAATCTGTCACAAAAAGTCTGCAAAAAGATGATAAGATGGGGCAGAACTAATTATTTTACCCGACAGTAAGCACTAATATTTATTTCACCTGTAAAGAGGTTAGCCAATACTAACAGAGTGTTCACACATACACCACAGTCTTTGCTGATTCTTTGTACTGTGAATACATTTATTGTGGAAAATAATCTTTTACTTTAATTTGCAAGAAGGCATGACTAAAGTATTGCTGTGAAGTGAAATTTACAGAAAAAGCCCTGAAAATGTGATGACATTATTTAAAGTCTTTATTATAAAGGTATTCATAATGTACGTAGTACTGCATTATATCTTTTAATAAATAATTGGAACCAAAGTTCAATTGCATTATAATATTGCCAGATTCCTTGTCACATCTGAGATAGGTTGTTTATCAAGTGTTTAGTGCTCTAAAGGCATAACATAGAGTAAATATTATAATGCATTTAAATTGCGGTTACAGTTATTTATGAGACCATAAAATGCATTATAATAGAAATACTTTTATAATGCATTTTAGTGTTACCAATTTTTTTTAAGTGACTGAGAAATGTTTATGTGCATATTCAACCTTTTTAGATATTAGATATAAAAATTAACTGCACATTTCAATATTTAGTTTTTTTCCCGGAAAATAGCATTTTAGTGCTTTTGAAATACAAGACAGAAATTATTATTAAAAGGGGCTGATGCATGCCAGCTTATGGAATATTGCTATAAATATTTCAGTGCTGTTATTTCAAAGAGACCTTATTTTTAATATTGATTTATGGCGCTACAACATTCTATTCAACCGGCTGTAAAGAAAGCCCACAACACATCGCTTTCTGGATCCGTATTGCAAAAAGCCTCTTTATAGCCTATGCGATCCCAAAAAGGAAATGTACCATAAACCATAAATCGTTTACCTGTTACAGTTGCCCTCTGTAATCCAAGCCAAACGACCTTAAGCACTGACATTATAATGTCTTTCTCAGTAATGTTGCAGTTGCGTGGATTTTATAAGATTACAGAAAAGACCTGGCAACCTCTGAGCTTTAAGCTAAATCCGCTATACAGTTGGCTGTGTAGGTGGCTTGGCGTAGGAGTAATCATCCTTTGCCTTCATGAACATAACATATTAGCTTAATGGCGTAGTGCAGCACATGAGGCAGGGTTGTGACAGTATTAAAGAGGAATAATTACCAGCTAGCCTGGATTGTGGTATAAAGTGTCGTTTGAAGCCACTCTCTAAACGAACAAGAGCAAATGAAGTGCCCTTTTCACTGTAATTGTTGCACCACGGGACACATGCTAATGCTATTTATGAGAAGATGATCTAACAGGCAACAGGATTCACTATAGAAATTAAACTTATTTTAATATGCTAATGTAGTGACATTTGAACCGCCCTTAAATTTTACAGGCACAAATCACTGCAGATTTCTCGAACATTTAACAGCGCACAACAACAAGCAATTAAAATAAGAGTGAGAATGCAGAGAAAAAACAACAACACATTAAACACAGGTCACATTGATAGCGAGCAAAAGCGTAATACTTGCACAATTAACACCAACAACCACTATTGCTCTGCCCCAAAACCTAGTGACCTGCCTACGGAGAAAGCATTTAAGGCATCATAGATGCTCAAAAGATGAGACTCCTTGTTTGTAGCCCTCAAACCGTATTCACTTTATAGCCCTTAATCTTGTAACTGTGGACAAATGTGGGCACAGAGGACTCAGGTGTGATCCTAATTTTTATTTATTATAAATGTTATATCACTGTCTTCGATAAAGTTTTGTCTATCCATTTATGTTGTTATTTTTTATTTGGGGGGTTATTTTGAATTTATTTACTTAAAAAGTAAGATATTTTCTATGTAAATTGTGCTTATTTTTATGTTTTATTTATTATTTAACTACATTAAAATATCATTCCAATAAGTTCTTAGAGCTAAAACCTAAAGATGAAGTGACTTTGCTGTCACCTGGTGTCTTATTTTGGCTTGTTTTAGTTTTTTTAAAAATTACAGTTTTTCCCATTTATTTCTATGGGTGCCCATTTTTGACCCAAAAACAAGATTAAGGATCTAAAATTAAAATTGTGTGTGTTCAGGAGGCAAACTTAGGAAAAGTAGCCAAGTCTTGTACCGCTCAGATCAAGGGAAGTATTTTTTAAAAATAAATCAAAACTATTTTGCCCACATTTGTCCAGAATACGGTTTTAGGATTAAAGGAGTCATTGGTGTAACTTTCACCTCTAGGTATATATTCAATGCAAACCCAAAAATGCATCACGAGCTTGTTAAAAAAATAAATCTAAAATAGAGACGACGCAAGAAAAATCTCAATTATTTTTACTGATAGTTTTCAGTATTGAATAAAATATCTAAGCTATTTTAGGCAATTAAAAAAATTCTAAATTCTATTGAAAATAAACATTACGTATGACGCATGGGTTTTTTTGCATATGTACAGCGCGTTCCAAATCAGTTGAATTAGCCGGCAGGTGGCTAAGTAGGCAGTAGGCAGTGAGGCAGCTCACTAGGTTTGTGAACAGAGCTTATATTTAATCACTAATGCAAACAAATCAAGATGATAGATTCCGTGCATGTGCCAAAATGTGAATGGCAAACACAAGCTGAAAAAAGTCAAATAGATGAAGATACGTGTATAACACGACACAAATGGGATCAAATAAAACATGGTGTGCGAATGGGCTCAGGATGCGTACTGTGGCTAGAATTAAACATACAATACCCCACACTTAGAGTTCTCCAGGTGTGGATTTCTCTAGCAGACGTAGCCCAGAGGAGAAGAAATAAAAGACAGGGTATGATTTAAGAAGTTAAGTAACATTCGCTCACACACGCACACAGACTAACATCACCTCTTCATACTTCACAGCAAATAATACAGCATCTGAAGGTTTCCTGTGTGGTAGGCCAAACAGTGAGTGTGTTTATGTTGCGACTCATGCAACTCTTTGAGGTTTGACTTTAGCTGAAATGGAGAAGCTTGAGTGCTGAGATGGAAATGTTACGTTGTCCCATGCCTCACATTTAAATGTTACAGCTTAGCGCTTGTAGTACATCAATCTACAAAAGCTCTACTACTAAATGCTAAATGGCCAGTATACATCTGACATTAGTTTTAAAGTGTCAAGAACATGTCTGGGTCACATTTCTCTCCAAAATCAAAAGAAAATGTATGAATCATGACAAAGGTGTCAACAAAGTATTTACAAATGAATAAAAATCTAATGACAATCACCATAATGAGAAAAGTTTAGTGTTTTTAATGCAAAAATAGCCCATAATAGGCTTTCTTTTATGACCTAGACCTGTTCTTGAAGCTTTTGTGAGACAAGGAAAATGTTGGCATATTGCACAGGCAGAAATGCGAAAACAGCACATTAGACTTTATGGAGTACCATCCCCAATGCATGTTCTTTCAGGTTGAGTATGTTTAGGTCTCCAAACCGAGCGGCACCTAGAGCCAAATCTCCTGTGACTCAATGCAAGAAGAGAGACACAATTCCAACTTGGAAAAGATATGCGAGCCATCCATTATTAACTACAATCTATCCTAGGCTTGGTCAAAGATGCCTGCGGGGACATTTTATTACCAAGAAGTAAAACATCAATTTGCCATTAGACTCAGCCTGTCCACTCCATTCATCCTTGTATTATTAGTTAAAAAAGAAGTCCATCTCTCCTGCCTTTAAAAAAACATGCTTTACACAAGCTCTGAGAGATAAAAAAGCATAGCTTATGAGCATTTTTGACGCCACAGAAATAATTCATGGTGACTGAAAGACATGTAAAATGCTGCAATTCATGAGACATCATCGCCTAACTTAAGTGCTGGTGTCAGTGTCTAAAATATGAATGATCAAAAGAAGTTGAGGGATAAGCAATTTAGTCTTTTCAACAGAATACTAAATGCATTAGTGAGCAACTAAAGAGCAGACCTATACAATCATTGCAAATTGAATTCTTGAGTTCTCAGATACTAAATTCTCGATGCCTAGATTTGGTAATTCTCTAAATTCACCTCGACGTATTTGAAAACAAAAACTGTATTATCTATTAAAGGAGTCGTTCACTTTAAAAAAAAAAAACAACTTTTGCTGATAATTTACTCACCCCCATGTCATCCAAGATGTCCATGTCTTTCTTTCTTCAGTCGAAAAGAAATGAAGGTTTTTGATGAAAACATTCCAGCATTTTCTCCATATAATGGACTTCAATGGGAACTAAACGGTTCAACGTCCAAAACACACTTTCAGTGCAAACTGCAAACTCAAAGGGCTTTAAACGATTCCAGACGATGGGTCTTATCAAGCGAAATGATCGCTTATTTAAAAATTAAATAGCAAAGTTTAAGTTTTATAAGCTCAAATGCTCGCCTTGCTCTGTACTATAATGCACGTTCGTGACTCTCCTGTTTGAACTCTTTCATCAAAATGAACCAATCTTTTTCCGAGTCAATTCATTCGTTTTCGTTCTTTGTATGAACCAAATGACTCGGAAAAAGATTTGTTCATTTTGATTGGAATGAGTTCGAATGCACGAACGCGCATCACAGTACAGAGCAAGGCGAGCATTTGAGCTTATAAAACTTACACTTTGTTAGTTTTTTATTAAATGAGCGATCGTTTCGCTTGATAAGACCCTTAATCATCGTCTGGAATCGTTTTAAAGCCCTTTGAACAGTTTGCAGTTTACACTGAAAGTGTCTTTCGTTCCCACTGAAGTGCATTATATGGAGAAAAATGCTAGAATGTTTTCATCAAAAACCTTAATTTCTTTTCGACTGAAGAAAGAAAGACATGGACATCTCGGATGACATGGGGGTGAGTAAATTATCAGTCAACTAATCATTTAACATGGCTGATCTTTTAAACCAGCGCAGTCTCATCCCAATTCGTCATATAACTGACGTTTTGGGATGTCTTTTGACCATTTGTCAATATACGACTTTTTAGGGCCCCCTTAAATGTTCGATAGATGATGTTATTGGATCCTAACTCTACCCCAGACCTAAACCTAACCCTAAACCCAACTCGTCACCTAACTGACGTTAAAGGTAAAGCGTCAGTTGTATGACGACCCGGGATCGTCATCTACCGACGTTTAAGGGGGCCCTGAAAAGTCGTATATTGACGAATGGTCAAAAGACGTCCAAAACGTCAGTTATATGACGAATTGGGATGAGACTGTGTTATTTAAACAGCAAAATGAACATACAGTCGATGACATTGTTGCATGATAATCAGGAAACTATCTGCTGATTTAAGAATGCCTTTAAAATTCCAACTGAATTTCTGAATTTGAGGTGGAAAACGAGATGCAGAATTGCAACACTACCTGATATAGTCTTTCACTAGAACAGAAGGGTCCTTAAAATGCTGCTTAAAAACGACCTATAAAAGTTACTAAAATGTTTAATCCAACATGTGCATGTGCTATATTTTGCTAGCTCAGCAACACTTAAACATAAACTTTAACCGACTGCCTTTAAGGTGGTTGCCTATAGATAGCTGACAGGAAGCAGCTCACATGCTACAATATCTTGGTGTCTAAATGTATGCATGAAAGCTGTAAAGTTTTCAAACCAAACACAGTCTGAGCTATTTATGTGAATACAGACTTGTAGAACTTTCGTATTTGCATATTACTTCTGCTACTATGACTCCCACACATCCGAATCTTGACAAAAACACAAGCTATTATTGTAATATTCAAGCTTCAAAATTCTGCCTTATAATAGAAGTGCCCTTCCTTCATCGACTGTGGAAGATGAACACCTACTAAGGCCATTCATGGTTAACCTTTTGATTCCTGCTCTTTTAATAGCGAGATCTATCATTAAGTTTCAATTCACACTGCTCCAGACAGTGATGTATTAACAATAGTGCTGTCAAGCACTCCTTTACAATTCATGGTAATTAGAGCTTAATGATTAAGCTGGTGGTTTTAACCACTATTATATTTCCTACTGTGACTCGTATTGGCAATGTGTCGTGCACTCTAACTAAGCTCACCGTGATTGCCTTGTCCTTGTGAATAATCAAACAGGTAAAAAAATAACAAAAAGTCCTAGGTTTAGGCTAATATGCATAGAGACATGGTCAACTTAATCAGCTATTTGAGTATAGCAGCGTGAGACCCTGCCATGAAGAACCTGCCATGAAGAACCTGAACTATTCACCACAACCCTCCTAGTATTGGACAATGTGCAAATTATAGAATGACTTTCATGGATGTCAATGTTTTAAAGGAATTTCCATTGGTTTTTAAATGTGTAATCCTCATTTTTTTTAAATATCTTCTCCAATTATAAGTAAGACTTTAGTAAGTACACTCTTAGAAGAAAAGGTTCTATATAGAACCTTAAAAGGTTCTATCAGCGCTTTGTATTTGGAACCCCTTAAAGTTCTATACAGAACTCTTTTTATGGGTTCAATAATAAGAATTCTTTGTAACCAGGAAAAAGGTTCTAAATGGAACCTCTTGGGTTCATTCATTATCATTTGTTTTGTCCTTTCCGGATTAAATATTTCATATTATTGACAAACATCAAGACCCTAAAATGTATTTGAAAGGCTATTTGAAATGCTGAAATGTGCTTAACTACAATGTGAATCTGAATATGTGCCTATAGTCATGATGCTCTTCTCCATCATTTGATGAAGTACATCTGTTATGTCTTCAAGAAAATGTACACACTTATTTCTTTACAATAAAATTCTATTTACCACCAGTTTTCAGTGGTCAATAATAGGACATTGCTAATTGTATCAGGCAAATAGTCCTGATGTGAAACAGTGAAACAAGCCTCTATGTGTCCAACTATTTGAATAGTATGTCATATATACTATACTGGTGGTCAATGGCCTATATAATGCCAATACATTATAAATAATTCAAAATGAAATATACATAAACCTACTTATAATACAGACATATCTGTTTAGTAATACACTTTCAGTTTTTTATTGTGAATCTTCATTAAATATTTTTAAGTCTGTTTAATTTCAGCTATTTTATACATCATTTCACAATATTATCTATAAAGTGAATGCAGTGCCAACTCATTATTATTACAGAGGTGGCTGATTATGATTTAACTTTTTTAACTTTCGATAGTGTGTAATGTTGCTGTTTGACACAAGTTACAAGGCTCAAATTTCAAAGCATAGGGAGATATTTGATTTTAAAGAAATCACTTTTTAAGGACTAGCCTACAAACAAACGACATCATTAACCCTAAAATGTACATAAACCGCAGGGTTTATGTAAATTTTAGGTTTCCCGGAACACATTAAAAGATTATGAAGACAGAATATGCTAATCAATGAATAGAAGATAACTACACATAAGATAACTAACCATTCAGAAACCTCCCGTTGGATTCTACGTTATCACTTCTTCATGAGTCTCTCCATCATTGTCTGAATCCGGTTTGAACATAAAAGTCTAAAAGTTTTTGAAATTTCCAGTGCATGTCTGTGTGAGTGCAAGCTGTTGAAAGCTCCGCCCTCTGTGCTCAGGAGCTCATTTGCATTTAAAGGAACATACACAAAACTGTGCGCTTTGCTCACCCTCAAAAATGTATATTGAAATGCTATAAAAATATCTGCGGGTGTTTTGAGCTAAAACTTCACACACACACTCTGGGGACATCAAAGACTTATTTGACATCGTGTGAAAAGCGCATTATAGCACCCCTTTCATACAAAATGTTTAAAAACAGAAACATCTTTATTATCAAAGATCTATAATGCCAATGTATTTGTGTCTTTTGTGTATTTTGTTCGATACATATCGATACTAAAATATATAAAACTGTTCTGATAGAAATTTCCCGCAGGCCGCAGTATCAACACACTTGATACCTGCTGCACTCTCTCACTCTCTATTCTCTCTGACAGCGTGTTGATACACACCCGCCTTCTTTCACTCACTCATACAGGTTGCATATATGTTACAGTGCCTGAATTTTAGCATAATCCTTCTAATTCTCACAGGTTTCGCATGCACACATAAAGTTCCCTCTCAAACAGCTCACAAG
Source organism: Hybognathus amarus (assembly GCA_030378365.1). Classification (NCBI taxonomy): domain Eukaryota; kingdom Metazoa; phylum Chordata; class Actinopteri; order Cypriniformes; family Leuciscidae; genus Hybognathus; species Hybognathus amarus. Next base: position 188,138 of record JAQIUQ010004281.1, read on the forward strand.
TCGTAAACACAGTAGGGTATATGCTGTGTGTTAGCTATTACAACAAAATGACCTCATTGTAAAAACACAAATTGAGTGACCAAACATTGAGGTGAGATAACTGTCGGTCACTCGCGTTCCCTCCTTTGGGGACGAGGATTACATACTGCATGTAACCGAGACATTGTAACTTAAATTAAAACCTGTTCATTCGCCTAATTCATATGGATTAGCTGTTACGATGGGTCATGTACTTTTTGAAGCTTGAAAATATTGACTGACTAGATTTTCAATGGATAGACAAAAAATGGGATAGTATAAAACATATCCATATGGTATCAAATATCAGTATTTTCAAGGTATTGTATCAACGTTAGAAATTCCAGTATTGTGGAAAAAAATGCAATATAGTATAAACATTTATGATATAATATTAATATTTATAAATATCTGTAATGCAAAATGAGGCATGCATAAAACTTCTAAAAGATTTAATATTAACTGAAAATTCACTAAAATATTTTAAAACAGAGTTTATTACTAAATAACGATGCATTTACAGTGTAGACAGATAGATTTTGGGAACTACCACTTCTATTAATCTCAAAATGGCCAAATATCGGCTTATGGACATCTGATATATCAGTTTATTGCTATTAGGATTTTTTAATCGCATCTATCTCAAACTTTAGTTTGACTTAAATTTAAAGGGTTCAAACCTTAAATAGCAGGTTCGGACAAACACCCCCGTAATTCCTGTCCAGACTAAATAAACTGTTCAGACGGACACAGAGGAAAGGCCTACAGGAGTGTAGAGCTGAGAGCGAGGTGTGTTGGTGTGCGGCAGGGACAGCGGAGGCACTATATGGTGGGCTCTTGTAAGGCACATGGACATGAGGGGTGTGCTGGGGGGTAAAGATGGTGAGAGGAAGTGATGTAATGAAAGAAAGCCAGTGTGCATGTTTCACCAGGAGACACAAAAGCTGATTATGTCAAAAGCAATGCTAACTAACACCCTCAAATTCCCCTGAAAAAGAAATGTGCCTCACCTATTATAGATTCACTCTAAAAATGCTGGGTTGTTCTAACCCAACTTTGGGTCAAATATGGACAAACCCAAACGTTGGGTTAAAAATGGCTGGGTTTGTCCACATTTGTGTCTTCTAGTGTCCGTAAACCCAACTATGGGTCAAATATGGACAAACCCAAATGTTGGGTTAAAATGACTGAGTTTGTCCATATTTGTGTCCTCTAGTGTCCATTAACCCAACTTTGGGTCAAATATGGAAAAACCCAAATGTTGGGTTATAAATGGCTGGGTTTGTCCAAATTTGTGTTCTCTAGTGTCCAGTTAACCCAACTTTGGGTGAAATATGGACAAACCCAAATGTTGGGTTAAAATTTGCTGGGTTTGTCCATATTTGACCCAAAGTTGGGTTAAAACAATCCAGCAATTTTTAGAGTGTTCAAACATAAGCAACATATCACTCTTAGAAGAAATGGCTCTATTTAGAACCAGAAATGGTTCCATCCCCTGCTTCATATATGAAACTCCAAAATGGTTCTATATAGAACCATTTTTTTGGTAAAAGGTTCTATTGGCCAAGTATGGAACCCCAGGGTTCTATATAGAACCCAGAGGAACCCTTTTTTTAAAGTGTATAGAACCTTTTAGGGGTTCCAAATACGCAGCGCTGCTAGAACCTTTTAAAGGTTCTATATAGAACCTTTTCTTCTAAGAGTGTATATATACAGTACATACATTCTATTATCCATCATAATGTCAAACTAAAAGTGTGTGCAAGCAGTACCTGCGTTTGAAGGTGAGAGAACGCCCAGGAGAATGATGACAAACATGAGGATTCCCGCAATGACGCCTGCCATCTTTACAGTGCTGTCCACCTGTTTTTCAGGCTCTATGTCATTGGAATTCTGGGTAGATGCACCTTTAAAGCAACAAGTACATCACAAAGAAGAGAAAGGGTCTTTAACTAAGACAAGAGCTGTTGAGAAATGTACTATGGTGACACATACAAGAATCAAATGAAAACACATAAAAATGATGCCCAATCAAGCACGTCCCACATTCACACACTTTCATTTGCACAATCAGTCCTGATGAAACACATTCAAAATTAAATTAATTCAATGCAATTAAACTTAAGACAAAACAAATGCACTAGTGACAGTGATCATTACTGTGTGGCAGGTCTATGGCAAAGGGGAATCGTTTATTCAATGGCGTTAATTAACAGGCAACAGACAAAAAAAGACCTTAAAGGAGCTTTTCAAATACTGGATCACTGTGGTGAAATGAAACACTTTAGGGCCTTTGGATTTCGGGTTAGAGAATGCAAATAAACTGAAAGACAATTCAATGCAATAAATGCAGGCATGAAATATGGATACAAAAAACAAAACAAGGGTGAGATTCATGCAGATGTACAGTGTGTGTCTGTGTGTGTTGCATACTCGCATGCACCACATCTTGCAGGACGTTTTGTTGACGATATATTGTTATTTTGATATCTGTATAAAATCTTTACAACCATGTATGACTTTTAGAAAATACGGTTCAGATTAGCGTGGCTCCGCACCAACGGCTCATTTTTCCTTCACCGGGCATGTAATTCTACTATGAAATTGCCATTATTTCTATGAAAGAATTTCAGATGTTATCAATTCACTTTTGAAAAGATTTGATTTTCTTTTTATGTAAAAGGCAGCATTTTATTTTCAAAACATGAACTAAATGAAACATTCCACCATTTAGTAATCTACATCAATGTTAATGACGCAAAGAAGAAAGGATGTATATGCATAATTTTCTTAAAATATAAATAAATGGTTGCATAAAATATCCAAACCTTAGAAAAGTATGTAATCCCTGCCTTTCGATGATTAAACAATTATGTTGTATTTTTACCTTCACTTTGCATTTAAGAGAATTTTTCTTAACCTGCCGGTGCGACATCTTTAACAATCTGCTGCATATTAACACATTGATCTCTCTATGTGGGTGGTTTTCTTTCATGTAAGCTCAATCATTTTGATTTATTTATTTCCCTCAAACTGTACAGTTCTTTAAAGCATGAGAAGATTAAACATTCAAAAAAAATTCTGGAACTGTATGCTGAAGAGCTAAACCTGACACAAAAAGTCCTTTTATTAATCAGTATTTTTGGCTTGTTTATCAGTTCTAATACATACATATCGTATACTGTATATATATATGTATATATATATACACACACACACAAACACGTGTTCTCCCTGACTCTATATTATACATATTTAAATAACCCTAAGTGGGCTATTTAAAAAGTGATATTTGTTACATTATGTTTTTTAAAACATACACGCAGAGTGTTATATTGTGTCATATTGTGTGTGTAGAAAGAATCTGTAGAAAAAAAAATACTCCTGAGCTCAAGTCCGCCATCAGTGTTGTTAAGGTATAGCAGTCAGCAGGTTTTTTGTGTTAATTTCTATTTCCTGTTGCTGTGCAGCTCTTTTATTGTATATGACCAATAAGCCCAATAACTCTTTTCTTTAAAGGCTTAATTTATGTTCAGTTGGCCGGTTCGTTGCATTACAATTAAAATCAATATCAATAAAGTCAAAAATGTGATGTGCAGTCAGGTTGAGGTGTACGAGTGTTCTCACTGATACGCTTCTTTTTTTACTCTGTTGTGGTGGTCCCTCGAGGACACATCATTCAGGCAGGACTATTGTTGCCATATCTTCACGAACCTTTTATTCCATTGCATAATTCCCCCTAGCAGCACAAATACCATCGTCTCGCTTTTGGTTTGCCATATTTGAAAGATCTATATGGAAGAGCTTCTGTGCTCCTATTGGTTAATGCCACAGATGTGAGACCAAGGTGCCAGAAAAATGCTATAATACACTACACTCTTAGAAAAAAGGGCTCATTGGAGTTCTATATATGAAGCATAGGGTTCTTTACTCAACTCCAAAGAACCTTTTATGTTAAAAAAGATTCTATAATGACAAGAAAGAACCCTTTTGGCACAAAGGTTCTCTATAGGCTATTATTCATTCATATATTATATTATTCTGCAACATTTTGTAGTTGTAATTAAATTATTGTTTATTAAACTGTTGTAGAAACTTAATATCACATTTTAATCATGCTGATTTTTGGAGGAGAAAAACTAAAACTCTTCATGTGATATTGATTTACTACACTCTAAAAAATGCTGGGTTGTTTTAACCCAATTTTGGGTCAAATATGGACAAACCCAAACATTGGGTTAAAAAATTTAATTGAAAAATGTAACCCAATGGCTGGGTTTGTCCATATTTGACCCAAAATTGGGTTAAAACAACCCAGCATTTTTTAGTGTGTACATAAAATGATATAAATATATACATTTTCTAACCCCCATATCTTGAATTTTGTGATCATTCACATGCATAAATAGATTTTAGGGTCTTGATGTTTGTCATTAATATGAAATGTTTAATCCGGAAAGGACAAAACAAATTATAATGAATGAACCCAAAAGTTCCATATAGAACCTTTTTCCTGGTTACAAAGAACCCTAAAGTGTTCTTCTTATTGAACCCTTAAAAATGGGTTCCAAATACGTAGTACTGATAGAATCTCTTAAGGTTCTATATAGAACCTTTTCTTCTAAGAGTGTACAATAGATCAAATAATAGATTATTGCATCTCGATGCCCACTGTCATTTACTAATCACCACGGCACCCTACACCCAGTGAGTCGTGCCAAAATTGGGCTGATATTGTGTAGTCTGAATGCGGCAAGCAAGACATATATTTTAAACTGGAATTCGAAAACGATCACAAGTTTAGTTTCTTCTGACCTTTGAAAGAACACTAAGCCAATCTCTTCTAACCTTGCTAGTCTTTGGAGTGTTTTCTAGCCAAACACTTTTTAGCTCCATCCAGAGCTGTCAGAAGGTGAAGGCGGCGCTATGGATGGTTTACGTGGATGGACTATGTGTTCTCCTGACTCTATCAATGTGGTAACTGAACTCCATGTCCTCCAGTCTGCTCTGATCTGATTGAGTTCAACAGTTCATGATCCACACACACACATCCTAATAGACACTTTCGCCATGATGTGATTCTTTCTGATACCATCCTCTCAACCAGCACTCTCTTCACAATAACAATATTAATCTTGACCTACCCATTTTGACTCATTTTACCAATCCTTTCAGACATCAAAAAAAATAAGGGATTTTGTGATTTCTTAAAGGGTTGGTAAAATGAGTGGAGCACAGATGAACTTTTAGCACATTTATTTAAAATACTGATCAATTTAAACACAAACTGCCCTCCGATTATGAAAACTCGCCATGCATTTCCCTTCAACCACTTGCTCTGCTTCCAATTAAAATATATGAGTATGCAAATCATTTTATTTCGATGGGTAAAATTAAGAATCAAAGAGGAATTATTATCAAAGCCCATCATATTAAAACTTAATCCCTACCATATACAGGGGGCGTTGGAGTGGGTGCGTTTTAATATCCGACATTCAGCGATACTCTGTGGTTCTGTTAGCGTGTGAAAAAGGTACGTTTGTATAACTTAATTTAAAGCAGGTCTGTAGGCCGAGGGATTACGCAAGGGTTTATGGGGGTGCGTATCACCGTTGAAATCTCCACGGCTATTGTTTGCCGATGACGACAGATATTACAGATGCATCGTTGGATGCATCTAACAGGATTACTAATCTCAAATGGACTCAGATTAAGATTAGGCAGTCATGTAAACAACCCATGATGCTAATGGCTCAAAAAAGTGTCCCCCTTTACCAAATACAAAGAGGTTAAAGGGTGGATTTTAAATACAGATGACTTAAAATCCCATTTGTGTCCCAAGTGTATTTGGGTTGAAGCATTGCTGGTGTTTTTTGTTAAATTGAGTTAAATTCCAGATGGGAGCACTGAGAAACAAAGGGCATTTGTGTAAACTGTCAATTGATTTCAAGCTCAAAGTGTCCATGCATAATTCATGATGTTGTGTTTGTTTCTTTTGCTTGTTTTTGGGACTGTTGGGACAATGCGGCTTATTATGTTTGCTTAGTAAATATTACTGGCCCAAAAAAGTGCATCTAAAAATGCATGAATTTCATTGCCTATGAAACAACTTATCAAACCGAGCGACACCTGCAAATAAATATGATTCATTGATGCAAATTTTTAAGTTAAATACTGTATAAATGTTCATTGAAAACCCAATAATCTTCTTTTAGTGAAATGTGCTTGAAGAGTACATTCTTTCTTTACAATAAAAGCTGCTTGCTTTGATTTTTTGATTCAAGTTTCAATTAAGTGAGCAATTACTTTTTGGGGCCAGTGTGCACTCAAATTCAACTCTCAAAATATAATTATGATCCTTATAACGTGTGTCAAAATATATATTTCAAATGTAAAATGACGAACAGCTTTAACCTGCTTAATTCACACGATTAAGCATTGTAACGGTTCACTAGCTGGCTAAAAGTCAACTATCTCCTGTGCAACGCAGATATCCAGCAGGACCCTTCAGATATGTGAGACATTTTAGTGCAAGCAATTTGTAATTACAGTCAGGGCAATTGAGCATATTGTATGTGACTGTAGAGTGAAATGGAGAAGCAATGAGACGTGGACCATATTGCACTGGAACTAAAGAGCTGACACCTGTGCATGTGTGTGTGTGTGTGCATGTGTGCAAGGGCTTCACATCTGATCTGAACAACAAAATCCACCCTTCAAAGCAAATATAACAAACACACTCAATACTTCCACACACCCATTGTATACTGTTTGTGCACATGAATATATATCTGGAATAGAAACACACAAAAATGTCCTAATGCACACAAAAACATGCTGGCAAACACACAAACATGCACACACACACACTCACTCAATCACTCACTGACACACACACGCACACACACACACACATAGGTTAGGCTGGCAGGGCCAGAGTGTATGACTGGGGTTATGTTGGGTGAAGCGGTCACATGTAAGGGGTGGAGTTTTGAGGTAAGGCAACGTATATCAATTTACGCTCACATTTTGCTCAGAAACTTATTAAGCTCTACTGTAAAATATCTTTAGGCATGTCTGAATTAATCTCAAAAATGGATATAAAGCCACCCATAAAAGTTTATATTTTATATACACGCCAGCCATAATAAATATATTGACCCCAGTAAGCAACAGATCATTCAAAAGCAAGATTATGTCATTTCTAAGAAGGGAATATTTGAATAAAAATTATACTTTAATCATTTTTTTCAGAGCATAACAAGGTCATGAGCAAAACTATTGTAAAAGGGGATATTTGTTGTTTTAAAACATGAAATATTAATATTTAATATGATCGTTCTGGCACTATACATTCTCAGGGTACCAAATTACATTAGTGTCAATGAAGTCAATGAGAATCAGCTAGACTTTTTAGTGGACCAGACATGCAAAAAAGGCATTGAGATGTCGATGGAGAGAAGCAGAATAAAGGAACAAGGTCTGGAAGAAAAAAAGAGAGAAGGAAACAACAGCAGAAGAAATGTGGATGAAAAGAACAAAGAAGAAAGAAAAGTTTGACTATGGTATAATATTCACCTTCACTGGGAATGACAAGTATGTAGGGCGTGGTATTTTGTCCCCTACCTATTACCACTAAGACAAGGTTTTACGTTCCAGGCCGGCATGCATGAGAGAAAAAGAAGGAAAGAAAAAATAGTCTAAAGAATTATGCTTTCAACTTGATCATCTGAGCTTCCCTCCAGTGAGTAACATTTGGCTGGAAAGGAAACTGAAATGTATATGATACAACAGGTAGGCTAATGCGCAAGGGAAATTTAAATTACTCCAGAATCATCTAATGGAACTGACAGAGTAGGCATAAGAGTTAGAGAAAATCTTATAAAAATAAAAAAAATGCAATTTATTTTTCCAAGTTGACGCCTTATGTGGCTTTGGTCTCCAATTCTATGAAAACTGAAAAGGAATAATAAAACTGTAATAAAAAATACATACATTTAGGGGGAATACACTAGAGACTGAATTGCATCTACTGTCATTTATTCTTGCATTTGCATTGTTTAAGCACTCGATTTAATAAAAGGAATTATGCAAATGAGGTGACTGTGCTAATGAGACTACAAAATGTGTGCTGAATTAAAAATTGAGTGTTACGATTTCCCCATTTTGCATGCCAGTTAGAGGATGCAGCAGATTGCTGCATTTTGACATATTAGTGGCGAGCCACACCGGAAGTAAGTTTCTTAAAATACAAAAATTGCACTCTGTGAGCTCTAGAAAATGAAGACAAACATATCTTACTGATATTTCGCTTACCGCCTACTTTACGTGGGAGGTAATATTTCCACATTAATCGTACCAGAAACAAATATATAAGGTGCAATCTAATGCACCCAGAAAAGAAATGTGTTTCAATTGAAATGAATGGAAATTACTTCAGTGCAGTGCTATTTTGTTCTCATTAAAATAGATTATGTGGCGAGTGAATAAGACGAATAAGGTTTTTACGTGCAACCGTTTTAGTGAATTCACCCGTAATCTAAACCTATTAAAAACTCCAACATTAAAAAGACAATTGAAAGGTAGAGAAACCTTAAATGTCTGTATTCAAGGCATCACAATTTTTAAACCATGTCGTTCTGAAAAAATGTAATTGTTTTTCTTTTTACAACCATAAGAACCCAACTCAGGACGGATCTATCAGGGATATGAAAGGAAAACAGGCCATGGGGAAAAAAAAAGCCTGACATGGAGCAAAATAAAATGAGTTGAGCAAAACAAACAAACAGGTGTGTGCGGAAGCAAGCTTATTCAATAAGATGGAGAAAAAAGCCAAAAGGTATGAAAGAAAAGTGGAAAAGAAAGAAAATGCGATGAGTCTGTCAGCGCTGCACGGCTATAGTGTCTCTTTATCCGTGATGTCCATTAAGTAATAGAAAGTCTCTTGTGATTGCTCTTTTCCTGGAAGTGATTATGTAAAAGGGTCTTTTTTACGGAGAGAGGGGGAAATGAAATGGAGCAAAAGAAACTGAACAAAATTGTTGGCCAGAGGCAGATAATCATGCAGGTAAAATAAAATGGGATTTCAGTTTTTTCAATGAAACCAGGAGCGCTAATCTCAGTCTGATGCAAGAGCTTTTTCAGACCGTACAATGAAAAGACTTCGTCCTTTTTTAAAAGTGATATATATACACCTCATCATGTTTAGTAATGGGTTCCACTATAAAATCAAAAGGTCTATTAAGAATACAGAGGAAACACATTTATAATATTAGATCTGCTTAATTTCAACCAAAACATGACTTGAGTTTCATTGAGTGTGTTTTAAACAGAACTATCCAAATATCAACCCAGCCAAAGAACTTTTCCAAAGCATGTCTCATCTGAATATACAAAGAAACAAGCAAAATAAGTGAATAAATCAATAATAATAATAAAATGTGTCATTCATACAAACTCACAATAAGTGAAACAATTCTCATACCTTTGGTAGCTAGTCGCACGCAGTTGATTTTGGTTTCCTGGAAGAGGAGAGGAAAGTTTGTGTTTTAATTAAATGTCAAAATGATACTGTATTGAGGAACATTGTTTTTGTCAAGCTACAGTGATCTTAGTAATTGCAACACAATGAAGTGCGGGTTATTTTCCATCAAGAGGTGCATGACATTAAGAAACAGTTAATTATATAACAACATTTCTAATGATAGTGAAGGCCAAAACAGAGAGAAGCCAACATTATTGTTACCCTTCCCGGTAACACTTTACTTGAATGAGGTGTGCATAAGACTGACATGACATCTTTATAATCATGTCATGACATATGTTATGAACATGAAGTTTTATGCATGTTTGTGACAACTGTCATTAAGTCTCATTCTAGTTATGACATTTTTAATGCAAATATGACACCTTGACATAAACCAATACATCATAACCTGTCAGTGTCTTTGTCATGACAAATTGCCATTACTAAGACAACACAACCTGTCATAAACATGACATAGCAGATTAATTATCAAAATTTAAGAAACCACCTAGCTTTATTGGTTAACATACATACATTAAACTGTATTGTGGTTGGTTTTGACATTGGCTGTCATGAAGCCATTATAACTTTTTAATGACAAATTCAATCAGTACCACTGTTTGAGGTCACACAAAATATTCATGACACAGTTATAATGGCCTCATGACAGCCAATGTCAAAGCCAACCACATGACAGTTTAACTTCAAGTTGTCATGACAAAGACACTGACAGGTTATGATGTTATGGTTTATGTCAAGATGTCATAACAAAGACATCTTAATGTCATATTTGCATTCAAAATGTCATTATTGAGTGAAAGACACTTAATGACAGTTTTTATGCATAAACCCTACTTCATATGTCATGTCATGGTTATGAAGGTGTCATGTCAAGTCTTATGCACACCCCTTCAAGTAAAGTGTTACCCATTTCCCCATGCATATACACTGTAAAAAAATCTGTAGAAATTACAGTAAATTACAGTAAACCTGGCAGCTAGTTGCCAGTAACTTACTGTAGATTTAAATTGATGTTATTTACTGGCAACAGATTGTTCAAAGTTAAAAGAACATTAAACATTACAAATCTTTACAGAATAAAACTAAAATAACAGCATCATGCAAAGCATTCTGGGAACCAAAATCTGAAGGAAAAAAACTGAAAAAGATTGATGAAGATTTCTGGTTTCCAGAATGCTTTGCATTAGATTATTTTATAGTTTGTATTATGTAAAGACAAAGACTTGTTAATGTTAAATGTTCGTTTAACTTTGAACAAACTGTTGCCAGTAAATATACATTAATTTAAATCTACAGTAAGTTACTGGCAAACTGCTGCATAATTACAGCAATTTTTTACAGTAAATTCACAAAAGTTAAGTAAAGGCATTTAATTAAGGTGACACAACTTGTACATATCATACCACATACTTGTTTTGATCCTAATCATATTTAAACAATAATACAGCTGTTAATTTAAATGACAAAAAAACAAACATTTCTATTCTATTCTATAGCATTCAAGGCTGCCTGGAATGGCCAATTATGACGATAAAAATCTCACTTGCATCCTTGGAATGCCATGTGTGGCGTGACAGGTGTTAATTAGTCGGCAGATTTGGGTGTGAAGTCTGTATGGAAGTTTAGAGCTCTGGAGACAGGAAGCCAGATGCTACCATGTGTTTCTGTGAGTGTTTACAACAGCCACTTGTTTTGAATAGATCTGCTGTCCTTGTGCACCTCATCTCAGTAGACACGTAAACAATAATACCTTCACATCACAGGGCCTTGAAAGGTTTTGCTAATGGCAAGTTATATTGTATAGAAGCCCGTGTTACACATCTGAAAAGTGTGCCAATCTCAGCGTTGGCACAAGGAGCTCTTTAGCATTACTCGTTTTCTTCTATGCTCATCTTTCTCTTTTATTTAAACTACTGTCTAGGTGGAGCAACATTTGAAGGTATCTCTATCGTTTATTACCAACACAGCAATGCAAGAATGAGCATTTAAGTTGCAGTGGCTGAGGCATTCACACCTGTGTCTGTGCACATGTCCAGAGAGTGCTCGTACCCTGATTAGTGCACTACAAGTTGCATTTGATAAAATCATCAGCTAAAGGTAATAAATAAATCTCACAAACACACAGCAAAATTCAATACTAATTTTTCTTTTTGCTTTATTTAGCACTAATCAATATCACTTAGGTGTATTCTGCATAAATCGTTCAAATGAATCTGGCAACTGATTCTTTACACCGGCGATACACTGGTGTTTGCCAGATGAGAAGTTTATCTATTATCTTTTCACTCTTTTAATTCCTTTTATAACTGTATCATCTTTAGATCTTTTTTTGATTCCTTTTATAACTGTTTTAATTTTCCTTTTCTTCTATTTTGTAATTATTTTGATTCCTTTCTAGCACTTTGAATTACCATAGTGTATGAAATGTGCTTTATAAATAAACTTGCCTTCCCTTGCCTTTACAAGTGCAGACCAATAGCTGAAGATCTAAAATAAGTTAAAATAGTTGGTTCTAACTCATTTAATTGTCTTATTTTTATATATAAATTATCAAAATTAACATAACTAAGATTTGTTTTGATCTCACATGGCCTGCATTTGGATTTGTGTTAGATCTTACTTAAAATATAAATGCACCATTTTTGCATCATACTTTTAAGTAATTCCAACTTGGAATAATTTTACATAAAATAAACAAGAAAACCTTTGTTATATGTACTTAAATGTTTGAGTTTCACGAGTTCACTTTACTTAAAAATATATGTAACGTGATGCATTTATTTTTAAGTAAAGAATGTTGCATGAACTCAAATATTTAATTTCATATAACAAAGGTTTTCTCAAAACAACAAAGTTGGAATTACTTAAAAGTATGATGCAAAAATGGTGCATAAAATCCATCAAATTTTTTAGAGTGTATGTTGACAAAAACAGACTAAAAAGTTTGTTAGCATAAATGCTCATTGTTTGCTATAAACGAAAACATGGAATAAAACTTAATGCTATAGCTAGTGTGTGGTAGCTTAAATGTTGCTAAAATGTTTTTAGCGTATTCTGGATGGTTACTTACTGTCTCAAGTCAAAAAAGTCAATCCTAGAGTCTATGACATTCAGACCCCTATGTATATGGCCCCAGTCCAAGTAAGTCTATGGGATTTATCATCTGCCAGCTCAAAACCTTAAGTTTGATTGCTTAGAAAAGTAAAAGCACACATGTCCCCAACAGGACTCATGATTTCAGGTACCATTTGCATGTTGATTAAATGACTAACCCTAACATAAAAGTAATGAAGCTCACCTTACAAAACACCACTAATAAATCAATCAGAAAAGCACATTGAAGAGGCAATACAGGCAGTCTCTCACCAAGCATTTATTTTATAACTTCACTATGCCATTATCAGTGCCACTCTTCAGAAACACACTTCATTGCACATATCAATTTGGCTCATGAGAATCAAACCCAATATGAGTTTCTCAAATACATCCAATGCTGATGAATGCAAACACAACACAGACCTCAACTCACACGGTTGACACTGAAAAATGATCCGTCAATGCAGAGGAAAAGGGCAAATACTGAACACGTGACCTTGCTGTCAGTGGCGGTTTGTCCCATCTGATTGTGCTATTGAAGCAGGGGTGGATTGACACAGTGAAGCAGAGAAGGGTCCATATGTGAGCAGACCATCTGTCTGTCACAGAGTGCTATTGGACATGCAGGGTCAAACACACTAGCCAATGTAAAATGGGCGAAAGTAATACTGTTCGAGTTTTAAGAGGATTTCCCATGAAGATATGGATACACATGGATAATGTTTTTTAAAAGATTTTTTTCCAAATAAATGCTGTTTTTTTCTGTTTTCAACATTGATAATAATCAGAAATGTTTCTTGAGCATCAAATCAGCATATTAGAATAATTTCTGAAAGCATCATGTGACACTAAAGACTGGAGTAATGATGCTGAAAATGCAGCTTTGCATCACAAGAAGAAAATACTGTACGTTTTAAAATAAATTTAAATAGATTTTTTTTTAATTGTAACAATATTTCACAATATTACTGTTTTCACTTTATTTCATTTCTAATAAATGCAGTGACTTCTTTCAAAAAACATTTGAATTTTTTTATGACCCTAAACGTTTTAACAGTAGTGAATGGCTCTCTGAAATATATCAAGGTTCTGAAATTCATGTTTACATGTTATTCTTTGGTACTTCCAAGAATATCATGATTGAACTGCAGACAGTACCATATGAGTATACCATGATCAATCAAAGCTCATCACAAGCAACTCTTCCACATGAGAGTTAATACCATTAGCCTATATGAGAGCCGCACAGTGTAATTATGCACAGTGTGAAAAATTATCATGTTTTAATGGTACAGACTATTAATTTGTTAACAGAATGTTTCCTTACTATATGCGGTAAATAACTGTGATAGATCTAATGGTACATTTAATGTGAATTTTACTGTAAAATACCGTTTTTGGAAGTGAAAAAGAACAACTCATTGTATAATTTACAGAGAGAAAAAACGTAAATGAACATTCCCACAATTCTCTTGTGACACTCCACACTTGATGTGGGGGATTTTTGTTGGGATCACAGTCTTTTCAGTGGTCTTAGTTTTTTTCCTTATCAGTTATGTACATTAGGGTTTATGTTACATGTAATGTTGTTAAATTAGTGTTTATTGCACTTTAAAAATGTCATGTGTGTTACCATGATGGTGTTTAATGTTTGTGTTGGTGTTTAATACCATTTCTTCAATGGTATTAACTCTCATGTGGAAGAGTTTGGTTGTGATGAGCTTTAATTGATCATGTGACTCTCATCAATGCTGTGATTGGTGGTTCTCAGTGTGTTACAATGGTACAAAACAGATATTAATATTTCAATATGTCAGTAAATGAACATTATATCAGATATTGAAATACGGTTTATTACTGTAAATTTTAAGTCTGTAAAACCAACAATGTTCCTACTAAATGTTTGACGGCAAAGTTCTGGCAACCACAGCTGCCGGTTTTTTACCGTAAAATTATGTTTTATTTTTTACAGTGTACATATCTAAACTCTGATGCCATCACTGATTTATGGTACCACTCCAGTACTTTCTGAAAGAGAAAAGGGTGAGAAGAAGGAGGTGAGGGCCGAATGTTAGCGGTTCTTCGTTTCTGAGAGCAGCCGGAGCGCTGGGACTTGGGGAATGGAATAATAGGAGGGGGTCTCGGCTGATGGGAAACATCCCTACAGGAAGTGACAGCTGAGCTATACTGTCTGCCCCTCCAGTCAAATAATTCACTGACAGACTGTCAAAGGCTTTTTACGATGACTGTGTAATGAGCGGAGAAAAACGCAGAGAAAGATGGAGAAAGAGGTATGAAAAAGAGCAAAATCTTTGCAACTCAGGGCAAACTGCAAGGTGAGAAAAGAGACTTCATGTAAACATTTAACTCAATTATTACTGATAGACTACACTATTACTGTTGGCAGATTGGATATAAATACCGGATATTTACAATTTTTTTAAAGAAAGATAAGTGATGCGGTCTGTGCAATGATGCTAAAGTGTTGTGGCTCATTGTCAGGGTGTTGCTAAGGGATGCCAAGTTGCTCTGAAGCACATTTCTATGCGGTTGCTATGATGGTTAGGGTGATCTGAAACAAAATGGAAGCAAAAAAGAGAAATGGGACATGCATGACAGTTTGGAAAGAAAGTAAAAGCAAAAAGAGAGACCATAACTTCACAGACCAATCCAACTGACTGCAGTTTACTAAGCTTGAATGACATGATTGCATTGATGTGTTTAAAAAGAACATGGGACTCTTATGACAAATGCTTAATGGTTAGCTTGAGAAGTTGAAGAATATGGATTTCATGTCACTGTCCAGCATTTTGCCATGCCTACTAGAGCTAATCCACATGACAGCAGATTTACAGTCAATACGTTTTTCTAGTTGGTCACTCACTCGATTCTGGAGCATGTTATGGATTAGTTAGTCATTACAGCAGTTTTTTTGACAGGCTGGTCACAATTCTCTTCTGATGACAACAGCTACTGCTGGAACCCCAGGTAAACAAGTGCAAATACATTGTTTTCTGTAAATTTTGGCCCAATAAACTGCAAACTGTATAACACTACATTATAACAATTAATTTCCCCCAAAACTAAAATCACTAACAATGCCATAGCAATGATACAGCCATTCATTAGCAACTATATCTTGGGACAAGAATGTCAGTCACTCTTTTGACTTGGACCAGTCAGCAACTATCTAATAACCACTCTAGCAACCACATAGCAACCCCCTGGTAACCACCCACAAAATCATGGGACGCGAGTTCAGCACGGGAAAGCACTATTTGTTTTTGTTTAAATAAAAGTAAATATCTAGTTGATTTCTCTTTTTTTAATCTATTAATTTGTCATAATCAACTGTTGCACAATCAGGCTTATCAAAAATATCACTTCCTAGAAGACGAACAAAAGAGAGATAACAAAATCACAAATTAAAGTGCATCACAATTTGAGCCGAGTTCTGCCGTATTTTCAACAGATTTTGAAAATGGGATGCTTATAATTATGAATTATGAACACGGGTATGAATGATTACAACAACCTCCTGAGGCAATCATCTACACATTAGGGGCTCGGGAGGAAAAAACGCTCCAGTGAGAATGAATAAAAGAAACGTGCAGCACAAAATGACAAAGAAAAGTGGCATCAGCCAGTCGTCTGGAGGTATTTGAGACAGCAGAGCTACAATTTCAGGAGCTGCTGCTTTGGAGAGTAACACCTCCAGTTTGGTGAAATGTATTACCAAGAGGATTAGGCAAAAGAAACTAAAAAAAAAAAAAAAAAAAAAACAATGACACGGAGTTTGCTTTTGCTGTCTATAGTCTTTCCATTCATACACAGCACTCTGTTTTTCATAAAGAACAAAGGAAAGCATGACAGCTGAGTGCAGTGTTAGGTGTAAATGAAGATAGAAACAGCAAGAGATTCTTAAAAAAACGTGTGAAACAAGCGCGAGACGCTTCAAAAACACTCCCAACCACCGCAAGAAAGAAATGTTTTGTCTCCATCCAAATACTATCAGCCGCTGATGAACTGTAAAGAACAACAGGAAGAGGGTGATATACCAATTAACCCTTGATTAAGGCTATTCCTATTTAATTCATGAATATATGAATACAGCTAAGGATTTCACTGCACTTGCAACCAGTCCTGGCTGGATTTCGAACCGGCGTCTCTGGCATGGGAGATGGGCGCGCTAACATACTCATGCACCTCTTAAGACCGGGGGAGTGAGGTTTACTTGCACAGCTTTTACTAGCTTGCCTCCGTTACACTGACCCACCATAAACCTCACTCCCATCTGGGTCATGGCACCAATGTAACCGGTCTTGACCCGTTTCAAGCGGCATTCGAATCTCCGTCTCCGGCATAGAGACAAAGATGCGAAAAAACACATTAGGATTCGAACCGGCGTCTCTGGCATGGGAGATGGGCGCGCTAACATACTCATGCACATCTTGAGACCGGGGGAGTGAGGTTTACTTGCACAACTTTTACTAGCTTGCCTCCGTTACACTGACCCACCATAAACCTCACTCCCATCTGGGTCATGGCACCAATGTAACCGGTCTTGACCCGTTTCAAGCGGTATTCGAACCTTCGTCTCCGGCATAGAGACAAAGATGCGAAAAACACAATCTCCATTTCACATTGAGCACATGAAAACTCTAAATGCAAACCTATTGGATAGTAGGCAACAAGGTAGCCTGGGAAAACCCAGAAAACTTTCGTCAAATTTAGATTTGCTGATTTCCAATCTGTTGAAATCGAGGCACAAAATCAGAAACGTTGGGACGGGCTTTACACGATGACGACAGCGCTTGGATTTTGAAGCAGATTGTGCAGCCTACATTACAAAGATGGATGCCGTCGTCGAACATCACTCGTTCGAATCAGATATTGTGTCTGTTTTAAGCGATTTGAACATTTCCTTTTTGTTAAAACTGCGTAAATAAGAACACTTGGAGACGATTCTCCGCCGGCCGCCGCTTTGCATACGTCATCTCCTTCATCGCTCTGATTGGTTTTAAGTCTACCCGCGACATCCGTTGGTGTCGCCCCTCTGGAAATGATTTGTCTATGACTGCTTTGCCAGACCATAACTCAGTTACAACTAAGAATGGTCTGGTTTTAAACAGGCTAGCAAAAAGGCACACAATTTGGACATTTCATAAGGTTTTTAAAATAAAAAAATCGAATACATTAAAATAAATCAATAAAAAAAATTAAAAAAATTAAAAAAAACCTACCAAAAAAAAAACAATAAAACTAATAATATCTTCTTATTTTTCCTATTATAATTATTTTAATTCTAAAGAGCATCTTGTACTTCAATTGAAAAAAGGAAAATCATTTTCTCACAATTTGATTTAGAAATATTGCTGCTAAATAAATATTTCTTAAATAACATGATGTTATTTATGTGACATGATGAAAACGTTTTGCATGCACTTTTTTGCACTTTATTTGTGGCTTTTTGGCCTATATTCATGCGTGGATCTCTTTTTCTTATTTTTACACTTGACCATTAAACACTGTCTTTTTTTATATAACAGCTGCCACACTCCAACAAACAGTGATCTCTCTTTTAACAGGTCGTGGCTTTTAAACACAAGCTGTTTTCCTCTAGAGTAGTGTTTGTTCCTATTAGAGCAACACGTCAGTGGAAACAAAGTGCCACAAACCTGTCCTTTCACTCGCCACACACCGAACACAGGACGTTCTTTGCAGGTTCCATTTTGTTAAAAGCTGCATGTGTTTCAATCTCTGTCTAGTGTGAGTTCAGCCACTTAAACGAGTGAGTGCCTCTTCACAACTCCGTATCCCTCTTTCAGAACAAAAGACGCCTGCAGCGGCAATTACTTGCTCTTTTAGCCCGAGTGTCTACGGCCCTGTTCACAAACACACCGGAGGGACAAAAGCAAGTGGAGGAATCCTAAATTAGCTTAGAACAG
Organism: Hybognathus amarus; assembly: GCA_030378365.1. Classification (NCBI taxonomy): domain Eukaryota; kingdom Metazoa; phylum Chordata; class Actinopteri; order Cypriniformes; family Leuciscidae; genus Hybognathus; species Hybognathus amarus. The sequence goes on from JAQIUQ010004281.1 coordinate 206,747, forward strand.
TTTGAGACCACTATTCCCCTACTGTCCCTCCCCCTCTCTGTCCATCTCTGGCAAGACTGATGTGATAAAGTTTATCAAAATTGACCTGGTGCTATTAGCAGTGCCAGGAGAAGCTCTGTGGGCAGCGGCGCTCTGAGATGGCCGCGTTTACTGGACTGCTGCTACACTGAGATCAAGAAACCGCAGTATTTTCATCTTTAAAGGTCGAACTGAAGATGAGGAGGAAGCAACCAATGATTGGCTTAAGCAGAGATAAGAAAAGTATTTTTCACCCCCCAAATTACGCACTTCATCTTTAAGCAAATGAAAAGGCCTTTAAAAGTCATGCTGGCATTTCGCCTCTGTGGAAAGTATTAATGATGACTAGCAAATTTAATGTGGACTACAGTTCCCTGCTCATGCTGACATTATAGAGCAAAGATCGGTTATTAGAGAGCATTGCTCATTGGAAATGAAGTTCTGGTTTTGTAAATAACTTCTACAGTGGCCCCTACATGTATGTGGACACTTAAACATCTCTGAATTTTTAGATATATTGGGATATAAATTTGAATTTGGGATACAAATTATATTGGGATATACTGAAACAAATTTGATAGAGAAAGACTAAAATAGTGTTTTTTTTTGTTTTGTTTTTTTGTTTTTTTTCAAAACATACTCTGATAATCTTTGGATATTTACAGCTTTAAATTTTACAGTTTAATAGAAGACTTGAAACATGCACTTGATGGGATATTTTGATATTATTCAGACATTATTATTTGATGCTTTATTGTCCCAAAACATTTAGAAAAAGCAGAGATATTGTTTTCTATTTTTATGCGTAACTATCATTTATGCACCAAATGCATCAAGTCAATAAATGAATCTACTAATGACAACTGCTACACTGTAAAAAAAAAAAAAAATTTCATGATTTGTAATCACAACATTTTTTCTTTTGTCAAATCAACTTAAATAATTTGTGTAGTTCAGATAACATAATATTTTGAGTTTCTGGTGATTAAATCAATCTCCTTCATTGTATTAACACAATTTTTCAATTTCAATGAACTTAAAATTTTAAGGCAACCAGGTTACTTAATTTTTAAGTTAAACCAACAATATTTTTTTACAGTGTAGATCAAGTCGGTTTGAATAGCTATCAATATGACAGGTAATCTAACCACTGAATTGTATTGTGAATTTATTTGTAACTTTGCGCCATGGAATAGAAAAATAAATAAATCCAATGGCAATAGGGTGACCAGTCCTCTAAATCTAGGCCATTGTCCCGAATGTTGTCCCGAATCCTGCCTTAATTGTCCTGAAATTTACACACCAAAGCAAAATCTTGAGTATAAAACATTAATAACTGTCTGTGAAGCTCGAGTCGTCCTGCAGCCAGCCCCCGCCGGCTGCTCATTGGCTGCCGTTCTTGTTTTTTTTAAAGTTCTAGCAAAGATATCGTAAGGCGCGATTTTAGATAGCTATGCATTGATAAGATCACTTTAATTCATTCAGTTTCGTTGACATGGCTGGTGTACTGTTAGGGACACACCGCTAAAAAGCAAAAACGTCTCTGCTGGTACCAGGATGAGTGGGTGTGGAAGTATATATTTTATATATACAAATTAATTTGGTTCAAAATGTGTCTTTTATTATAGGCTATGTACTCTAATATCAGATATCAATATATAATAGGGTGACCAACAGTCCTGTTTTCCCAGGACATGTCCTGTTTTCACATCCTGTCCTGGCCCTCCTGGCTGTTCTTTATAAAGTGATGAAAATGTCCTGGTTTTCAAAAAAACTGCTGGGAAAGATCAGCTCTACAGCAAAATATAGATGGGCAAACAAGGAGGATGAGGAAGAAAAACAGGATAAAGAGGAAGAAAACTAAAGATATAAATATATTTTGTTAGTTCTTTTTGGTAAGTTATTTTTGAGAGATATTTTTGTTTAATTTGGAGGTATTTTTTTGTAGTTATTTATTATTTATATATTTACTTTTGTAATACAGAAGTGACATTATTTCATTATTTTTGAAACCTGTCATAATAAAACGTTGAGTAACCTCCAAGAAAAATTAGAGTCTTGTAATATAACAATTTTCTGTTTATACACAGGAAGCATAGTACTTTCAGTGTATTGAAATAAATAAGGCATCTTTGAGTAACTTTGAAGAATCTGTTTGCTGGGCCGAGTGTCCTGGTTTTTGGTAATCAAAATATGGTCCCCCTAATATATAATATCATAGTAGGCCTACATACAATCCCCCCTCGTCCCGAATTTCAGCCAATCTCATCTGGTCTCCCTAAACGACAGCACATTTACACCGAGCGTTTCTCGAACACACTTGGAACAAGGTAAGTTGAAAACAAATCTGAACTACCAACCTAAATCCATATTTTATGCATGAATCTCCAATCAAATTATCTGGGTCACGGTCTGAGGTTGTTTTTGAGTGCTTTTCTCCAGCCGCCTGAGAATGAGAGATCGAATTGAATCAAATCCAATCAAATCGGGAACCACATACTTCAAAACGCAGTGCCACTCAGCAGGCCCAAGCAGAGCCTTTACAGAGCGCATTATGCCTGCTAAATGCTAATGTGTGAAATATATGTATAAATACTATTCAAATATCCTTGTTTCTATGATAGTCTTGCAATTTTGGCGGATAAACAGCATGTTCTACTAGACTTTGTAGAACTGGTGGGAAATATACTTGATTGCCATGAAGATAATGACATTGCACAGAAGATTTGTTTTTAAAATCTAATTCATAATTTCATCCTTTTTTTATTCTGGGTGAAATATGACCCATCCTGGACTCATGAGATTTCCAAATCAATACTCAAGCGTCAACATTTATCAAGAACAATGAACTGGTAAATGAATTAAGCAGTAAATGAAATACTCACCCCATTGGCTTTGCTCAGGGCCTGAAAGTAAATGCTGTAGCTTTTGGCTGGTGACAGCGGTGCGTTCCAATAGCCATTATAAGTCTTGTTGTCTCCTATAGTAAAGGGCTGTACCACAGCAAGGCTAACAGGGGGAAGTTCAGCAGCGAAATAGTGAGGTGAATCCAAGATGGAGGCATTTCTGAAACTAACAGGAATGGAGAAACACTCCAACACATCAGCGGCTCGGCGAACTTTCTTCTTCCGTTCCTCTGAACCACCACTTGATAAGCACTAGAGAAAAAATAAGTTGCATTATTGAGCTAAATATCAAAACAAGGAACTAATATGTCATTATTGTGGTTTCTCAAAGAATATTTAAAGGGGTAGTTTGCTGATAATTTACTCACCCATGTCATCCAAGATGTCCATGTCTTTCTTGTCTTCAGTCGAAAAGGAATTAAGTTTTTTGATGAAAACATTCCAGGATTTTTCTCCATATAATGGACTTGCATTGGGTGCCAAATGGTTCAAGGTCCAAAAGACAGTTTCATTAAAGCTTTAAAGAGCTTTAAATGATACCAGACCATGAATAAGGGTCTTATCTAGTGAAACCATCGGTCATTTCAAAACTAAATCAAAAAGTTGAAGTTTTATAAGCACAAATGGTCGCCTTGCGTTCGTGACTCTCCTGTTCAAACTCGTTCATCAAAATGAACAAATCTTTTTTCGAGTCGTTTGGTTGATTCAATGAACGAAATGAACGAGATGACTCGACAAAAGATTCGTTCATTTTGAGAGTCACAAACGCGCATCACAGAACAGAGCAAGGCGAGCATTTGTGCTTATAGAACTAAAACTTTTTGATTTATTTTTTAAATGAGCGATCGTTTCACTAGATAAGACCCTTATTCATCATCTGGTGTCGTTTAAAGCCCTTTGAAGCTGCACTGAAACTCTCATTTGGACCTTGAACTGTTTGGTTACCAGTGAAGTCCATTATATGGAGAAAAATCCTGGAATGTTTTCATCCAAAACCTTAATATCTTTTGAACTGAAGAAAGAAAGACATGGACATCTTGGATGACATGGGGTGAGTAAATTATCAGCAAAAGTTTTTCTTTAAATGTAAACTACTCCTTTAATGAAGAAGTTCTATTTAATTTTTTTTTTTTTTTTTTAGGTAAAACGTGAAACGTAAGCCATTTCTTGATTCATGACATGACTTGATTCAATGCATTGGGAATTATAAAAAACTACCCTTTGTCTTAAGAATAAGAGTAAGAATAAGAGTAAGAATAAGACCAGCAGCATTGCATTAGGAAAAGTTTAAAGTGTACATTTTGATTTCATATTTCTGTAAGCATATGCTTGATTTGGGAGATATCTTCAGCTAGTGATGGCACATCCAAAAAGAGAGAGGCAGTTGTGCCCGAGGCAATTTAACAAGCCATTAAAACCATCTAAGAATCACAGAAGGCCCTGTCAACCATCAAGAATTCTCCAACGCTAACAACTACTGTAGCTGCTAAACATCTCTATTAAACTCTCTTTTTGAAAAAAAAACCCACAACTCTTTAAACCTGCATGAGATCCAAAAATACACAGCTTCTCCTCATGAGGCAGGCGATGCGGTAGAGTGCCAGCAGAGGGAAATCTCCACTACGGTAATTAGCTGGAGGGGAAGTGTGCATGGGGCTTTTGAAAGTGCTCATCATGGGGAGGGATTGGAGAGAGACACGTGTGTGTTTCAGAACACAGTGAATAGATAAGGACATTTTTTGAGCTCCGTGTGCTAATAGTACTTGTTTGCAATTATGTGGTCTTACGCCAAGAACATACTTCCCAATTATGTGCAATTAGGGAAATGTATGTTTCGCCGAAAAGACGTGGCAAATTATCCTAGCCTCTAATCTGGCATCTTTCATAAGGGATAATTTCCCATGACCAAAGAGGCCTGCCTGCTTTTTTCTTTTAAATACACAGGATCTCCATTTCAAACTAATGGCTTTAAGTGCACGCTGGATGTCGTGTGTTGTGTGTCTGCTGTAACCCCGGTCGAAAGCTTCTGTAATTATAAACAATTTGCAGTTGCGGATTTTTCATAAAGACGCTTATGGATTGCCAGGGTCATATGCTTTATAGAGCACACTGACAATGGAAAAAACATCCCCTAAAATCATTTTCCCACTTGCTTATTATTAAACATGCATCACTTTTTTAGGATTTTGTTTCACCCTTAAATATATATTAAATATAAATATGCAAAAATGAATAAAAATTGTAAAAATATAATATAAAACCAGAATAGTGCATGCAATTAAATAAATATCCAATGAACTCTCATTGCACATCAAGGGTGCAGTTCTTCCAAGTTAGTGGCAACTTGCAATTTCGAGAATTTGCCAAAATCTGTTGCACATTCACAGACTGAATTTCCACACAGAGAAAGACTCTGTTTGTGTGCCAAAACACAGCCAAATGGACCAGGATCCCTCGAAGGCTTAGCATACAAATGATGCTTATTTGAATGACTGCATTTAAAAACCCTCAGGACCCCGAAGTGAATCAACAGTAATACACTTCTTCATTCAGACTATGTGCTGGACCCCTCTTCAATGATTGGAGAGAATGATCATGGGCAATTTCGTGTATTCTTGTCTTCTTAAAAATAAATTCTTAGATGTCAACGAGTATCTACAGCTCGAACAGCTGATGTTTGGACCAACAGCAATGTTACGATTTTAAATGCACTCATATCTTGAGAACACATTTGACAAGTACTTTCTAAGACAATATGGTAATTGCATACAATGTCAATCAGTGTAAAAAACAAATAAGCAAAATACATTGGACTGGCCAGCGGCATGACGAGAGGCAAACTCACCTGACAGGAGCCCCTCGTGATTGGGCGGGTTTTAAGAGGACGGTGATTGTCGTGTCTGTCTCATTGAGAGGAGAGTCGGTCTCATATTCAGGCATGGATGGAGCTGCAGACACAGAATTATGTTAAAGGACAAGGACTATAAAGAAAGGATATAAAGAAAGCATGTGCTTTCTTATATGCTTTCTAGCACAGACAACCTCATCTCAAGTGACAAGGACAAATGGAAGAGAAACAGATGTCTAAAAACTTTTATAAAACGCACTTTTTGTCTAAAATGCCCTTTTTTCAGTTTATGTAACACAAGCATGAAGTAAGTGTATTTGCAAGTATAAATATGTAGTATACAGTAGTGGCCAACAGTGATATCCAGCCTAGGAAATGTGACATCTTCACACTTTATTCAAATGTTATATTTTAATCAATATTATTATGTAATAATATATATAAGTTTAGGGTCTGTAAGATTTTTATGTTTTAAAAAAAGTCTCTTCTGCTCACCAAGGCTGCAATTTTTTGATAAAAAATACACAAAAAACACAGTAATATTGTGAAATATTATGACAATTTAAAATGATTAAATTTTTTAAATTAAAATTATTAAACTTTTTTTATTTTAATATAATATATGTAACAAAAGCTTCCCATTTCAGATAAAAGCTGTTCTTTTGAACTTTCTGTTCATCAAAGAATCCTGAAATAAAAATGTAAAAAACTGTTTTCAACATGGATAATAATCATACATGTTTTTGGAGCATAAAATCATCAAATTAGAGTGATTTGTGAAGAATCATGTGACACTGAAGACTGGAGTAATGATGCTGAAAATTCAGCTTTTTTTCAGAGGAATAAATTACATTTTAATATACAGTATATTAACATAAAAAAAGTCATTTTAAATTGTCATAACATTTCACATATATTACTGTGTTTTTTGTGTGTTTTTTGTTAAAAAAATGCAGCCTTAGTGAGCAGAAGAGACTTCTTTTAAAAACATAAAAAATCTTACCGAACCCTAAACTTTTGACCGGTAGTGTATATATATATATAAAATCCTCATATTTTGATGGTTTAACTTCAACTTGTAGTGTCATAAAAAAAAACAGTAAAACTGTACAACTTCTTGACTGTTTTTACAAACTAAGAGATATGTTGAAGTTGTTGTCTGTGGCAATCGACAGCATGCTTTAGAGTTTAGCTTGTTTTGAAGCCTGAACTCAGCTGCCATTCAAACCCACAATGTTTTAATATTATGTATAATTAATATTCATGCTTTTGTAAAAACATTCATTTCTCAGTATTTACTCCTAAAGCATACCGTTTGGAAGCCTGACTCAGAGGTCATTACTATGTAATCATACTGAAAATGTCACTCTCTCAATACAGTGTTTAGATTCAGTGAACAATACGGTTTTAATAAATGGTGTCTGGCGTGCTTCACAAATGCCACGTCATTATGAAACGGAACGAACTGACAGCCGCGGGCCACAGAAATTGGGCTGAAACTTGTGGAGGATGTTGTTTACGATTCATGTTCTCATTATTCCGTTCACTTTACATTAACTGTATTCCAACGACATTATGCCAATAACACAACACGCTAATGAGATTTTCGCTCCAGCAAAGCTTCTTTAAGATACAAGAAAAAGTCAAAATGACAAAACTAATTATGCAAATTTTAGAAATGCAAGGAATAATTATGTAAACAATCAAATTAAGCTTATTTAACCCCATCAGTTCATGTCCCTACATTACCATTTCATGCATTATCATCAGTCTGTCTGACGTGAATCCTCTACATCCATGAAGAACAAGTGTCTGTCACATTAACTCAATTAAAATGCAACCTGAGGGTCTGTTTTATTATAATTGTGTATAATTATCACTTCACTGTTGGAAAATACCCAACAATCTGAGCCTGAAACACTCACCTGCGATCTTGGTGGCTATACGGGTGGTCACGGGTAGGGCCGAAGCCTTTATTTGTGCTGGCTTTCAAAGTAAAGTAGTATGTGGTGCCAGGATATAACCCAACGAAGAGATGATGGGTCTCATTTTGGAGTTTGAAGACCCGGCCACGTTGTGTTGTCAAATCTGCACTGGGGTCCAGGGAGCCAAGAGCCTTATAGGTGATCTAATGAAAGAGACAAGTCCATTCAATCATCACAATCACTTCAATAAGAGTCTTGGAGATGCATTGGAGACAAAAGCATACATTTAAATGTATTATAATAAGATATTACAATTATGACATCATTTGTTTAACTTAAAAAAATTAAGTAACCTGGCTGCCTCAAAATTTTAAGTTCATTGAAATGGAAAAATTGAGTTAATACAATGAAGGAGATTGATTTAATCATCGGAAACTCAAAATATTATGTTCTCTGAACTATATAAATTTTTTAAGTTGATTTGACAAAAGAAAAATGTTGTGATTACAAATCATGAAAATATTTTTTTACAGTGTCGTTTCGAAACCCAAATTACTTATACGGGTTACTCATTAGGGTTTGGAGCAAATAACAGAGATTTAAATTTTGGGTGAATTTATCCTTTAAGCATTATTCTTCTTATTAACATCAACCTTTTGAAACACGGAGAGCAACGTTTTTGTTTTGCTGGATCTCTTACAGTTAAATTGGCTTTTCTGCACTTATGTTCTCTCCAAATATTTGAGAGAATTTCATTGACTAGAAATGCATCCCAAATACAATATTCTTCTTACAATGAATAACAAGAAAATTCAGTACACAGTGCTGTAAATACAAGCGCCTTATTAAAACACATTTAAGTGGATCTGCTTCAAACATGTATATGATGGAAAACAATAGCAAATAATTAACATGCCCCAAAACAATAACTAAACTAGGTTACAGAAAACCATTTTCATGCTAAGACGTGCATACGTCATATCTCAGAGGAGGCTGATGGAAATTGATGGTCACAGTGTATATGGGTAATCAAAACATTTTAGCCCTGACGTTTCACACTTCATAACTCCATTCCACAATTCAAATCAAATAAATTGACAGCTGGGTGCCTGGCAGGCCTGCTGCCTAAAAGCTTTTCATGCATAGTGGAGTGATTCAAAATGCCCTCTAAACACTGTCTCTCTCTCACACACACACACACACACGCAACTGCTCACTGACCACAGGCAACAAGAGTCAGGAGGAGCAAATCTGCACATTCAAACCAAATATCACTCCAAAAATTCCACACACACACATATACAGACACAAATATGAGAGAAAGACGCAATGATGAAAATTTTCAGAAATACGACAAATTAAAAAAAAATATGACATCTACATGATGGGTCACTTTTGGAACTTGACACCGCTGGAATAAACACTACCACTGTATATTTAAAATATGTAAGACATGCAGTAACAGTATCCAAATATAGGTTTTCCTTTTTCAAACTAGTATCAGTTTAAACCTTCATGCTTGTTGTTTCTGTTCATGTCAAAGGATTGTTTATACCAGCACATTTTTATGCTTTCCAGTGGCATAGTTTTGATTTAATATGCTATCATGTTTAATGTTCGGTCAGTAAATCACACGGTGCCACTGAGGTGTGGCGGAGCAGCCTAATGATATATACTGCCAAACACAAGTTTACATGTTATGGATTATGAATCAGTCTTAATAGAGAATTACAGCCTGAATGTTGCTTTTACAGCTGAAAATTTACTGTGGATGAACTGAAATGTTTAAACCCTCTTCATGCCTGTTTGGAAAAACAGGTATTTCTCTCTCTCACCGTTACAAAAGGCATCATCCCATTCTTAATTTTGCTCTTTAATTTATCCTACTCTCAAAACTCCATGACATGCTGTTGATTGCCACAGACAATTTTTGATATTTCTCTCAGTTGATGAAAACATTTAAAAAGTTAAAGCAGTCAGTTAGATACTTTCACAGGTGTTCCTGTAAACGAAAGGCCATTAGTGATTGATGAGAGGCTTTTTATTAAAGGTCCTTTTAAAATATCATCTATTGCCTTTAGCATAGATCCTTGTTGGTGGATGTATGGTTGTTTGGGTGGGTGGATGGATGGATGGATGGGTTGGTTGGTTGTTTGGGTGGGTGGGTGGATGGGTTGGTTGTTTGGGTGGGAGGGTGGATGGGTTGGTTGTTTGGGTGGGTGGGTGGTTGGGTGGATGGGTTGGTTGTTTGGGTGGGTGGGTGGATGGGTTGGTTGTTTGGGTGGGTGGTTGGTTGGGTGGATGGATGGGTTGGTTGTTTGGGTGGGTGGGTGGATGGGTTGTTTGTTTTTCTGGACGGATTGATGGATTGGTTGTTTGGGTGGGTGGGAGGGTCTGGTGGATGGATGGATGGATGGATGGGTGGGAGGGTGGGTGATTGGGTGGATGGATGGGTTGGTTGTGTGGGTGGGTTGGTTGGTTGTTTGGGTGGGTGGGAGGGTCGGTGGATGGATGGATGGATGGATGAATGGGTGGATGGATGGGTGGATGGATATTTGGTTGTTTGGGTGGGTGGTTGGTGGATGGATGGGTTGTTTGTTTTTCTGGATGGATTGATGGGTTGGTCGTTTGGGTGGGTGGGAGGGTCGGTGGATGGATGGATGGATGGATGGATGGATGGGTGGGAAGGTGGGTGATTGGGTGGATGGGTTGGTTGGTTGTTTTGGTGGGTGGGTGGGTGGGTGGGTGGGTTGATTGGTTGTTTGGGTGGGTTGGTGGGTGGGTCGGTGGATGGGTGGATGGATGGATGGATGGATGGATAGATGGGTTGGTTGTTTGGGTGGGTGGGAGGGTCGGTCGATGGATGGGTGGGAGAGTCGGTGGATGGATGGATGGATGGATGTATGGGTGGGAGGGTGGGTGATTGGATGGATGGGTTGTTTGGACGGACGGATCGGATCAGTACGTACACGGACGGACGGACGGACGACACGGACGGACGGACGACGGACGATTACGAAATCGACAGACAGCAGTACAGACAGTCAGACAGACAGACAGACAGACAGACAGACAGACAGACAGACAGCAGACAGACAGACAGACAGACAGACAGACAGACAGACAGACAGACAGACAGACAGACAGACAGACAGACAGACAGACAGACAGACAGACAGACAGACAGACAGACAGACAGACAGACAGACAGATGCAGATAGATAGATAGATAGATAGATAGATAGATAGATAGATAGAGATAGATAGATAGATAGATAGTCCAGTATTATATTCCAGACACTAAATGGAGGGGAAAAAAACAACAACAAAAAACAAACCCATACGAGCTCAAAGGCCAGCATGGAGATCAATACGCCTCCAATTACTCTGTCATCACTTAAATGTCCTGATGGGGAAAAAAACACAAGGGATGATCAATCCTGTAGAAGACTGAAAGTACTGAAATGAATAGGCGAGGATGGAGGGGGATCTATCTCTTACTCTCGTCTGTCCTCCCTCTCTCTTTTCAGACTCTGTCGTCAGGGGAGACAGGAAGTGTTGGCCAGGGGGCATTTGATGCCACGCGACAGGCTGTTAAAAGTGGCCTAATGCACTACTGAACGCATCATGGCTCTCTGTTAAAAGAGCCGCTTGAGTTTAATTGACCACAGCTGATTTGAAAAGGGTTCATTTCCCAGTTCAGTATGGCAGCGGAGATGGGAGATGCGAAGAAAACAGCCCTGTTTGTGGGAGATATTATGGATACTTTGCTTCAGCAATAAGGGGGAGAAAGAGAGGAAGCTGTTCCAAAACATAGTGAGCTGAATTTTAAGGCATGTGCACTTGCAACGAAAAGGTTAAGTAGGCTGCCTCTTATGGTACCTTGTTTTGGCTAAATGCATAATGGATTTAATAGTATAGTGAAGTAAACTTAGGCTGCCTGTATACGGGCAAGTGACAGTTAAGGGTTAAACATCTAAAATGCATCCTGTATACCCTTCAAAAAAGTTTGCAAGAACTTCCAATCCAAGACAACTGTTTTCAATGGTATATACAAGCAAAAACGTGAAATGTAAAACTATAAATCGATGCTGGATTGGTTAGTAATTCCTCGGCAAGAGCCTCGTTGAAGTTACAGTAGTCATCTCTTGAGATTTAATATTGGTAAACAGACATGCTGAGAACAGAATATTTAGTATTTTGTAAGTTTGAGGGTGAGTTTGGAGGGTTTGGGATGCCAAAAAGAAACTAGGTTACACAACATTTGGTGTAGAAAATAATATTGCACTCAATTCTGCAGGCATAAAATTGAAAATCAAAAAAGTATAGAATAAAATATGAATACAAATAATAATAGTAGTAAAAGTCATGGATGAATAGAGTTCCAGTTTCCAGAGGATTTCCATATCTACCTAATAGATTCCACATGCAAATTTCATACACAAATAAAGTGTGATTTTTTCCATCTATGGTTAAAAAAAATTAAATATGTCCACAAAGATGCCATAAACAGCTCAGCTCACTGCCTCAACCAGATACGTCCTTCCTCCCTGCCGACTACTAGCAATGATACACTAAATGAATGCTGTGTTGGACAAAATAAGTGCACTTAAATCTCACTGTCTCATGATACACGACAAATGGAAAATAAAAAACGCTCTCTCAACATTAACCCAGATTTAGACCTTCCTCCAGCTGTCTCTAAACCACACAGGCAGGACCGTGAGCCCATTAACTGGGTTTATCAGCTCCAGAGAGCTAGGGGTTACTGCTTCTCTTAACTCGAGTGCTTGCACCTTAACCGTTTATTGATGGAAATGAAAACAACACCATGGTGTGAGGGGGGTGGATGTGCACTGGTTTTCCTCGATCCGCAAGGGTAGGACAGGCTGTTTGTCTTCCTTAGAGGTGAAAACTTTCCCCACCACATCAGCACACAGAACGACAGCTCTTTACTTTGAATTATTTAGAGACAAAGAAAAAAAGAGATTTATACTTTCAAAAAAACTACTATGCTGGTCAGTAGCGGAGTGGGATCGGGAGAGTCGGGAGTTCCCGGTGGGCCGGTGCAGTGTTTCGAGGCCGCGAGGGCCGGTCTGATAAAATGTATTTATTGCAAGTTCGCCATGCGCAACTTGCACCCAATTAAGCGATGGAAGAAAACATTTTTTAACATTTTCTATAACGAAGCATATATTTGCAGCATATAAGTGCCTCTTTATAGCAAAAAGACACCCGCAATGCAATAGATACAGTGGCGTAGGTGGTACGGCGAAAGCATACGAAAGCAGCTTCTGATGTGCTGGACACGAGTTTAAATCCGGCTTTTGCCGAACTCTCTCTTCTCCCTTTTCCCAACACATATGTAAAGATGTAAAATGTATAACCTAAAATTAAGGTCTCTAGCGTTATATTTTGCCAACAAACTAAAATTGAAACCATGATATGGCTTTGTGAATTAATAAAACAGCACAAGACTTTAAGAATAGCATCCTGTTTGTGCTGCGTGATTACTTTGCTCACGCGATCATCATGGTCATCTGGTGTTTTCTCCTAAATAAAAGCTGAAGAGTTTTTTTCTTGCAAGTGAAGAAATTAGGACAAAAGTATTTTAATTTTCCTATATTATAGTGTAATGTAGGTTTAATATATACACTTGAAATACTCATTTTCATTTATATAGGAGATTTATAGGCTAAATTGATTTATACAGTCATAGGAATAATTATATAATAAATTCCATTATTACATTATAATAATTGTTTGGCATCCTAAAACGGCATTGATAATGTAATGTAGACTGAGACGCTCATAATTAAAAGATGCTTAAGCCCTCTTTATTGTCCTGGTACAAATTAATGCATTTTCTTTGTTCAACGAGCAGTTTATGGGTTGAAGCTCTTAATTTTGATCTCTCAGAGAGCACGAGATTGGTGCATTTAACCTTTAAATCTACCAAATTTCTTGTAGGGGAGCATGCCATGCCCCCGAACCCCCTTAGAGGCACAGAGGTGCACCCAACATAGTTTTACAAAGTCCTATGGGAAAGAGCGACAATTTATGAACTTCATACGAACTACTCCAACATACAGCAAAAGTTCCTTTTTAATCAGTAAAACTGTAAATGCTATATTAAAATCCTGCCGGCGACGAGGCCGGTGGTCTGCGAAATTTCCCGGTGGATTTTTTGGTCCCACTCCGCCCCTGATGGTGGTACATCAATGTCAAATAATGATACCATGGCACTGAATTATACATGGTACATTTTTGTTAGTTAAACTATACAACAATGGTGCAAAGAAAAAGATGGTATGATATGGTACACTCAAGATAAAATTTTGTAATTTTTCTGTGTCTACATAAATAACAGTAGCCACAGAGAGTGCCAATATCCCTGTCCCATCACTTCCACAAAGAAAAACCCCATCAGACATGTTCTCTCTGTAAACAAAGTGGGTGGTTTGTTTCCATGTAACTCAACACAGGAAGCCAAACCGGTATCCGAGACACAGACGAGGGGGAAAGACGTCACGTCATCGCGAACTCACAACATGTCACACAAGTTAAAACAAAACAAAGATCAAGAATTAAAAACCTGGCGTGTGTAGAAATGTTATTTTCCGCTATTTACTCTTCCTCATTTGCATGAAGATAAAGAAAAATAAAAGAAGCATGAGCACAAAAGACACCTTCCTTTTACACAACTCAGTGTTGATTAAGGAGCTGATGAGGATCTTCTCTGTCTTACTTTCCCAGCGCCTTTCATATGCACACTCTTATTTTGTCAGCAAAGCAATTAATTTCTGAAAGGCTTTGATGGTTTGATAAGGAGGCTGTTGTGCAGTAGAAAGGGAATCATACAGAGAGAGAGAGAGAGAGAGTTTGTTGCAGGACACATCTCAGAAACTGATCTGAAAACTTGTCTATCATATAACATATGTGTGTATATATTGGTGCTCTCAAACGATTAAAATATTTAATCACAATTAATCACGTTAATGTCATAGTTAACTCACGATTAATCGCACATTTTTATGTATTTTTCAGGGCTGTGAAATGATTAATCGCAATTAATCGCATCCAAATGTCCTGTGCAAAAGCATGTGAAACAAAAAAAAAAAACCTACAAACTTTGCTAGGCAAAAAAAAACACGTAATAAAAAAATTTACGCCGTCAAAATGGGTTTGCGTTAACACCGTTAAAAATGTATTTAATTGACAGCCCTAGTATGTATATATATATATATATATATATATATATATATATATATATATATATATATATATATATATATATATATATATATGTACATGTAATATATAATATATATATATATATATACACACACACACACACATATATATATATATATATATATATATATACATATATAGATATATACAGGATTTATATATGTTGTTTTGAATATACTTTATGCATAAACAGTATTTTTATACATTTATAATAACATAACTCAGTAATTAAAGCAATACATATTCATATGGTTGACTATATAGTGCATTTGTGATACTGTATTAAGAATGTTTAAAATATTAAGGGTATCATATACATCATAATGCAAATAACCTTTCACACTATCAAAAAAAAACAAAACACTACATTTTTACTGTTTTTATTGCTATTTTTTGCACCTCTATTTTATTTCCTTCTTTGCAAGTCGCAAACTTTTCTAAAGCTGTGAAGCAAGAAACTTGCTTGCAACAAACAGGTTTTTTTTTCTGTGACCCTTCCGCTGCATTCATCTCCGCACCTTCCCTTTCCTGCCTCTGAGCTCTTTGTCCTAAGTCTAATTTGTCTGAATCACTAGAAGCGAGGAGAGGAGGCATACGGCTGCTCAGATCTCCAGGATAATTCTATTGGACGCTTCTAATTAAATCAATGAGGGCTATTATAGCAATTATCCGGCCAAATGGGACTGCATTGTGTCCGCTCAATACATTTACATAAATTCTGTCAATCTTCTTATCACCAAGATGGCACATGCAGTAACCCCATTTTAATGATGTACCAGAATATGCGCAATGTCTCGCATGTGGTTTCTCTTCCTCATCAAATCAAAGAGATTGTGAGGCTCTTTTGTGCCTCCAGCCCACTCAAACACACACACACATTAAAGCACAATCTGGCCATAATTTGTTTTTGTCATGCAGTGACTTCATTTCTCAGCTTGCAATGTGCATTACAATAAATATACATGTATATACACTGTACATGAGGGTGTCCAACAAAATTTCCTGCAACAGAAAATAACTTTTACCAAAATGTATACTGCTACCTGATTTTACCTGGGTTAAAATTTTACCATTTTAACCCAACATTTGGTAAAATGTTGGGTTAAAATGCTAAAAAAAATTAAAATGCAATTAAACAAATTTACAGTTGAAAGTGAAAGTTGAAGTTGGGGTAAAGTTGGGTATTTGAAATGACATTTTTAACCCAACATTTGGATTTGTCCATATTTGACCCAAATTTGGGTTCAAACAACCCAGTGTAAACTCTTAACTATGTTAACAATAACCACCCTCTAAAAATGCTAGGTTATTTGAACCCAATTTTGGGTCAAATATGGACAAACCCAGCTGTTGGGTTACATTTATAAATTGCATTTTAATCCAACAATTGGGTTTGTCCATATTTGACCCAAAATTGGGTTAAAACAACCCAGCATTTTTTAGAGTGCATTGTTCCCTTGAGTCAGGTACGTAACCTCAGTTATTCAATACCTGAACAGCGCAGCCTATCTTACATACACTCTAAAACAATGCTGGGTTGTTTTGAACCCAAATTTGGGTAAAATATGAACAAACCCAAATATTGGGTTAAAAATGAACTTCAACTTTCAACTGTAATTTTTTTAATTGCATTTTTAACCCAACATTTGGGTTTGTCCATATCTGACCCAAAATTAGGTTGAAACAACCCAGCATTTTTTATAAAAACCTCAGTGAATAAAAACCTCTATTAGTACAAGTTAGATTGTGTCAATAAGTTAAAAAAAAGCATTCAAGTCGCTCAAAACCTTTAACTATTCTGTATAGAAGCAAATAACATAATAAAAAAAACATATGTTTAACATTTCCTCACCTCGTAGAGAGTAATGACTCCATTAGTTTCATTCGGGGCCTTCCACTGCATGAAGATTTTCTCCTTGGTATGGGCCTGTCTGAATGGACTCCATAGGAATGGGGCCAGGAACTAGTGTAGACACACAAACACACATTCAATTTAGCATTCTAGGTAACATTTACAAATGTTTAGTCAACAGTATTGTATCTAACATGCAAACACTTTACCATTACATGAAAACTTATTGTTTTGAGAACAGAGGTGACGTCAGGATGACAGAAATGGCTTCTGTTGCTGGGTAAAAGGTAAAGTGAGGCGAGCAGAGATTGGCTGACTAAAGAAGTAAAACTATGTCAAACACACCTCAGCCGCAATATTCGAAGTGAGAATTGTAACAGCTTTGCTACCCTTCAGTACCGAGAGGTGTTAACAAGTGCTACGAGTACCACTGCGCGCATTTGCGTGTGTCCGATTTGCATATTTTGTGCGCACGTTCCCTCTGGCACACATTGCAAGTATTCCAAATATATTCTTGCTAGAACATCATTAACACCCTAAAAACCTGTTTTCAGGATGTCATCATCCACACACAGCTTCATCCGGCTCTCATATGCCAGCATAGCATTTTCAGAGATGCTATGACTTGACAATTTTATAAATCAACATGCAAATGTGCTAATTTGTGCCAGGTTGACAATAGCCATACATTATGTTAACTTGAGGCTGGTTGTCTTGGTTAGTGCCTGACTGTTAACACACTGAGTCAGACTGTTCCTGACGGTGTGTGCAAAAAGAGCTAATGACTTAGCTAAAACGCTGTTTAGTCCAACTTAGCAGCCCTATAGCGCTGTTGTTTGCTTTGCACTTAGTCGTGGCTAATTGGGAGGGCAGATTAAAGAGATGCGCGAAGCTAGGCCGCAACGGGACGAACGGGAGAGGCGCCTCAGGCACAGACGGATTAGCTGGCGGTCATCTTAAACTTAAACATCTATTGTTCATGCAGCATTTCATTTACATGGAAACAACACAGAAGCCTAAACCTTTGGCACTATTATTGCTCGGCAAGTTCCTATTTCCTCGAGGAAAAGCTAATCTAGTTGTACTTTTATTTTGGAAACCTTTTTAATTTCACAAAAGACAAAGTTTCTTCGACCCCCTAATCATAATTAGTCTTTGGCATCTATTCTTCAGTGGGAAAAGACCTAAAATACAAATGCTTTTACTGTGAGATCTGAAAGGATGCATTCTTAAAACATGAAAATCATTCCACAAAATTATGATTTATGCAATGATGGCATTTTTATCCAAAAGTTGCACCATTACTGAACAACAATTTAAAGTGCATATGAGTTTTTGTTAAATATTGATATTTCACTTTTAAAAAAACTTTTGCTGATAATTTACTCACCCTCAATGTCATCCAAGATGTCCATGTCTTTCTTTCTTCAGTCGAAAAGAAATTAAGGTTTTTGATGAAAACATTCCAGGATTTTTCTCCATATAATGCACTTCAATGGGAACCAAACTGGTTCAAGGTCCAAAAGATAGTTTCAGTACAAACGGCAAACTGTTCAGAAGGACTTTAAATGATTCCAGACGATGAATAAGGGTCTTATCAAGCGAAACAATTGTTCATTTGAAAAAATAACAAAGTTTAAGTTTTATAAGCTCTTAATGCTCACCTTGCTCTGTTCTGTGATGCATGTTCATGACTCATTTTCGATGAACGAATCTTTTTTCGTGTCATTTGGTTGATTCAACGAACGAAATGAACAAATTGACTCAGAAAAAGATTCGTTCATTTTGATAAACAAGTTCAAACAGGAGAGTCACGAACGCCCATCACAGAACAGAGCAAGGCGACCATTTGAGCCTATAAAACTGTAAACTTTTTTTTTTAAATGAGAGCGATCGTTTCGCTTGATAAGACCCTTATTCATCGTCTGGAATCATTTAAAGCCCTTTGAACAGTTTGCAGTTTGCACTGAAACTGTCTTTTGGACTTTGAACCGTTTGGTTCCCATTGAAGTCCATTATATGGAGAAAATCCTGGAATGTTTTTATCAAAAACCTTAATTTCTTTTCAACTGAAGAAAGAATGACATGGACATTTTGGATGACATGGGGGTGAGTAAATTATCATTAAAAGTTTGTTTTTTTTAAAGTGAACTACTCCTTAATAAAGTAGGCTAGTGGTTTGCTTTATTAACAGAAATTACTTCTCTGAACTAATCATCTAAGAACATTATGTTGCACATATAAAAATGATATGAATATAATACAAATTAGAGTGAATGCAAATAATGTGTCAATTGAAATCCCACTTATGTCGAAAAACAGAACGTTTCTATTTACACTCTAAAAATTGCTGGGTTGTTTTAACACAATTTTGGGTAAAATATTGACAAACCCAAACTTTGGGTTAAAAAATGTCATTTAAAAAGTTAACCCACTGGGTTTATCAATATTTGATCCAAATTTGGGTTGAAATAACCCAGCATTTTTAGAGTGTACCTCACTGAACGGATCTCATATAATTGTATCTGTTTCGTTCCATCGTGACTAAGTTACTTTTCAAAAGGTAGCGGGGTTGAGATATTTGCCCTCAATAGCTATTACAAGCTGAATAGTCAGTGGCATTTATCCTTCAATGGGAAAAGAATTGAGCTAATCAAAGAAAAGGTGAAAAACACTCTCTCACTGAGGTGCTGATGTCAGATATTGTACTGCAAAGTGAGGCCAGTTAAATTATGTTTCCAACAATTCTTCAAATAGCTTGATTGGGCACAAGCCAACAAGCATATTAAATCACTGTTACAATGAAATATAATTAGATCCAGTCATTTGTCCACTGTCTTTTCCACTATATAACCATGCCTGTGCCTGGAATGCTACTTTACATATTAATCCAGCTGATTAGCTTGCCGTGGGGAGACCATGAGTGATGCTTCATTAAGTTTAAGGTGAAAAAAATATATTTTTTTTCCTGTTTTACGCTTGCCCCTCTCAAGATACGAATTTCTTTTAAAGGTTGCAAAATGGTCACACGTTCCATTTTGTTTCTGAATCTTACTGATTATTTTCATTCTCTTCCTGTTAATGCTTGTTTACGTGTTGTTGTTGACCTTATAAGGTGAAAATTGTCTGCCGTCCTCATGTTAATTTCACCCTCCTTCAATTATCACCATATAAGGTTGCACAGAGAGACAGAACAGCTTCACTATTGATATGTTGCAGCTGTCCATCAATTTGCTAACACAAAGGACAGCAATTATAGGTTTTCATATGCAAAAATACATAAAAAAGGAAAAACATCAGTGCGGCAGACAAGAGCAGATGCTGAATAACCAAAAGAGTTCTATCCATATCAAAACAGACTCATCAGAACATGAGACGAGCTTGAATTATACGCAATAACCTAATAATCTGAGGCCTGACAACAGGCTTTATTTCACATGGTTTTATAGCACAGAATTAAAAACAAGCTGGGAGAAATTAACTGTAAATGGAGGCTGAGCCGCTTCCCTCTGGGAAATTTTCAAATTAAGCGCTGCAAGCAGAACCTTCCCTCCGTCTAGAGACATTGTGTGTGAAGCTTTAACATATATCTCACGTTTGGGATTTCCTTTTAACTGCAACACATCAATGGAACAGATGGATTAAAGGAGGATGGCTTTCATCATCTTTGTTTCATATTTGTTGCTTTCTTTAGGAAGAGCGGTGGTCTAACAATTCTGTTTCCATTTACTTCTCTGAGTGGATCTGACTTCTGTACAGAACGAGTGATTCCCGAATACACAATGCAGAAAATCTAGTGTCTAACAAACATTTCACAGGGAGCAATACACCTACTGAGATCTGAGAGGATGCATTATTAAAACAGGAAAATCATATATTGAGTATAACAATAATAATAAATGTTTATTGATCATTAGAATGATTTCTGAAGGATTATGGCACTGAGAACGAGAGTAAATTATATTTAATATTATTTCATAATATTACTGTTTAATAATATGTCATAATATATTTTGTTATATTATTATACTATGTCTGTATTTTTTTATTTGATTTGAAATGTAGTCTTGGTGAGAATAAGACACTTTTTTAAAACATCAAAAATCGTACACTGTAAAAAATATTTTCATGATTTGTAATTCGCAACATTTTTTCTTTTGTCAAACCAACTTAGGTAATTTATGTAGTTCAGATGACATAATATTTTGAGTTTCTTGTGATTAAATTAACTAATTTTTTCTTGTTAACTTGAAATTAAGGCAACCATGGTTACTTATTTTTTAAGTAACCATGGATAAACCAACACATTTTAAGTTAAATAACAATTTTTTTTACAGTGTACTAGCTTCAAACATTTGAATGGTAATGCACACATATGTAAATAATCAAACTTACAATTATTCACACTTGACCACAGGCAATCTAAATGATTTAAAGATTCTAAAAAATATTCTTTTAGGAATGAATGTTGCCAATTATTCTGCATAAACTGCACTGTAAAAAATATTGTTGGTTTAACTTAAAAAAATAAGTAACTGGTTGCTTAAAATTTTAAGTACATTGAGATGAAAAAAATGAGTTAATACAATGAAGGAGATTGATTTAATCATCAGAACTACATACATTATTAATTAAGTTGATTTGACAAAAGAAAAAATATTGTTATTTACAAATCATGAAAATATTTTTTTACAGTGTGTGTTTACACCGTTTATACACACATGAGTTATATAAGCAATTAAACAACCCCAGAAGAAATTGTGATTCTTCTCCACTAATTACAAAATTAGATTATAGTTTAATAAAAGGCAAAAATTGGCTTTTTATTAAAAAATATCTCTAGTGAGATTAGTCTTTTGTTGTCACTAAAAACAGGACTCTTGGTTTTCTTTGTTCTTATCATATATTCCAATGCTCTTACAACAAAGAAATACCGAAAGACAGTTAAAAGCCCTCCCTCTTAAACTATAAATGAAACAAAGTACAAAATTTGCTATCTTTTAAATCACTTATGGCAATCTAAGTTTAGTTTGGCAAACTGCGTTTATTTTTGACCACCACAAAAGTAAGATGTTTTGAATGACCACTATTGAAGAGTACTTCCCAAAAGATCTCCGCATTTCCATCCTTGTACTTTGTAAAGCTTTAGAATTGCATTCAGCCAGAAAGAACATGCAAGCGCTCCAAGACAAAGACTTGAAATGACCCTTCAGTCCTCAAGAACCAGAGGTAAGGGTCATTCATTAAAACATGGATAATTGAAACAATAGGCTGGGATTATTGAACTTTTCCTATTTTCCCATTTAAGGGTGTGGAAAGTGTTGTGAAACTAACTTGCAAAAAGCTATGACCGTCAACATTATCTATAAGAGCGGAGTCCCTGATGCAAAATACTGGCTATATGAAATGATGTTCTAGCCTGTAATAGCTATGTTTATTTCACTGTACAAAAAATATTAACCTCCAGCCTTTCTGTGCAAGTGCCATTCTTCCAGCGAAGGTTAGTCGTTAATTCACTTATTCTTGCTTTATTCAAATATCTAGTGAGATTAAATGCCAGGAAACAGTACCCAAAAAACTCCATTTAAAATGTTCCTCAAACAACCTACAAGTAAAAAAAAACATCAATTCAATGAGAAATAGACAATCAATGCTTACAATTATGCCTCTCATCAGGGACTTTTTCTAACAAGGCTAAACCAGTGTTTTTGTATTAAAAAGCTATGCTATTCGTGTTATTCAGTTTCAAATATAGTTGTTTTGAGAGTTTTGCTGTCAGTATACAAACTATATATATAAATAAATGTGAACATGACTCTTTGAAATACTTGAATGTGTAATAATGAAATATAATGACCACTAAACTGTATAATTGTTGTGTCTGCCAATCAATTTCCCACTAGGTGTGATTCTTTCATGTTTCTCAGCACTCAATGGTCTCTTTCCTTTCAAAATAATCAATATTACTTTTTTATGTTTATTTTTAAGTAGTCATGGTAATATTCAGTCAGTTTAACCCTCTGGGGTTCTTCTGGTAAATAATGACCCGAAGCGTTTAAAAAAAATGTTAAAAATCGTAGCTTCATCGGAATGGTCCGAAACTTGGTGACTTTAATGGTACTTGGTATATGAACACCTCAAAAAATTGGGGACAGGATTTGAAAAGTCTAAGTGGTCATAAAAAAATAGTCACTACTCAGGACATTTGGGTCAAAAATGACCCGCATAGGAAATGAATGGGAAATTTTTTTGTGTGTGCGTACAATCTACAATTCAGCAACGATCTTGAAAAAAGCACACAACAGTGAAGGGGTGAATCTATAAAACATCAAGAGTGCAAAACAGACACATCCACACACACACACAAACACACCTTTATACACAAACACACCAAAAAATTCAGATTATACATGTGTTTTGTATTTTTAAAAAGCTCAGTTTGTCCACGAGATGGCATCCATCTAATTTCAAAAATTGCTTTTATGAGGCCTAGGCTTAGACTCCAAAATGAAATAAAGCTTTAAAAAAAAAAGAAGAAAAAAATTCTATTATATTGAATGGGGAAAATTTGGTCATAATTATTGCATTAATACTAATTATAATTTTGTTTTATTTTTGAAATTTTCTCAAAACACCAAAAAAGAAAAAAAAAATATTATAAAAAACTATGATTTTCTGTTTTAAATATATATCCCGCCCTTCGGGTAAATTTTGACCTGAAGGTCCTGAGTGTGACTGTTAACGAAGAACCCAGAGGGTTAAATAAACTTATTTTAAATGAAATGAACCGTGTGAACCATGCAAACATGATTAGTGCATTTGGTTTAATTTGTAATGAATTTGGATGTTTGTTTGCTTATCTGCAAACTAAAGTTGACAGCATTGACAGCAACACTAAATGTACTCATTTGTATGCATACTATAAAATACTCATATCACTTTTTCTCAACATTTAGTTAAATCAGGTTCTGGCGTAAACACCCCAAAACAGCAATGATCTATTAAATTTACAACCGGATGGGCGATTTGGCATTTTGTGTTGTCCATCTGCTCAAGGGTGATGGTTTCACAAATGAAGTCATAAGTGATCATCAGTAATGTGATTACTGTTCAGACACAGTAATTAGCAAAGTAATCTCATTACATACTGGAAAGGTCATGGTGTAAATTGTGAAGGGTTTGGTGGGTCTGACCCCCCTTCATTAAAGCCTGAATCCCACAGGAAGTCAAAATGAAAGGTTTTACATCTTGCAAAATCTCTCTTATTCCACCATCAAGCTCACCGTCTTCCTCCGTCTGTTTGACGATCTCCTCGCTCTCCTTGCTGCCCTCAGGGTTGGCCAGCACCAGCCGCAGTCTGACCGTCACGAAAGGCCTGAGTCCCCTCAGAGTGTAATGAGAGGAGGTCGGATCAGCTCCTCAGCGGCAAACTCCTGCTGGTTGAACACATACTGGTACTGAACGGTCAGGTTAAAACTGTGGCAGCGTGTCACCGCATATCCAAAGGTCTCCCACTGAAGGGTCAGCTGACGGGCACGGATGTCTACAGACGTTCACGTTCTGGGGACCGTTGACTGGATCTGTGGGGAGAAACAGGAAGGAACAGAGATATATTTGATGGGAAATTTTGATTGCAAGGTCATCTTGACATTGAGACAATATACCAGAACAATAATCAGAAGAGATATGTTTCCTCTTTTGCAAGTTTCATATTCTACCAATAGCCATGTTGTAATTGGCTTTATGCACAACCTTCTTCCGCATTCTGTAAAACAGGTGTCATCGCTTCCGGTTCTGGTCTTTTGAATGTGCTTCATGATTTTTTTGCGGTTTTACTCAAGATAACTTAAAAGGAGCGAGCAAAGATTATCATAACCAATGTCCCTCACATGTGCAGATTGATATTTAAACGTTTATTTTTTCTTCTCTACAGTAACGTTTAGATATTTAAATGGAATAAAACGCCAATAACAAAGTGAACTAGGTAGGTTAGCTGATTACCATAAAAATCCATAGATATCGTAGTCAGTTCTTATGGCTGTTGACACTTTCTCTGACAAGCGGATGCGATTAAACCCGTTTTCCGGTTTGGTCACGTGACGCTCGACATAAAGCCTATTAGGGCTGGGTACCGACCGAATTGATTCGGTACTACCGAGTATCGAAAAACATGTCTTGTTTTTTGAAACCAAATTTCGGTACCTAAGTGGTTAATCTCGTCAACGTCAGTGAAACAATAAGCACGCAGCACGATAGTCTGTGGCAGAAAACACTAGTTTACGCGGCTGCTCAGAGACGTAGCTCGTCGCACGTGAGTGTGTGTGCGTGTAAGCGTCCCAACCCAGATGGATAGAAAATATGTGGAAATGATCCAAGTATACCTGTGTGCCAGACTCGATACCAGAAGCACGCGATGCAATATTTTCGACAGGATATTTGCCGCCAAAACCAGTAACACGGTAAATCTGATAAGCGCGCACACACTTGTTGAGAGTACAAAGTCCGTTTTCCGCGTCAATAACTGGAGCGCGTCACAGATGAACCGACACTCAGCATATACTTGCCTCATAGACAAGAGAAATAGGTCTATAGTCGGTCAAAATAATTCTACTTTTAAACAAAACAATTAGAAATGAATAGTTTGATTACCTGATCCATATAACGTTAGGCGCGCGCATTCGCTGCTGCAGGAATGACGAGTCAGCATCGCCATAATCATATTTGCTGCCAGCAGACTTATTAAACACTTGTTCATTAATAAACGATTAAAAATATATCCTTGCTGTTGTTTCACGACACATCCATAATCATTAGGCTTCTGTTGCCAGTGCTTTGCGGCAAGCTTCACGTGTGCTGAGCGCGAGGCATATCCCGCCCCCAGTAGCCTATTTGATTTAATTCACTTTTATTTGTATACCATTTTTCACAATACATATCGTTTCAAAGCAGCTTTACAGAAAATGCATGTTTCTAAATTACAATTTAGAGTGATGATCTGTTATTATCAGAGGTGACAGTGTAATGCATTTCAATTAATTTTCATTCAGTTTCATTGTTAAACATTAAGATAAGGCAGAAACAATGAGCTCATTGAAGTAAAGAAAACATGTTGTTAAATGATTAGGAACCATAGAAAACTTTAGCATTGGTGCTTTTTTACATACATGAGTGTGAAAAAGTCAACAACTGAAAAATAAAATAAAAATGTAGGTAATATTATATTGATAAAACTGGTTACATAATATTGGTATCGGAAAAGGTATCGTTCAGGAACCGGTATCAAAGTCAAGGTATCGGTATTGGTATCTGAACATTTTGTTACGATACCCAGCCCTAGTTGTAATACACAACATTTCAAACATTTTGGGGTTGGTAATATTTTAGTCTCTTATGATCGTCAAGGCTGCAATAATTTGATCAAAAATACAGTTAAAACAGTAATATTGTGAAATATGATTACAATATTATTTTAAATGTGATTTATTTCTCTGATGTCAAAGCTCCATCATTATTCCAGTCTTCAGTGTCACATGATCCTTCAGAAATCATTCAAATATGCTGATTTGCTGCTCATTAAACATTTCTTATTTTTATCAATGTTAAAAACAGTTCTGATTAATAGCTATTTTTGTGGAAACCATGATAAAAGCTGACAGAAGAACATAATTTGTTTGACATAATTTTGATTGTGACAGTGAACTTATTAAATATTATCATCGCATGGTTTTCTGAAATACTGGTCAATTGTTGCCGTTTGCAGTCAAATATTTCTATGCAATCCAACTGTAATCAATATTTCACGTCCAATATTTTAGGTAAGTTGCCATGTGGTTAGTGAGATTGACAGTGACAGAGTCATTGTCACAAACAAACCATAATTGTTTTTACAGCATTATGTTCACTCTTATTAGACAAAAGGGTTTGTTGGGGTTTTATACTGTATATATGAAGCATAGGGTTCTTTACTCAACTCCAAAGAACCTTATATGCTATTATTCAATTCAATATTTTACATTATTCTGCAACATTTTGCAGTTGTAATTAAATTATTGTTTATTAAACAATTATAGTAACTTAATTTCACATTTAATCATGCTGATTTTTGGAGGAGATAAACTGAAATGGCACTCTTCGTGATATTGATTAACTACATAAAATGATAAATATATACATTTTCTAACCCCTTGAATTTTGTGATCATTCACATGCATTCATAAATACATTTTAGGGTCTTGATGTTTGTCAATAATATGAAATATTTAATCTGGAAATGACAAAACAAATGATAATGAATGAACCCACAAGGTTCCATTTAGAACCTTTTATCCTGGTTACAAAGAACCCTAAAGTGTTCTTATTATTGAACCCTTAAAAGAGTTCTGTATAGAACCTTTTCAGGGGTTCCAAATACAGTAGCACTGATATAAACTTTCAAGGTTCTATATAGAACCTTTTCTTCATAAGAGTGTACTTAGCTCAGCATTTTTTGGACAACCTGCTCTTTAGATGTTGTCAAAGAAGTTTCAGAGGACACCACTTTTATAATATTCAAAATTGCAAGAATTTTGAACAAACAACTGCTAAAACTGAAGCATTACAACTATCCTCTGCTGTATATGAGATCCTAGAACAATATTGGGTCCTAAAACAAACAGTATCAGAGACTTGCCAGTGGATCCAGTGGGCTTGTTGGACAAAATCTCTCACACTAAGTCCTCTAGATTAGAAGCAAAGCATAAAAGAGACAGGCGACTGGTTTTTGACTTTGGCCTTGGCCGAATCTTAAGGGAGCCGAATGTGAAAGGGAGTTTTAACGCTTGAAGATAGTTTACATCATGGCTGCTCTCTTAGGGCGCTTTCATTCTCAAAGTTCCTCTCGAGTGTGTGCAGAGCAATTTGAGCAATGTGAGAGCTGTGTACACGTCTAGGGCAGACATTAACGTTTCCCAGCTTCAATGGCTCACTCATCAGTGGTTCAAACACATGGGAGGCTTAGACTTACGAAGTTTAAACTGAATTGTGTTCAGTTGCATTGTGTTCAAGATCAAGCAAACCAGAAAGATTGGTAGGAAAGTCGAAAAAAAATCTGCTGCTTTGATGTCTGTACCTAATAATAAACAGGAAGTCAAAGCCTCATTTTAGGTCCTCTGTGGTACATTTGCATTGTTGCTTAACTCTTTTGCTTAATCTTAGCTGAGCAAATTACAGATAGACAACAACAAATGACCCAAAACCCCAAATCCTTTGTTCCTGAAGGCCAGATTACAGCTAATCTATTAATCAGAGTCGGTTCTTATCTAAAGGTGTTATCTAAGCAGATTTGAGACTGCAAATCCTACGTGGCTAAGCCTCACAAGAATGGCTATAAATGCGAAGACATATGTCCAATCTGGCAATGTTTAGGCTCTCGGCCAGCAAGGGTCCATGCCCGGCATGTAGTCCCCCGTCGAGGGGAGGTGTTGGAGGGGGATTTGCCTGGTGGACAGGTGCAGGGTAACAGTATCACCATTAATCTGACAGAAAGAGGTGAATGTGTGAGAGCATTAGCAACGCGCTAATGCTCGGCTGCGGGGTACGCCGTGGTGCCATAGGTGGGCTTTTGGAGCCTGGGTGAGGGCTGGTGTAGTTCAGCAAGGGGAGATGCTGATGGATGGCGAGCGTATAGGGTCATTAATCGCAGACGTTGGGGAGAATTGCATAAGAGAAATCAATCTTCAGTACTGCTGCTGCGCTGCTTTGGCGCGATCTTCAGACCCAAACGCCCTGCAACATTTATCACACCTCCACCATCCCTCTTGCTCTCTCTGGAACGAAGAGGAAACGGCAAGCAATAAACATATCAATAGGTGTCCACCATACCCAGATGCGAGGGGTTTTTGAACTGAGATATTCAGATGAGGGAAAACAGAGGCAGGGAATGAAGACAAACAGCTCAAAAACAACTACTGTGAAAAATGAAATAATACAAAATGCGTCTCGTTCGCCATAATGAAATTATATATCGGCCAGAGGTCACTCTGCTTTCTAGACATTAGCACAGAGCATTGAAAACAGACATGATGACTCATTTTAATTTTTCTACATAAAAACATTTTAACGGTTATTTGCTGTATGAAACGGATGGAAAAACAACAGAAACAAATATACATATAAAATGAAAGCATCATAAAAATGAAAAGATTAATATAAATTTCAAATAAAATGAATAAAAATAAAACTATTTGTATATTAAAATAAAATAATAATAAAATAATTAACAATCATGTACTTAATTGTTTAAAAATTACTCAATACCCATTTATAAATAATTTTTAAATTAATTAAATAAAATAAAAAATACTAAATTATAACAATAGATATTATAACAGATTGTTCATATCTGTTATATATATATCTGTTATATATGCACTTCAGTGGAAACCAAACAGTTTCAGTACAAACTGCAAATTGTTCAAAGGATTCCAGACGATGAATAAGGGTCTTATCAAGCGAAACGATTGCTGAATTTAATAAATAAATAACAAAGTTTAAGTTTTATAAGCTCAAATGGTTAACGCTGCTCTGCTCTGTGATGCACGTCTGTAAGACTCTACTGTTCGAACTTGTTCATCAAAATGAACGAGTCATTTGGTTCATTCAATGAACGAAACGACGAATTGACTCAGAAAAAGATTTGTTCATTTGGATAAACCAGTTCAAACTGGAGAGTCACAGACGTGCATCACAGAACAGAGCAAGGCAACCATTTGAGCTTATAGAAATCTTAAAATTTGTTATTTATTTCATTAAATGAGGCAATTCGTTCTCTGCATCATAAGACTCTATTCATTAGTCTTGAAATACCTTTAAAGCGACAACGTACAACATAGGCAGGCATTATGCAAATGTCTTATCTAGCAACATAGAACCATAACGCAGTGGATTAGAATTACAGACGACTCTTAGGCGGTTTAGAGTTGATTCTTTCTTTTAGTAGACAGTAACTTCATTTAGCGTGCTCTTTTGGCTTTTCAGAACGTTTACATTCACAAACAGCTATATTACACGCTGCATGAAAGGGAACAATCGAAAAACCATAACAGGGGCTCTGTAATTACTATGCACAGTACTTTAATGTATAATTACACTGTAACAGGGACACATTAATATAAAGTGTAACCAACAATAAAAACCAGCAGCCAACAGATTAAAGCACTAAAGAGTATTTTCTTGAGTGAAAATGTTCAGATATTTGTTCAAAGTAGCACTTTGCCTTCAAAACTCACTAACCTTCACTCACAATGGTCATTTGTAGGCCAAGGTGGCACCATCAGTTACATGAAAACACGACCAACCTTCAAAAACATTTTCAACCAATCGAAGAAAAAAAAACATCTAAGGTTAAAAGACACAATCTACTGTAGCTTTTCTCCAAAAACCAGTGAGCTGCGTTGCTGTATATTGCCATAAACTGTTGTCTTGATATAAACAAAGAAAAGATAACAGTCATAAAGGTGCAATCTCAATAAAACATGACTAATAATGAAAGTGATGATCCCACACATGATATCTTGGTAGGCATCCCACAAAGTTTTTGAACAAAGCAATAGTTGTTGTGTTCACAGCACATAACACAATTAAGGAATATTAGATGTGGACAGGAAGTGCGCATCGATGTACCAGTTAATGCATTTATAGTATTTGATATCCTGAAGACTCGAGTCACCCCATGCAGTGACACAGACTTCAAATAAATTAGATTAACACTGGGAACAGATGTTGGGTCGTTTCTCCCGAGTGTTTTTTAATTACTGTCTGTTTTTTTGTTGATGCAGTAAACAATACTTAGCATTTAACTCTGGATGTAACTTTAAAACTTCTCTCTTAATTAGGTGGTGCGTAAAGCAAAACCGCTGTACTTTGCGCAGCGTGAAGCGAGGGTTTGTGAATCACGCAGCGACTTGACGTTTATGTCGGGTTACATTTACAGCTAAGGATCATCTTAAGGCTGTAGAAGTCACAAACACTGACATCATATAGAGGAGATCCTTATACATGTTCAGCATGAGCAGTTTTCACCTTCACTACAGCATTGAGTGCTAAAACACCAAGTTCTGCTATACTGTGCTACTGCATTTTAGCCAAGGGCATGCTGGAGGATCGAAGGGTCACTGTGGAGCAAAGCTGAGCAAAGTTGGCCATTTTAAACTGTGTTATAAGAGGAAAACTCAGATTTTCATGAGGATACCAGAAGGGATGCTTTGTTAAAGTGCTGCGTTGCAATTTCAACACGATTCAGTACGTTCGGTGTGTGGATGGAGGAGAGAAGGGTCATTTAAAGGGATAGTTCACCTAAAATTCTAATTTTGCCATCATTCACTCAACCTTTTGTGTTTCACAGAAGAAATAAATTGAGTACAGGTTTGGTACGACAAGAGGGTGAGTAATTGGTTTCATCATTTTTGGGTGAGCTATTCCTTGAAGCGGCAGCAGCTGGCAACACAAGCAAGAGTTTCAGAGGCAACGAAATACATTTGGTTTGAAGACGTTGCGATTTCACACTGATGATCTTGAGGGGAAAGAAGAAAGGGAAACACGGGAAATGGAGAGATAGACACAGGCAGATCAAAAGGAATATACTCTCTGTGAGGCCGACACTGCCGTCTGTCTGGTTGTCCCTTTGTGGGTTTGCTGTTGTTGTGGTTTATCCTGTGGTACACAATAACCTCCAACAGACAACTATACTGTATCTTCAATAGTGCTTGACATATATCCTTTTTCCTTTTCCTTTTATAACTACCTTGAAAATGTAACAGCACTGTGGTAGTACTGGACATGTTCCAAAGCAATACAAGTGGTTTTCTGAAAGTATCATAATGATACTATGGAAATAACATGGTATCCCAGGTGAAAAAGATGTACAATTAAGTGTATTAAAAATGTACTTAAATATGTTTTTAGAACAATACAAATATAATGTAATGCGTTTTTAATACACTTAATTGTACGTCTTTTTTCCTGAGATACCAACGCATTCTCATCCCAAGGCATCATATAAGACACTTTTGCCAAAGCGTAAACATCCATCGCACATGGCACCCTTTAGCGTCAAATGAGATGCTTCGGTTATGGTAGGTTTAGGTCTGGGGTAGGGTTAGGGTTAGACCACTAGGAGGCGCCTTCTGCCCCATATATATCTGCGTCTCATTTGACGCTAAAAGGTGCCATGTGCATTGGATGTTTACGCTTTCGGCAAAAGCGTCGTATATGACACCTTGGGATGAGAACCCAAGTCGTCATATAATACACCAGTATTCAATGATTTGGAGTCAGTAAAATTAGTTTTTTTTAAAGAAATTAATACTTATTCAACAAGGTCACATTTAACGGTTTCAATTTATTTTGATGGTCCCTTTAAAGGGATACTCCACTGTTTTTCATATTAAACTATGTTATTCCCTTAACTAAGACGAGTTGATACATACCTCTGTCGTCTCAGTGCGTGCACTCAATCGGCTCTGGCAGCACAGAGACACTTTGATTGCACTTACTAGCCCAGTTCATTCAATATGGGCCAAGTAGAGAGCGACCAAACACATCTACGTTTTCCCTATTTAAATACAGTTACTTGAGTAGTGTAACTCGACCTACGACGGTGACACAAAATAAAACATTGCGCTTTTGTAAGCGTGTAAAGAGGATAGCTATATTGTATGGCGGAATACCACAGCAAGTGCTTGGAAACTTTGACTCGGCACATATATATCTATGGACTCTGCGCAGTAATATCATCACTCCGCAGAGTAAACTATAACTATATAGTTAAAAACTATAACTATATTATATGGTATTCCACCATACAATATAGTTATCCTTGAAGCCGCGACAGGCAGCCGCCTCCGGTTCCTCCATCAGCCTCAGCTGCTCTTCACTATACTGCGACTCGTGAAGATAGCCACGAACATCGGATCCGAGCAGCAGACTTTCAAAAACCTCTTCATTCATATCATGTTTAGTTTCGTTCATCATTATCATACTTCCTATCTCCACAGCGCTTGTTAGCTTAGCTTTCAAACAAGATGGCGGATATTGATTCAGTTTCTGCAAGTAAAGTCCCACCCACTGATCTGTAATAGGCCTGTGGGTGAGTGGCTCCCACACCCTGGAATAATAATGAGCCAATGTTTGTAGTCTCTACACTTTGAAATTAAATATGACTGCTTATTATGACACAAAATGACGATTTTTACGTCATAATAAGCAGAAAGTAAAACCTTATTTCTCCCATCTCAGGGGAAAATAAGGAATAAACCATGACCATTCAAAAATATGACTGGGTTTCTAAAGATACAAGGCTTAATGCAAATGGGTGAAGTGTCCCTTTAAATAACTGCTTTGTCAACCAAACTATTCATTGACAAATCCAAACAAGATAATGCTCAATCTGCCACAACTGAAACATGTTTAGAAAAGCAGTTTGTCTGAAAGTGGAAAAGCAGCCGTTGCATTGACCAAAAAAAAAAATTCTTTATCATATCTTATTGGTTGGTTCATTCACTTCTCTAGAGAAATACTACAAGACAATGTGAAGTAGGTGTTGTTCTCTGGTTAGCCCATTTGCTATAGGAACTGCTGAGCTGATAAGAGGAGGTCAGATGCATTTTCTCATTTTACACACACATTATTTCAGATGACCCAACTTGATACCACTGTCATCTGATCTGAGGACAGTGTTGAGGCCTGGAGTTCAGATGTTTAATTGCTGATTGCAGATCCTGAGTATAATTTCCCACAATTGCAAAAAACAGCCATTTTAATTTTTATCCACTGGCACGGTCACTAAATGGGTCAAAAATGGCCAGAGAAGCAAGAGAGATACATTGTTTCAATAAAAAAAAACGGAAGACAATCTGTACAGAAAAAAAAAACAATACACACAGAGGAGTTATAAAACGAAAAGCTGTAAGACACCCTCACACAATCCATTCCCAAATGATGACTCCAAGTCTGTCTTGTTATTGTTCAGCCTTCAACTGGTTGCTGGACGGGGAAAAAGCAATCACCCTTCCCTCTTCCCAAGTCAATCATAAGCTCCAGGATTCCAATCATTTAAACCTTCCAAGATCAAAACAGTGTGAACTGCTTTTCTCTCCACTTCCTGCTCGTAATGACTTCATGCAACGAGGATCATGATATATCAAACGGCAGGCGGCGAGGGAGGGAGAGCAGATCGAGTGGGAAGTTGGGATAAGAGTAGAGGGGAAAAGTGCTTATATTCATGAACTCCGCGGGAGGTTTCAGGACATTACGGAAAGAATGGGAGTGCTTGTAAGCAATCTGTTGTAGAAGGGGGCGATGCAGGGCAATTGTGAAGAGACGTGGAGAGCTTTTGAATCAGGAAAAGGTTGGAGCAGGCATCAAAAAAAGACATACGAGAGCTGTGTGGTGGTCGCTGGTGTGCTTTTGTGTGTATTGCTGGGGTGTGAACAGAGTTTAACTAACATTTAGAACTGTAATTCTACAGACCAAGAAACTAAACAAGCACATTCTGAACCCACAAAGCAATTCTGCATGCAATTTGATTGTCATATATAAAAAAGAGCTTTGTTTCCTCACAAAGGTGATTGTTCCTTTACTTGCTTTGTGTTTTTTTGGACTTAAATTACTACAAGAAAACTGCCAATCACAAGCATACACGGTATCTGGTGCAGCATGTGATGCAAAGATCCAAAACATCACATTATTTAACCCATTTTCATGCATATTCAATGTCACACTACTTAATTCAGATCATCACATAATGATCGCTTTCTCTTAACTGCAGAAAGACATTATAAATAGCATGAAAATATTAATACACATAATTTTCACAATAGCCCCTTTCGGTAACGTTTCCTTTTCACAGTCCAGTTACCTATGTAAATACTATGTACTTATTTTAGTAACTACAATTCCTGGGTAATAACTAGTATCTAACCCTGAACCTACCCCTAAACCTACCTGTTCCATGTACTTACCTTCATTAGCCATACTTCTAGGTAAGTACACTGTAAGTACACTGTAAGTACTGTACTGATAAAGGAAGCGTTACCCCCTTCACACAGCAGTTCCGGTAAATGCCGTTAAAATTCCCAGAATGACTTTACTAGTAAATACACAAATCTGCTGTTCACACAAGCAACGCCTTTCTGGCTTTTTGCCGATAAGAGATCATTCACATCAGCTCCAAAATCCAGTGATGTCAATCATCAGAAGTGATCTGTAAACGGCTCCTGTCATTGTCTTCATCCGCCCGGCATGAGAAGCGCTTCAGTTTCACTACCTGCTCAATTTAACAACATTTTTTGACGTCTAAGTGAAAGGCATAAAGGGATGATCAAACAGAGCCGAGTCTTTTGCTCTTAAAACATGAACAGCACATACACTCTAAAAAATGCTGGGTTGTTTCAACACACATTTGGGTCGAATATGGACAAACCCAAATGTTGGGTTAAAAGCGTCATTAACTTTCACTTTCAAAAGTAGATGTATATTTTTAACCCAACATTTGGGTTGAGTCCATATTTGACTAAAATTTGGGTTCAAACAACTGAGCATTTTGTTTGAGTGGATTAGGATACATTATTAATTAATTCATTATCTACTACAAGATTTACATCACTGTAAGAATATATTGTTGGTTTGTTTAACCACTCTAAAATATGCTGGGTTGTTTCAACCCAAATTTGGGTCAAATATGGACAAACCCAAATGTTGGGATTAAAAATGTCATTTAAAACTTCAACTTTCACTTTCCCGGTACATTTTTGTTATTACATTTTTAACCCAACATTTGGGTTTGTCCATATTTGACCCAAATTTGCATTGAATTAATTTTTAGAATGTAATAGTATTTATTTGACACGTTGAACCAGACGTGGCGTTGCGATCAATGATGATCAGCTGCGCATATTTACTTTATTTCCGTCCGTCAACTCACACATCAGTGGTAAACAGAAGCTCGGGCATGTTCGCTTGACTTGCAAGAACAAATGAAATTCACTGACTACAATCAGAGGGACATCTTCAGAACAAAACAGTCCCATAGCTGTATTTATTTCAGTTCACTGCTGGCCTGAAAAACTGAAAAATTTGTGCATAAAAGTGCTGATTTTGTCATTCCAGCAAACTTCTAAAATTTCTGAAGAAATAATGTACTAGGAACAAAGACTTCAGCTGCAAGGGTGCTAGTGCTTGGGCAAAATGAAGAAGAACAAGGTAGATGAGGTAATTCCAAAAACGTTGTGTGCATCACACTTATTCAAACATTTATCACAATGGTGATAAAATACACAATGGTGATGAACATAATGAACAAACATGAGTCTCCATGGAAACTGATGAGTGGAGGAAAACATGATCAAAGGAAACAAGAGACTGAACAATGAGAAGTCCATGAAAGTGAAAGTAACTGAACATAAACGTGACACTAGTCTAAAGTTACATGATATAAATTTTAATTGGCCGCTCAATCA
The DNA here is from genome assembly GCA_030378365.1 of Hybognathus amarus. Taxonomy (NCBI): domain Eukaryota; kingdom Metazoa; phylum Chordata; class Actinopteri; order Cypriniformes; family Leuciscidae; genus Hybognathus; species Hybognathus amarus. Next base: position 243,043 of record JAQIUQ010004281.1, read on the forward strand.
AAGGCTGAAAAAGGTTACAATATTGCTATTCCCCTCCCATCCAGAGAAAAAGACCTTTCTGTCTCAGATGACCTCGACTGGAAAAGGCCAAGGAGCACATTGCTAAGTCGTGAATTATGAAGTCACTCTGAGTCTCAAAGGACCCAAATGCCAGTAGATCTGTGATCTTAACTCAAAGCTCTAAAGAGTACTAAAAAACAATTGTAAAAAAATTATTTTCATCATTATAGCAGAATATTTGTTTCAATCCACTCTGATATCAAAGTTTGAATCTGGGTTTTCAGAATTGCAGCTCAATTTTTTCTTATGATTAATTTAATGTAAAATTGTTGAATAAAGTGCAATGAACATAAACTACAGCAGACTCAAGTATTTGGACCCTTGAAATGCCCTTACATTAAATGCAACAAAAAGATTTAGAACAGTGTAGTTTGATTCATTAACAACTTACGCTTTTTTGTGTGTGTGTGAATCAAAAGCATATGGTGAACAGTGTTTTTTTTATTATCATTTAATACGTTGAACCTCATATTAAAGTATGCTTATGCTGTGTGTGTATATATATATATATATATATATATATATATATATATATATATATATATATATATATATATATATATATATATATATAGGCTGTCAAATGATATATCACGATTAATCGCATCCAAAATAAAAGTTTTTGTTTACATGATATATGTGGGTGCATGTGTATAATATATTTTGTATGTATATATATATACACACATGCATGTATATTTAAGAAAAAAAAATATTTATACATAAATATTTATATTTATATAAATATAAATTATACATAAACCTATATACAGTATATACATGGAAATATTTCTTAAATATATACATGCATGTGTGTTTATTATATATATAAAATAATTATACACAGTGCACCCACATATATATATGTAAACAAAAACTATTATTTGGATGCGATTAATCACGATTAATCATTTGACAGCATGTATATATATATATATATATATATATATATATATATATATATATATATATATATATATATATCAATGTGGAAAAGGACAAAAATGGCGAGACTAACAACCACTTGTCTCCAATGGCAAACATTGATCAAGTGTAACCCTTCTCAATGCCAAGTTGACCAGTATTTATCTAATTTTGAAGTATATACCTAATGCAATGACATTTAGACATTTGTACGTGTCCAAATACTTTTCGGAGCGACAGAAAGTTGTAATTAAAATCACTTTGATTTTATTCAAAACATTATGGCAAGAAAAAGGTTTTCATGCTGAAGTGGGTTAAACTGTTTACAGTGCCATACAGCATTAATAATCACATTATACGCTTTTTAAATGTTTTACAAACCAACAACAAATGTAATTGAATTTTCACTGCATTATTCTCGTCTGTGGTGAAGGAAACTTTCACATCATTTTTCCCTCTCTGTCTCTGTGTTCATTTTGGACACACTTTAATGGTTATGCCCGACGCCGTGTAGTTGGGAGGTGTTTCTGGGAGAGTGAATGAGGAGGGCAGCTCCACCTGTCAGCCGCCTCTGGTCAGCACGCTATCTGCAGCCCATGCACGTCAAGACGGGTGACAGCTCCAAAGGGAACTAAAGAAGAGGGCTGTGCTCGGTTTTTTCCACTCCAACTCTCTTTCTTCACATTGTTTTCCTGCTCTCCAGTCAAATAGCTCTCTACTTCAACCAGCCGTTCCCTCAAGATAAGCCCCCCATCTAGCATCTCTTTCACTCATTTGGAGAACTTACTCTCTAATCCCTGCACAGTATCTGTTAATCTTTGCGCAAAAGGTCGGTTCAGGCAAAAGCGAGCACATGAACAAAATGAACACCATTAAAATGAAAGCGAACATGAACGTCGTCCTCTGTGAATACATTTCACTTTCTAAGACCAAAAAATCTGACAGTGCAGTAAAACACTTCACTTGCAGCCCCCCATGCTCTGCGTCTCTCTTTAACACTCCTTCCAGATCTTTTATCAAACTGAGAATGATTACGTTTAGGATAGGTTGCCTGGAAACAATTTACAGAAGAGTTGACAATTAAATCATTGTTACTCTTTTAATGTGCTGCGGTGAACGTAGCAGCCGAGTCTGCCTGGGCTGGTTATTAATGATTCCTCATTTTTTGCATGCTGAGATTTTGACATTGTCATTGGCAGCTTATGTGCCTGCTCCCTAACGCACCAAACCCACAGTGCATCTGGTTGACGGGTCCAAATATAGTCATGCAGAGTAGAATGAATGACAGGTATCAAGAAAGAAAGACTGAAAATGTTGCTTCATCAAGTGGATGAAACCAAACGTATCATTCGCTGCTAACCGACAACCTGAGTTTAAATATCAGCAGTTAAATCTGGCGTATTAAATATAGCATCTGACAGAATCATTTAATTTTTAAATGCATAACCTTTTTAACAGGTGAGCATCACAATTATATGTTCCAAAGGTGTTATTAGGGATTTTAATGGATTAAAAGCAAAACAGAAAAAAAAAAAATTGCTACAAAATGTTATTATGCAAAAACATTGCTGATTAATTTGACTGGTTTTTGATTAATTATTGTCTCTAACTAATGTTCATAAGACCATAACAAATCATTTTTGCATCAGTATTAGCCAACCAATTATCTTGGTGACGCATCAATAGAACAGAAGGCAACAATTTAGAATAAATCACAGATAATACAACTTAAATTCAATAAATTAATGTATTTAGGTCAATATACAAGAGCAGGTCTAGCCCAGCTAAAAATTTTGAGGTTCTGGGAACGTTAGTTTTTGGTTCCCAGAACGTTCCCTATTGGTTCCCCAGAAACGTTTTCTTAGCGTAAATAGAACGTTCCCTTAAGATTAAGGGAACGTTCTGGAAACTTTGCTGGGAACGTTCCTTTTAGGAGAACCTAAAAATAACCTACAGGGAACGTTCCTGGAACGTTCTCCCTAGGTCGCTTCCTTTTACAGTACAGTACTTACAGGGTACTTACAGTGTACTTACCTAGAAAGTACTGGCTAATATAAGGTAAGTACATGGAACAGGGGTAGGTTTAGGGGTAGGTTCAGGGTCAGTACTAGTTATTACCCAGTAATTGTAGTTACTAACATAAGTACATAGTATTTGCATGGGTAACTGGACTGTAAAAGGAAGCGTTACCATTAAATTAAACCTAAAAAATAACCTACAGGAACGTTCCCAGAACGTTCTTATTTGGTTCCCAAAAAAATAACCAAATAGGAACCATACCAGAAACGTTCAGGGGAACAGTTGAGGGAACATTCTGTGTTTGCTGGGAGGCCAGTACGACATCCTAATAGTTGAGACCTGATAGACGACTCATTGACTCAAGTAATGAACTCATTTCAAAATAACATTAACTGTTTTATCTAATAAATGCAGCCTTAGTGAGCATATAGACTTTTAAAAACATTGCAAAATCTTCCTGACCCACATCTTCTGAAAAGTGTAGATCTAGAGAACAGTGTGGAACTCTGGGAATTTCCATACTATAATTTGGGAAGAGAAATGCTGCAAACAAGCTCATTTTAAAGCAATGAGCCCAAGATTACTAAAAGCCTTCATCTGACAAGACAGCTGCATTATTCATAGCCAAGTAATTAATGCCACCCTCTTCTTCTCTCTATCTTTCTACAATTTTTTCATTCTTGTATGTTCATTGGTCCATCAAAATGGAAAGATGGCCTAAGGCCAGGCCTACAAGAAAACACGACTCCAGTCTTCGAAAACATCTGGTTGTCAGAGAGGCGAATGTGAAGCGCGGTGTCTGTACGTCTGAATCACAGTAGGATGCAACCTAGAGCTACATCACAAAGTCTGCTTCTCCTGTAGATAAGGGGGTCCTTTGGGGGCTGTTTTTAGTATTGGAAATCATAATCACGAGAAGTTCATTAAACGTCACCCAAAGCCAAACACAGCCTCCGTATGTTGGTGCCCAGTGGGCGCTACTCTCCCAACAAGAAACCCCCTAGTCCTCCCTCTATAAGATGTTCAAATTAATTAAGGAAAAGTACATTATCCTCTCATCTCCATTACTGAAACAATAGCTGCATTTCCAATTTATTTGAAATTCTTCATTTATTTCCGTCTCTCTAGAGCAGTCATGTGTGAGACTGAGATATATGTGGCTTTCTGCAGCAATTACACTCACAATTCTCCTTGTTTGATATATTGTCATCTATTTAATTTCTAGCATTTTAGTTTAATATGCAATACATACAAACAAAAGCTTGACAACCACTTTGGAGGGAAAAATGTTCATTTAAAGGGGTCATGAACTGGCTTTTTAATTTTGTTTTTATGTTGTTGTGAGGTCAACTTATGACGTTCACTTGGTTTTTGCATTCAAAAACATCAAAATGAATAAGTAATAGGCTATTTTCTACCCTAGTTTTAGCTCAAAAACGCTCTGTTTTTATGTTTATGCTCTTATAATTTGATGCATTTTAGATGTCAAAAGCTCAAGGAAAATTCGATTTCTCAGTTCATCACCCCTTTAAAACAGCAGAACAACTTGAATTTTTTTTTTCATTTGATTGCGGATCATTACATTTAATCTGGTTTCCCGCTCTCCTTCTAATGTGTTTACATTAAACCATTCTACATTTATCTAGTAAACATATTGATTTATTCATTGTTAAAGTTTGATTTATGTCCACAGATAAATCCAATTTTTTTCTTTTTTAAATCAACAAATGTGGCAAAGTCATATTTCCCACGATCCAGAGTTGCTGTGATTCTGTTTTGAAGTATTCCATGTTAAATATATAGAGGCATGATATGAATAACAAATGTATTTGAGATGAATTGGATTCCACTGTGGATCTGATTGGGTCATTTTTGTTGAACAAAAGAGAAATGAATATTTATGCTGAATGTTTCTCGTCTCCTCCTCTCAGTATTTCTCCCTCTGTTTCTCACCCATTCAAGTCTTTTGTTCAAGTCAAAACAAATTCACAATAACATTCATTAAAGTTTCGTCAAAATGAGTTTTTGAACAATGTCGCCTGACATTATTGAGCACCAGCTCTTACCAGAAACTCCTATTTATCCTGATTTATCAAGATTAATCGCATCCAAAATAAAAGTTTGTGTTTACATAATATGTGTGGGTGCACTGTGAATAAAATATTGTATATATATATATATATATATATAAACACACATGCTTGTATATATTTAAGAAATATTTCATGTATATACTGTATATTTATATATAATTTATATTATATAAATATAAATATTTTACATTTACATTTTTTTCTTATATATACAGTACATGCATGTGTGTGTTTTTATATATACACAAAATAACTGATACACAGTGCACCCACATATGTTTCATGTTGACACAAACTTTTATTTTGCCGATGCGACTAATACGTAGATTAATCGTTTACACGCCCTGAATATATCTGCATGTATATATATATATATATATATATATATATAAATATATATATATATATATATATATATATATATATATATATATATATATATATATATATATATATATATATATATATATATATATATATATATATATATATATGTATGTACTCTCTGCTACTTCAGTAAGCACAATTTTAGGCCTACTGGTGTTTAAAATAAAGAGCTTTTTTCCCAGGTTCAATATATCTCACTACAAAAAGTCATTTAACTCATCCCTCAGTCTTTAAATACAGACAAAAATCACGTTTACAGTTATTACAGGATAAACATTAAAATGTACTGCAGTTCCAAAGTTTGGAATTTTATTTTTAATATAGATTTCTTAATAATATTATTATATATTATTATATATTTATAATATTATATAACAATAATATTGTTTTGCAACCTTGTAATATCATAATAATATCAGAAATCATGCTGCTCAAGAAACATTTCTGATAATGATTATTGTCACTGTTGAAAACATTGTGCTGTTACTTAAGCATTGCAGACCTCAAACTTTTGAACAATATTTTCAAATACTTAAACATAAAATATAACTTTTGGAAGTATTATATATGATGCTAGTGTGATAAAATTACTTACTAACCCTGTCTGTTGTAAGTTATGTTCAATATTTCAACTCCTGTCATGACCATTAAAGTCAATAAACCTGATAACTTTCAAATGTCATGTGCAAACATAAAAATTACAGGAAAAATTACAGGAATTCATCCACCTAGAAAAGTAGTTCGCACATGCTAAAAGATGATTTACACAACTTTAAAAGGAGCATAACGCAAAGTCTGCAGAGCTTCTGCAGAGCTACGCCCCGTCTGGTGGAACACAAACTGAAACGTGAAACGTGCGCGTCATGGAAATACCATAGACTTTATAGAGTAGACATATACACTGCGTAGACACAGACGTCTGCACGAGCTGTCCAGTAAGCCAAAGGAGCATCAGGCACATCTTCTTTTGTTACAGTCATAGTGCAGGTAATAGCAGTTATAAATCTGCAAGTCATTTAAAATATATGAAAGGAAAGGCATTTGAGTAAATTACACACTTATGTAGGCCTATGTGTGAGTGAGGGGAAAACAGGGGTAGAAAACTTCGGCTTTTGTTTCCATTTATCTCCATGTTCTAACTGTTTTATGTGCTTACTGTATCCACTTATGATTTATTATTATGGTAAATACGTCCATGAAGCACGCTCGAGCCTGGAGCATACGGCCGAGATCTCTCTGTTTGTCTGAAAGCCTTCCCGAAGTTGACTCTAGTCTTATTCCGACGCCTGGCACTGGACAGACAGAAGTTGTATTTTCTTTGTCTTACGTGGAGTTTGCGTTGGGGTTTGTAATGAACTACAAGCCGGTCTCTTTGGGGCTGTTTTTACACCTGGCCACAATGCGTTTTCTCAGATCTATTTGATTTATCAAAACGATTCCATTACCTGGTCACATAAATGTGTTTTTGCTAAACGGATATTAATCTGATATTCAATTCCCGCGTTATATACAGATTTCATGAAGTGCACGTCACCGAAAGCAACAGATGAGCTGCATTTTATAAATCATCGGCTTCGGCTATTTCAAAAATCAGCAAAGACAGCAATAAGAGAGAGCGGCAAAAGCTCTGGTATGAGATCATTTCATTTCTTAAGGCTACTTTTAATGAAGATAGCTGGAGGTAGAAGGTAACTCTAGTGTTAAGTCGTGATGCGTCTTATCTTTCACTTTCATTTGCGATAGATTGCGGCGCGCTGGCTTATGAATACACTCGCCTGCTCATCTGATGCACGTCCGTACACATATGACTAAAACAACATGACATAGCCCTGTTTTCAACAACCAGCACGCATTTACACTCGTCCAGGCTCCGCACCTGGAACACAGCCGAGTACGACGTGCGCAATGGTCCGAGCTGTCGTATTCCAGTCCGTCTGGATTCAACCTGGTCTCTTCACGATCGAATTTAGAAAGTGCAATCCGATCACAGAAAACGCACTGAAGTGACCAGATGCAGACTAGACAGCCCCTTTGAATCCATCTTCTACTTTTGGGAAAGTCTGACTGAAGTTGCTGCTGCTCCAGTTGTGCTCCTGAGACGGCAGAACGGCGGCGAATACACTAATCCTGCAGGCACATAGCCAGGCGAGCGCGCAACGCGCATGACGTCACGCCCCAAGTCTCAGATTCGAGCCCGAAGTCCCTCTGAATATATTTCACTGTACAGGATTATAGAGGCGATCGACAGCTGATCAGAAGGAACGCTCATTCAGCCCATCAGGCGATTGGTTTCAGCATGGATGGGTTAGAAAACGGCTACTTTGAACATAAAAATGTTGCGCAATGCACCTTTAAAAACTCAAAACACACATGTTTGTCAGGAATAATTAAACAAAGTGCTCTTAACAACAAAATCTGTTTTCTTTAAAGCCCTGCTTAACAAGCATCCTTAGGCTTTCATAGAAAGTATATTAAAGTACTGGCACATTCAACTTTTGCTTGTTTTTACAAACTGAGGGGCACATCATAATTATTCTCTGTGCTAATCATCTATGGCATGTTACAGATGCTGTCAACAGAGCTTACGTTATTTTAAACCCGGGCGTCCTTTAAGTACAAGTCTTTTAGGAGCTCAATCCCTTCAGTCACGTTCAGTTGGAAAGCCACATTTGATGAGAGATCGTGATGACAGAGTGAGAGGGGAACTACAGCAGCTGATGTAAAATACAGAACGGCAACTGTATTGTAATTCAGAGAACATCTCCCAGAGGGCAATCTGAGGGTGTGATCAACCATCAAAAACTCGAGCAGACACACAATGTATTCTGATGTGGCTCAGGGAGGCGGACGGATGCTGTGTTTGGCAAATGGGGTGTGATGGGGCCTCAAACGTGGCACAAGAAAGATTTCGAACTCCTGTTGGAATAATGTGAGCACCTAAAGCACATAAGCATTACAGAAACAGGTGTAGAAAGGCCTTATGCATACTACGATGTCGTAATATTAATGGCCATATTGTTAAAGGCACAGTTCACCAGAAAATTACATTCTATCATTTCACTCCACCTTATGCTGCTCTCAAACCCAAGTCTTTGGATTGCACTTTGTTAATGTTAAAGGAGTAGTTCACTTTTGAAAAAAACTTTTTCTGATAATTTACTCACCCCCATGTCATCCAAGATGTCCATGTCATTCTTTCTTCAGTCGAAAAGAAATTAAGGTTTTTGATGAAAACATTCCAGGATTTTTCTCCATTTTCTCCAAACGGTTCAAGGTCCAAAAGACCGTTTCAGTGCAAAAAAGGGGCTTTAAACGATTCCAGATAATGAATAAGGGCTCTTATCAAGCGAAACGATCGCTCATTTAATAAATAGATAACAAAGTTTAAGTTTTATAAGTTCAAATGCTCGCCTTGTCTGTACTGTGATGCACGTTCTGACTCTCCTGTTTGAACTCGTTCATCAAAATGAACGAATCTTTTTCAGAGTCATTTTGTTCATTCAACAAACAAAACGAACGAATTGACTCAGAAAAAAGATTTGTTCCATTTGATGAACGAGTTTGAACAGGAGAGTCACGAACGTGCATCACAGAACAGAGCAAGGCGAGCATTTGAGCTTATAAAACTTAAACTTTGTTATTTTTTTATTTTTTTTAATGAGCAATCGTTTCTCTTGATAAGACCCGTATTCATCGTCTGAAATCGTTTAAAGCCCTTTGAACAGCAAAAGTTTTTTTTTTAAGTGAACTAATGCATTAACTCAAGTAAAGAAATGAGACTATAAAGTGTTACCAAAATATCTAATATTTTATAGTACAAGAACCATGCAGTAAAATATATATATTGATATATTTAATATACTAGAGAATGTTTTACAAGAAAATCTTTCTATTTCAAATTGACATGTTTAATTAAATCTGTCACTTGCTGTTTCTTTTTACTTGTCAAATCTTTGAGTGAAAAATATTTCAAAGTAAATCCTACATGAATTCATTTGGTGTAAACACTACAGTGCATTTATAGCTTGTGTCACCATTTCCTTTGACTGTATGGAAAATGACTGCAAAATATTCTTGTCCTGACCCATGACATAAAAGAAAGTAAGTCAAACAAAAAAATATAAATCATTCTTTCTTCTTTTGGAATGACCAACGCGCTCTCATCCTTTAGCGTCATATAGAACGTTATATGACAAAACGGCGTTATACTACGCACATGGTACCCTTTATCGTTTATATAACACGCGCTGTGATGGTTAGGTTTAGGTGTGGGTAGGGTAGGTCTCATATTACGCTAAAGGATTTATGACGCCTTGAGTTCGCGTGTTATATAAACGATAAAGGGTGCCATGTGCGTAGTATAGCGCCGTTTTGTCATAAAGCGAAAGTTAAGAATAATATTCTTGAGTTTCCACAGACTTTAATAATCACTGCCACAGGCTCCCCTGCAGAGGCCTCACAAAACCAAACCAACTTTAGAATCACAAAAAACAAAGTGTCTATCTCTCTTCTCTCATCTCTCTCTCTCTCTCTCTCTCTCTGCCCCCTGTGCATTATTCACCATCTCTGCACCGTGACCGCTTGACGTGCTGGGAAAGACAATACAGCGTATCTATGTGCCTGCTCTGTTCCAGTACAGAAATCTCCTCTACATTTGTCTCCTGCCTCATTAGCTTGTCTTATTAAAAATAAAAGCTGGATTTATATATATAAAAAAATCTAATATACACCATCACAGAGAAACTACAGTAATCAAGAAATAAAGATGTCCATGCTTCAAAAAGGTAAGGAGGTTGCTAGGTGATCATTATTAGATCATTATGACAACAAACTCATGTCGTTGGCTAAACCACAAACAAATGCTTTTCTCAGACACTCTTCAGACAGTTAACCTAGAAACTTCTAAGAAGTTGATTATGTACATGATAGTGAGGGGATTTTACATACTGTGTTTTTAAAATACTGCATTTCAAGACAGTAACTTTCATTTCCATTCTATCACTGCATGGTTACACTCACATTTATTATCCAACTTTATTTTATTCAAAGGTCAAAAATCCATTACAAAAGCCTCTCACTAATAATGATAAGTCTGTGTTCTCCATTTCTGAGCAAACACCTATTTTCATTCAGGTAAGACAATAGTGTCAGGCATGTACTGTGTGTCATCTGCTGCCACGCTGATGATTCATGACAAAAGTTCAGACTGTAATTGTTTTATGAGGACAGGAGGTCATTTCAGTATCTACAGGAGCTAATCGGTGATTTTACTGCTGTTTGAAATTAAAATGCCTCCTTTTTTACACCCATTGGGAAAAAGGTTTGGACAAAGGAAAAAGATTGACCTACTACTGTTTAATTTAATTCCCACCTGAATTGCCAACTCTGAGTTTAAAAAAGAGGTTTGAGTTGGGTTTTTTTTTCATAAAAAATTGCCAAAAAATTTGTTCTTGACTAATGATAAGTGTCACAGGGCTATTATTTGACACTTAGCAGCACAGTTATAAGAAACTTGATATTTGGCACAAAGTTGGCAAATTAAATTTGATTCATTTTAAATCAAACATATGAAATAAAACTTTTTTTTTCAACATTTTTTTTTTAATTCTCCCCCAAAACATATCAATGCATACAATTTATTGTAATATCCATCAGAAATGAATACTAAGCCGTTTTTACTGTTCTAAGAATGGTAAGAAACAGTTTCGGTTTTATTTTCACTTCGGCACCGGACTATTTCTATTATAAGTGATGAAAATGGTTTGTCTCGACGCTTGAAAAGCGGCTCTTAGTGGCCATAAAACATCCTTATCAAACAAATTATAATCACAGGGTAGATTATCGATAGTTAAAGATTGTAATTTTTTCTGCATTTCCTTACACAATACTATGAACTCAAAACTTTCACCAAGGTCGATGTTTTGTAAAATAATACATTTTAATGTTTGCATCACATAACCAGCTCTATATGCGTCTTGTATTATCTAACGCTTGCTTGGTTGATAATCACTATGGATTAGATTTTTTTTTTATTTAACAAGCTAGAGCATTAACCTTTTAGCTCCACTCACCAGACATTTAATTTGTGATGTGCCGTGACAGCTACAATAATCAACGGTTGCCATATTCACGCTTATAAGTTTCAATGCACTTTTATCACCATTCATTTCAATTTGAAAGTTTTAAAAAATGTGCAAAAGAAATGTTATATAATTTTCAGAAATGTCACTACAGGAATGTTTTTCCTGGGTTGATGAAATGGCATTGAATTTTAAAGGTATCAGCAATAGATGCCTGCTGATTCTATATGAACAGTGTTAAAGACAATAAAAGAAACGTTAAGAATCTCTGCATATATCTTATATCATTAACTGATGAATGCAGAGTGCAGGTCTATCCGTTCATAATGTTAGGACATAAGCCAGAAGACACATTAGGCCCTTTTACACAAAAATATGTTGGTAATTAACTCATAAAGCAGAGGTGTTTTAAAATGTCATAAATTTAACAAAAAAATGGTCCCATAGGCCACAGCAAATCAAAAGAGGTTCTTTATGGCATGCTTTATCTCAAGGTTTCAGGCTAGAGAGGAGATGGTAACGGACCGTGTGTGTGTGTGTGAGTGTTCCTGCTTTTCCACGAAAAGGGAATGATGATGAAGAACCGTCTACAGGTAGAATAAATTTGCTTTAAGATTTCAGTGTAGAATTTATAGCGAGGAGATAAAAAGATGAGATATTGCCACTAAGAGCTTTTTTTGTGAAAAATTGCTATATTAAATATTAAGAGCAGCACAGTCACTTCAATGGATATTCAGCAATTAAGAACACACACATTATCACCTCCATCTTCCTGCCCCTGCAGAAGATGAGGATTTATCATGAGTGATGTGGAAATATATTCAAATAAATCCACTTTGCTGAAGAGTCAAGCAAAGGACTACAGTCTATCCATCATTTGTTCTGGAATAGAGCAGGAATAGGAATAGTTATAGAGCAGGACAAAAACAAAAGGTAGAGGGGTAGATGTAGAGCGGTATAAAGAAAGCAGGGGGTGAGTAGGAAGGAAGGAAGGAAGGAAGGAAGAAAGGAAGGAAGGAAAGGAAGGAAGGAAGGAAGGAAGGAAGGAAGGAAGGAAGGAAGGAAGGAAGGAAGGAAGGAAGGAAAGAAGGAAGGAAGGAAGGAAGGAAGGAAGGAAGGAAGGAAAGAAGGAAGTAGGAAGGAAGGAAGGAAAGTAGGAAAGAGGAAGGAAGGAAAGTAGGAAGGTAGGAAGGAAAGTAGAAAGGAAGGAAGGAAGGAAAGTAGAAAGGAAGGAAGGAAGGAAAGTAGAAAGGAAGGAAGGATGGTAGGAAGGAAGGAAGGAATGTAGGATGGATGGATGGTAGGAAGGAAGGAAGGAAGGATGGAGGAAGGAAGGAGAGTGTAGGAAGGATGGATGGTAGTAAGGATGGAAGGAAGGAGAAAGTAGGAAGGATGGTAGGAAGGAAGGATGGTAGTAGGGATGGAAGGAAGGAAAAGTAGGAAGGATGGTAGGAAGGAAGGATGGTAGTAGGGATGGAAGGAAGGAAAGAAGAAAGGAAGGAAAGTAGAAAGGAAGGAAGGAAGGATGGTAAGGAAGGAAGGAAGGAAGGAAGGATGGAAGGAAGGAGGAGGAAGGAAAGTAGGAAGGAAGGATGGATGGAAGGAAGGAAGGATGGATGGAAGGATGGTAGGGAGAGAAGGATGGTAGGAAGAAAGGATGAGGAAGGAAGGAAGAAGGAGGAAGGAAGGAAGGAAGGAAGGAAGGAAGGAAGGAAGGAAGGAAGGAGGAAGGAAGGAAGGAAGAAAGAAAGAAATGAAGGAAGTGAAGGAGGAAGGAAGGAAGGAAGAAAGAAGGGATGGTAGGAAGGAAGGGAGGATTTAGGAAGGAAGGAAGAAAGAAAGGAAAAGATTATAGGAAGGAAGGAAGTATGTAGGAAGGAAAGGAAAGAAGGAAGGAAAGAAAGGAGGAATGAAGGAAAGGAGGAAGGAAGGTAGGAAGGAAGGAAGGAAAGAAGGAAGAAATGAAAGGAAGGAAGGAAGGAAGGAAGGAAGGAAGGAAGGAAGGAAGGAGGAGGAAGGAAGGAAGGAGGAAGGAAGGGAGGATGGTAGGAAGGAAGGAAGGAAGGATGTAGGAAGGAAGGAAGAATGATAGGAAGGATGGTAGAAAGGAAGGAACTAAATTAATGACTGAAATAACTAAATGTATAAATTCAATAAACAAAAACGACAGATTGAAAGATCAGAAGGAAAGAAAAGAAAAGGAAAGAAAAGAAAAAGAAAAGAAAGAGCAATTTATTTAACTTTCCGAATGAATCCTTCTTTCTGTGAAACTGCAGATATATCCCCAAAGGATTACAGCAGTGCTGTAGATGAGAGGCTGAACTGCAGGAAGTTATTGTAATAGATCTCAACTGTCAACAGTATTTTCATCTTATCCAAAACTTCCTTCACTGCCTTCAACAATATTAATATTACTGAAGTCAATATCAGATGGATATTGGGTGCCTTTCTTTGATCATGGCCTACTTGAGAGGATAGGATAACCTGGCATAAATCTGAGGTATACTGGGATGGATAACCTATAACTTCAGTAATATTGTGAAATATTCTTAATACAATTTAAAATAACCATTTGAATATATTTTAAAGTAATTTATTCCTGCGATGACAAAATACTTACTTACATGTATAATTATACTTTACACTGTAACATAGACACCTAAAGTAGAGTACAACTAAACTCTAGCTTGTGTCAAAGTCTGACACCCTGCATTGACTCATGGGTAATAATAACTGAAGCATGTCCAATAGCAAAACAAGAGCCCTGAAGAGTGTGTGTCCTTCCTATGCCATGACACATTCATTTACCTGCAGCACACACACTCAGTTCTTCAAGCAGGCCTCACCTGGCCAACACCTCCACACCTGTCTCTGCTCTAATCAGTGCTGTGTGACAGATGTGCACCGCTGTGTGTGCGCGCATGCGTGTGTGACAAGTAGACAGTGCCGTCACTTCATAAACACATGTTCTTTCCGACACGCTTCCACCTCTCTCCCAATCCCTCTGTCTGTCCTGTCCTCTCACTCCTAAAATGCCTCCCTGCCTGATGCGATGAAAGCTGACAGTGGATTTCACATTGATCTCCACACACAAGCGTGGCTCACGAGGCTTTGATAGGGGCTGCAATCAGCCTTATCATTGCGTTCTTTGACCTCCTCTCTCTTATTATCCCTCAAACTCTCCTGCTATATCAGCAATTTTAGACAGTGTGGATATTTGATAAAGCCATAGACGTTTTTTTGTGGTCCCTGAATGCCAATTGGACCCTTATACACCGAAAGTTGAAGAGCTCACTGTGCTGCGGGCAAGAGTCAGAATCGTGTGAGTTAGATGCCTGGCTTCCAGCTCATTAGATAGGCTGTAGCTCGTAATCTCAAGGGCAGCGTGTCACCGGGGACGCTAGTGGTTTTGTTCCATTACAGAAAGTGTATGAAGGTAAAATACAAACATTATGTGTCCTGGGGTTTATATTTGTAGGTCTTGTACAATATAAAGTGTGGACATGGCTTGTAAAATAACAGGTGTAAACATACTACGGCTGCAACAGACTAAAGATGTTTCTAGTCGACTAGATGTCGCTCATATCAGACATTGGTTGACTAATTGCACATTTATATTAATTTAGTTACTTAAAAATATACTGGAGGGAACCATAATGAGCCTTTAATTTATATAGGTGTAATATAGCACTTAAGTGCACACTTAAAGGGCTAGTTCACCCAAAAATGTAAATTCTGTCAGTATTTACTCACCCTTATGTTGTTCCAACCCCGTAAGGTCTTTTTTCATCTTCGGAACATTAATTCAGATATTTTTGATGAAATCTGAGAGCTGGATCACTCCTGCATACTAACGTTAGTCCATAGGCTTCTTGAGGGAATGAAACTTGCTGGCCTCGAAAAGTCATTAAAGACATCGTTAAAAAAGTGACTTAACTTTATCTAGTGACGAGAATACGTTTTGTGCGCAAAACAAACAAAAATAACGACTTTATTTCAACTATTCACTTCCTTCTCTATAGGCCTGTAGTCAGTTAACGTAGCTACGTCACACGTAGGCTCACTATTGGCCGACGCTGGTCATGTGTGTGATGCGTGTGACGTACAATAACAGAAGCTTACGCAATTAAACTAGTAACCTGACTCGAGACTAGTTGAGACTAGAATAGTTAAAATAAAGTCATTATTTTTTAGTCATTAATGACTTTGAGGTCGGCAAGTTTCAATCCCTCAAGAAGCCTATGGACTAGTATGGAGGAGTATGTGATCCAGCTCTCAGATTTCATCAAAAATATCTTAATTCATGTTCCGAAGATGAACGAAGGTCTTACGGCGTTGGAACAACATGAGGGTGAGTAAATACTGACAGAATTTTCATTTTTGTGTGAACTAACCCTTTAAAGCAAGCCGCAAAGCACAGGCAAAAGTAATGATTAATAATGTGTCGGAAAAAATAGCAAGGAGACATTTGAATTATTTATTAATAAACGAGTGTGTTCTGAGTCAGTGTCAGCTGCAAAGATGAAGATGAAAGATGAAAATGCTGACATCTCTAACTTTTATGCCTGGTTCAGATTTTAGCCCAATTTTGGCACGATCCATTTGACGTAGGGTGTCGTGGGATGCGTAAACGACAACGGGCGTCGGGACGCAAGATTTGATCGTATCATCTCGTTTAGTGTGTCATAGTGGGCGACAACCTACGTCACGTCTGCGACACTTCACGACATCATGACAAAAAGACTAGCGTGTTTAAATTTTTTAACGGTTGTCCACGACGGTTCCGTCACATGTATGAGGTTGACCAATAGGAGCACAGAAGCTTTTCTGTACACAACTTTCAAAAATGGCGAAACGAAGAGAGACGATGGTGCTAACGTTAAAACTAAAAGTAAAAATATATAAGAAAACAATATTTTACCTCAAGTTCTCTTTGGAGGATTGACAGCCCATACTGTCCTCTTCAACCAATCCAGGAACTTGTCCATTGTCGGGTTATCTTTCTTATTTACTTTTTTCCTGAACACAGGACAGCCAACACAACACTCACCGCTTCATCAATTGTTGGTTTATGTTCGTTTCCGGAAGTCACTAGCTACTAGTTTCGTCTTCTTCGATGACATCACGCATGCCCTTAAAGAAGCATGCGATGACTGCTCAGGAAGCAACGTGTAGTCTGACATGTGTCTTGTCCATGAACACGATAAGATTTTAAGTGTCAAAAATCACGTAATCACGTAAACTATCGTAACATAAAAAATAAAAAAAACGTGTAATCTGAACCAGGCATTAGTCGCCCAAACATACACAAAGGAAAGTTAGAGAGAAATGTAATACTTTGCTATGCGGTTGCTAAGGTGTTGTGAATGGTTGCTAGGCCATTGTTATGTATATAGGTGGTTCCTAAGTTCTGAGTATTGTTACAGGGTTATAGGGTTGTACAAATCCCTGCACTAAGTATAGCAGCTGTATTGTTTACATGCAATACGATCCTTGTATCTCTGAGTAAATATTGAAACAGAAACGCAAGATGTATGCGTGTGCGTTTCTGTACGCATACAATGACACCCTCCAGTATGCTGGTGTATTTTAAAGAGGACACACTTCTGTGCGACTGTATTAGCATACCAATAGAGCTCCTGTGCTGCAGAGCGGAGGAGAGAAATTGAATTGGAAGGACAAGGAAGATCAGTGCTGTCGTCTGGAAGCAACTCCGTCGGATCAAATGTGTGTGCGAGTGTGTGTATTATATTTAATAGATGGCTACCTGCGGTGAGCTGGCATGAACACACTGATTATGCAGAACAGTCTCACCTGGACAAGTAAAAATCTGAAACAAGCACACATATCCATGGGCAATACTTAGAACAATAAAAAAAGAAGAGAAAAGGGATGGTGAAAGTTCTGTCATCAACACACCTTCACCTTTCCGACACGTGCATATTTTTTTTTTTGCTTCAATTCAACCAGAAGTGCAGTGCACATCACACCAGAACAGGGATTTATAATTACTTTTTTGACTTTTGGGTTATCCAAATCAAATTTTGACATGTTCAAGGTAAACTTTGCATTTAGCCCTTTCAAAGCCTAAAAAAAACAGAGGCCAAATTTGTAAAGAACGGAGTTGTGCAAAAATTCGGATTCAATTTAATTTTTTTTTCGGATTTTCATGTTCAATTTAAATTTTCTCAGAATAACAGGAAGAGGAATGTACTGTTGTTCCACCCTGGTCCATGAAAGCTAACTTCTATAGGCATCCATCCATTCATGCATCTATCTAACTTTTGCTTTCTTTGACTAGGAATCTAAAATGCATTCTCAATTCAATTCTGAATGGTGCACATCCCAGTCTATGCCTCTGGATGTCCATCAGGGTGTTTCAGGCTGAATTTATGAGGGAATGTGTGAGCACTCGCACATGCACATACATGTATGCATGATCGTGTCAAAGAATGAAAGCATCTGAGGAAGTATGGTAGAGGAAAAGAGAATGAGGGAGTGTGAGAGGAAAGGATCTCCCCCACTGTGTCATCAATAGCAAGCCAGCTCCTTCATCACATAACCCTCACCTGGATCTCACACTCACACACACCGTGACTTCCTTCACCTGGATCACAGTCTTCCCTACTTCCGAGGGCTCTCTCATCTGCTCCCATCATCTAATTACCTGTCACTTTATCAGATCAAGTTCGTCTCTGTCTGTTTGAGCGCCGCTCCACGTGCCACCCAACTGCGTTTATAATTACACCCGAAAATGATTCCCACCTACAGCCTTTGTCTTCTCTCCTGCGCCCTGCCATCGTTCTGCAGTGGAAATGTAATGTCAATTATCATTACAACTAACACCTTCACCCCCTCATAAATCATCTCAAATCATCCCAGTTTCTCCCTATACTGTATCTCATCAGGAAACTAGACAATAACATGTTCTCATTTTCTCTCATCTTTTCTTTGTAGGTATCTACTGAGTGATAAAGGCACTTAAGCGCTGTCTATTCACTCACTCTGCCATTACTCAAGTCTTCAGTGTCACATGATCCTTCAGAAATCATTCTATATGGTAATTTGCTGCTCAAGATCAACATTTTTCAGTATTATCAATGTTTTTTTATTTTTTTTAAACAGTGCTGCTTAATATTTGTGTGGAAACAATGATAAAACAAAATTCCAGGATTCCGTGATAAAAAGAAAGCTTAAAAGGACAGCATTTATAGAGGGAATGCATTGACGTCACTTTCCCACCTGCAACAACCCCCCTCAGCCTGACTGAGTGGCAAAAGATCTGCTGCCTGACTGGATTTAATTGGGGAAACTGCGAAAATGCAACTAAAACTGACAATTTTTTCAATTTAAACTAAATGTTGGACTCATATAGTGTTGCATACAACTTACTAAAGATCCAGTGATCCATGGATATTGACATGCAGCCAGGAATCGTGTTGCCTGACATTTCATGTGTTTGCCTGATTTCAACACGGGGAAATAAAAGCAATATAGACCTAAGCATAAAGCAAATTTGCCTGTGAACGCTTATATATAAATACAATATAGGTAGGTCTAAATCCAGGTGATCACTTATATTAGTGGTATATATCGCCTATATATATCACCATATCATCCAGCCATAATACTTTGTTTTTTTTTTGTTTTTTTTGTTTTTTTGGTCAGTGTTTATTAAAAAAACATCTAATAATGCAGAATATGCATGCTAAAATATTTAATTGAGGAGTTGTTAATAGGTTTTACACCTAAATTCAGCATATTTACACAAAATGATAACTGTAAATCCACCTTTCGCTGACTGGAGTCCAGTTGTTTCTGTGAATTGCAGCGATCCATTTGCTCCTCTTTTGAGTCATTATAAATGTATTACAGTCACTTTTGCTCAATTTAATGCATCTTTGCTAAATAAAAGTGCTCATTTCTTTTTCTTCAAAAAATAAAAAGATCTTAACGACCTTAAAGCTCTGAATGGCAGTGAATTATACGAATATTGGTATACAAGCGTTTAAAATCAACACTAACTGTTTTATCATGTTATGTAAATTCATTTCTAAATAAAGGCTTGTTAAAATTCAACAAAACTAAAAAACATCATATGCAAATATTACACAATCCTCTGGGAATTCAGTAAACTTTCAAGTTAATTACAAATTACTATTATATTAAATTACTATTTTATATATATATATATATATGTATATATATATATATATATATATATATACACACACACACACACACACACACACAGTATAAATACAGTATAAATAAAGTATATATACTGTATTTATACTATATATATATATATATATATATATATATATATATATATACTGGTGTTTTATCCATTAATAACGCACAGCTCCTGCATTTACAGTAAGAAACTTAGATGCTTTAGGTGTAAAATCCAATGAAACAAACTGAATGGGCACTTTATTGTAGTGATTGAATTTCCTTTGTAGAATGAGAGAAACACTGAATAGCAACAACCAGAAAGAAATCTGCTAAACTCTCCAAACATTGATCTATTACATCGCTCATATCATGGTCTTGTGTAGAGTATACAGACACTTACCAGCACATTTGGTGCGAGTGATGAGTGGCGGTCCCGGTGGCCCAGTGCCACCCTCCCCAGGTCGGGTCAGAAGAACTTTAATCTCATACTCCACATCTGGGTCCAAATGCCAGAGCTTGTAAGTGGGCGCATCCACGACGTGCGCCTCGGCCCAGTTTCCAGTGGTGGTGCGGTACTCCACCTCTTTCAGGATGATGGGACCATCGCCGATGATGGAGTTGGCGTTCGGTTTGATCCACAAGTAGGTGGCGCCAACTGCAAGAAGCTCAGGAGGAGCGATAGGTGTGGGGGCGCTGAAGAAGAAGAACACAAAGCTTTTTAGCACTATTGCAACAAAATGGAGAGCAAAAGATGTGCAATCGATCTATAATCCATATTTTATCCATATTTTGGAGTATACTTTATGAATAGTCAAACGTTTACAATCTAATGCGAACTATAATGAGCAATACCAGGCAGCTTTAATATATGAACAAATCCATATTTAAAGAAATAAAGTGAGCGCACTAATGTTCACGAGCCACATCGGGCAATAATTGTTCAGCAAATTTAAAAAGTTGTTGAAAGAGCAATTAAGGGTGGTAGCAAGTACAGTTATCTCACTTCACTGTATTCAGCCATCATTTCATTTGCTTTTGTAGTGTAAAATAGTGAGAGGAAAATGAAGGCTGGAATTACAGTGAAGCGTGCGGCCGAAGCTTTGGAGCTCATTAAGGGATATCACACAGACTTGCTTGGCCGGCAGAATTGTTAGAATAAATGGAATGAAACGTTTTCTGGAATCCCAGTTGAGAAGGTGGGCTATAGCTTTTCCCTAAACACTTAGCTAAGCTCTCTCTCTTCCTCTCTCTCTCCATCACTTCTACCACACTCACATTAAATCCACTGGAGACAGCTTACGGCTTGCACTGCATTAACTTCCTGTCTCCTTCTTTCTCTCTCTGCCGTTGAGCACCTCAGATTTACCCTCAAACCTGTGAAAGGTAAACAATACTTCTTTGTGTCTTGCCTCCTTCTTTCCTTATGCTCTTGATTTCTTCCTTCATCTTTCCTTCCTCCACCTAGTTTCCTTCCTGCTTTCTCTCCTTTCTTACTCTGTTCCTTCCTTCCTTCCACAAATGTGGGCAAAATAGTTTTGATTTATTTTTAAAATACTAAATACTTCCCTTGATCTGAGCGGTACAAGACTTGGCTACTTTTCCAAAGTTTGCCTCCTGAACACACACACATTTTTTTTTTACTCAATTCTACAATGTTAAGTGGGTGAAAAAAAAACTCCTTAATCTTGTATTTGGGTCAAAAATGGGCACCCATAGAAATCAATGGGAAAAACAATTTAGAGCATTCTAAACTAAGCCAAAATAAGACACCAGGTGACAGCAAAGTCACTTCATCTTTAGGTTTTAGCTCTAAAAACTTATTGGAATGATATTTTAATGTAGTTAAATAAATAAAAACTAAACTAAAACTACATAGTAATTAATTTACATAGAAATAACTTACATAGAAAATATGGTACTTTTTGAAGTAAATAGTTTGCCAGTATTTAGTTTGCGTGTATGTGTAATGGTGAAAACAGTTTGTTGAGTGCACATACCCATTCTCAGTCCCTTCAAAATAAAAGTCTTGAGTCACAGTCAGTCTGTGACAATATCATTTTTTTCTTCAATCATTCCTTTCTTTTCTCCATGTTTTCTCCTTCACTTTTCCTTCTTTCTTTATTAAGTTATTGTATAATTTTTCTTTACTCATTCCTTTCTTTTCTCCATGTTTCTTTCATTCATCCTTACTTTCTTATTTGTTTTTCACAGCTCCCTTGTTCTTCCTTCCTCATTTCTCTCTTTTATTCTTTTCCTGCTTCCTTACCTCTTTTTCCTTATTTTCTTCATAATTTTCTTCCTAACTCCATTTCCATCTTCTATTCGCTCCCTTACCTCTTTTTCCTTATTTTCTTCATAATTTTCTTCCTAACTCCATTTCCATCTTCTATTCGCTCCCTTACCCTCTTTCTCCTTATTTTCTTCATTATTTTCTTCCTAACTCCATTTCCTTCTTCCATTCTCCATTTTTAACCTTCCATTTTTCCTTTTCTCTTTTCTTTCTTCTTAATTTAAAAAAAAAAAATGCTGGGTTGTTTTCAACCCAAATTTGGTTCAAATATGGACAAACCCAAATGTTGGGTTAAAAATTCAATTAAAATATTTACAGGTGAAAGTTGAAATTGGGTTAAAATTTTAAATTACATTTTTAACCCAACATTTGGGTTAAAACTTCCTTTTACAGGCGTGTTTAGTTTAAGTAAATAAAAGAACCCTAGCAACCACATAGTGATGCCTCGGCAACCTCTCAGAACACCTTAGTAACGACCTGCCAACCAGTCAGACAGCCAAACTAACATTTTCTTCATAAAACGTAACAATTCAATCAATATTGTTTCCAAATTCCCTGATGTAAAAAAGAAGAAAATTTCATTTATTTGATTTGATTATTTTTGTTTTATCTCTCAGTTCCTGACTACCATCTTCTAATCGTCTTCTTGGCACTCTCTCTCAGCAGGAGAGGACACTAATCCAGGGTTAGAGGTGAGTAGCAGTGCATGAAGGGTTTCATCCAAGCATGGAAGAGCCACCCAGGCCCACTCTAATGAGAGGCTGCCGTCTCTACTGTGCCATGTAATCAACTGAGCCAGATTACCAAAGCCCATTTACCCACAGCTGATAACCACTGACTCCCTCAGCTGCCCGGAAAGGATACGCTCTGACTCGGAGAAGAGAGTTTAGACGTGACCCGTCAACCTCCGAAGCTTAAGAGCGTTTAGTGCTTGAAATGAAAATGAAGGTGGGGGAAAATAAAATGATAACAGGAAAGAAGGTGGAATAATAAAAAGTAAACAGAGATTACCACAAAAAAAAGACAAGAGAACAACTTTGTATTTTACATTTTTCTGCAGAAACTGTCCACCCAAAGTCTCTATGATATTCATTTGTAAATCTATCTATTGTAATCTCAATGTAAATCTTCATTATATAGCCAACTTTATTGTCTTAGAAGACTAATATACATGTAATACTGAAGGTGTTTTAAACAATCACTCTGGGTTGTTTCAACCTAAATTTGGGTCAAATATGAAAAACCCAAATGTTGGTTTAAAAACGTAATTTAAAATGGTAACCCAACTTCAACTTTTACTTTCAACAGTACATTTTTTAATGACATTTTTAACCCAACATTTGGGTTTGTCCATATTTCACCCAAATTTGGGTTGAAACAACCCAGCATTTTTTTGAGTGTATGGTTCAAATCCCTAATAACCATAAGATATAATTTGCTTTAGTAAGCCCAAGTAATAATGACTGCAAAACATATCTTCAACACTTTTAGAGCAAAATGAGATATTGCTCATGGACAAAGTCTTATTTATCATATGAATGAACTCCAGCGTGTTGTTCATCAAGGTAGCTGTCACATCTAAATTGCAATTTTGAAATAGAGCCTTTGTTCAAAGCATTAATACGCTTCCATCGTTTAATGCACTTTCAGCAGTCTTTATGTCAGCACATTGTCCTGGCGTGGGCATTTATGGTCCTGCAGTTGATCAACTCGGCGATTAGTGGAGTGTTTTTGGATTGCACATTTATGATTGCAGCTGGATTGAAATGAGGTTTGGATGCTGTTGATGACTGGCTAAATCTTGATGATTGCTTGTTGATGATTGGCTGAGTGTTATTGTGCTCTGGATGATTGACAAACTATTTTGAGCTTCCAGCCCTGATGATGTGTATATATAATGTGGTTGTTGATTAGCACAGTGGCTTGAGGCTAGAGAGATCAACACATGTTCAATATTGGTGAACATGTTCATTCGGGTCACTTATTGCCTTTAGGAAGCAACAGTTTTGACAAAGGAATAAGATATTTTAGCATCATGACAAATAGCAACTAATAATTGAAAGAAGATGACACAAAGACTTCAATTCAGTTAATCTAAGCTCCTTTTTAAATTCTCCAGTTCTGATTCTCTCAAATAGTATGATTTCACGCAAGATGAGAATAACTAAGGAAATATGCTAAGCTCAAACAGACTAGACACACACTGCCACACAGTATGGATACAGATAACAAAAGGAGCATTACCCATTCACCAGGGGTCCCTTTCACTCCCAGAAAACCCATTTCCTACAGACATAAGAGGTTTCCTGCACACACTATTTACTATTTCAAGCGTAGAAGTTCATGTGCGTGAGAAAGCACAATCCTAAACACTCTCTCACATTTTCTTATCAAATTCCCTTGATACATAAAGTTCATACCCATTTCCCCTAATACTTTGCCATACGTTCAGGAATATAAGCGGCAATGTGCTTATTGGAGTCGGCTCGAAGCCCCCGTGCAGGTGTGTTTGTGTCCATGTGGCCGAACACCCTGTAATTTTATCCTTTATCACCTGGTGTCCACAGGGAGGTTTTATAACCAGGTGGATTAGCGAGAATCTCCAGAAATCCCATCCGCGTATGTGATCAAAGCCCACCGGGTCTGTCTGATAGCCGAGCTTGGGGAGAGAGAGATGAGCTCCACCGTCAAATGGGAATTTGTAGCTGTGAAACAACAATAATTGCAATCTGTTTTTTCACCTGTCGGAACAACCGATTCAACAGAAACCAAGAGCCAAGAAATAGATAGAAAATATGGCCACAGTATGACAAAGTTAGATTAAACCTATAACTGGAGTGTTTCTTCATTTCCACATTTCAACTGATGCATAAAATGATGCATACGCATGTAATCGCACAGGTGTTTTGTTGGCAATGTGAGAATGAAATTATACATATTATTGTGAATAATTGTACAATTGTAAGACAAAGTTAGATTAAACCTATAACTGGAGTGTTTCTTCATATCCACATTTCAACCGATGCATAAAATGATGCATACGCATGTATGCGCAGGTGTTTTGTTGGCAATGTGACAATGAAATTATACATATACATATTATACATATATATATATATATATATATATATATATATATATATATATATATATACATATATATATACATATATATATACATATATATATATATACATACATATATATATATACATACATATATATACATATATATATATATACATATATATATACATATATATATATATATATATATATATATATATATATATATATATATATATATATATATATATATATATATATGTTTTGGTGTGTGTGTTTACATTATATATGTGGGTGCATATATAATGTAAACACACACACCAAATATATATATATATATATTATATATATATATATATATATATATATATATATATATTTATATATACTAGAATTTTTATATATATATATATATATATATATATATATATATATATATATAAACTGAATTTTCATCATCATTGCTCCAGTGTCACATGATCCTTCAGGGAATCTAATACGCAGATTTCAAAGTTCACAGAGAGTTCAAAAGAACAGCAATTATTTGAATTAAAATATTTTGTTTGTCACTTTTGATAAAATGTATGCATGCTAGCTGAAAAATGTTTACTTTATTAAAACAAAATCTTAATGACCCCATTGATAAAATATTGTCAGAAAGCTTTTAATTTCCTTTTTCGGTCAGTAATATCACCCATCTACATAACACAAACACACACAAACCTTAAACCTCAATTTAGCTCAGGCTCTTCCACATACAGTACGATGAATAGTTGCTTTTATCATTAAAATCACATGTAATGTGTAATATGTTCAATAAGCAACATCCTGTTCAATTTAATTTAAGAATTGCAGGGAATAATGCCCAAAAAACCCTGCAAAACTCTCAATAGGACTAGCAAGCTCTCTGCACACCTACGTATACATCAGACCTCATCAGCACCCACACAGATCCTCCATACCTGCAGTCTCATGGGAAACACCTCTGAATGACTTAGACTGTTGTTTCGTCTCATTCACTTTATTGTTTGGATCAAACCTCGGAAGAATGGCTCAGGGGACCCAGGCGAGAGATGCTGTCTGTGCCTTTGACCTGACCCTTATCCCTTGATGCAGTATCTCTTTGGAGGTTTGATTCTCTTTGTCAGGGCGAGGAACCTACATTTCCCCTTTTTCTTCCTTCCTTCCATCTAAAAACTAATTCCCTTCTATTTTTTTAGCTGTGCATTGGTGTTAGAAAGGTTTCTTGCAGAATGCTCTTGCAGAATGCTTTAATCAAAACACCATATTGAGCATTGTGGAAGAGCAGGGAACAAGAGAAATACAGAGGAGGAACGCTGTAAACATACAAGCGCAGTAAGAACAGCGTGAGGTGAGTGAAGGCTCTTCAAACCCTCTTTCTGAAGAAGTACATTCAGGTCTGGACAAATAAAAGCAATGCACGGGGAACGGATGACAAGAGAGGGAGAGAGTGAAAATAAGGGAGGAGGCGTCTTTCGCTGAGACTGAATTCACAAACACGGCGCTGTTCAAAGGAGGCATGCTGGGGACACCTGTGCATAAAATTCAAAATTCAGCTCGAAAAACATCTCTGGACTCAGTGAGACGTAAATCACACTTGCACACACAAAATCTCGGTTCCAAAACCTAGTGATTCTGACTTCAGAGGCCGAAACGAAGACTTCACAAGGCCTGAAACGTATGCAAACACTGACCTGAAATACAAAACTGACTGCAGAAGACAATTTACATTCATTTTCAATAAAATTAGATAAAGAATTGTGCTGATGCATTTGCATAAAGCATGTTTTGGGACTAGTGACGGATTTGGAATGCTCTACAAAGGTATAATAACTACACAAACAGCTAATGTGAAGGACACAATAAAACTGTTTTTTTTATGTGTTTTTAGTTAAGAATGATGCTAAGCTAAAGATGCAATACTCTAATATGCATAAAAAGATTGTCTAGACTTGAACACCATCTTGAAATAACCTGTTCATTGAACAGCCGTTTACACGTTTTGGCCGTTCATGTACATTTTGGCCGTTCATGCACATGAAAATTGGCGTTTTGGGGGCAAAAAAACCCAACAAACATTTGTAAATGGTCCTTAAGTACAATTTTTTGAAAACAATAACGTTACCGTCTACATGTAAACTACAAAAACACAAATTTGTGAAAAAGGTGACGTCATGTCCATTGGTATTATATGCGTAGTGTTTCTTTACAAAGTGACATCGCTAACTACTGGCCTGGCATAACAATGTTTTTGGTCGTTTTCCCATTTTGACAATGCTGTCGCCTGTACACGAAAAACACGAACCTTTCCAGTTTTCAGTACATCGCACTTGTGTAAACGTACCCATATGGTGCGTCACACCGCACGCGAATAGCACGTCAGGCGAATGATTTCAATGCTAAGTCAATGCAAAGGCAGCGATGCGCGCGCAAAAAAACCCTGCGGCGCTTAATGAGGCGTAGAGCGCGGCAGTTCGTGCGAATGGCGCGAATTGATCATCTGGTGCGTTAAGCGCGTTACGCACAAATGATTTAGTTACTGCTATTTGTGCATTCACTCGTTTGACGCGAATCCGCACCTGCCGCCCGAGTTGAAAAATCTGAATTTTGGTGTCAATTCGCGCCACATTAACCAATCAGGTGCTTAGCTGCTTGCTCACATAGTAAAGTATTTGGATGCTTCAATAAATTATTTTGTAATTTGACTACAACAAAGCAAATATTTTATCACTTAAAACTTTATTTCAATATACGAGACATGTTCATTTTATATTAAATGTTATTTATTCCATAGATTATGTGAAATATTATTATGATGTAAAGACAACCAACATAAATGTGCATAAGTTCGTGATCTGGACGTGAGAAAAAAAATCACAGGGCAGGTTAATAACTTTTGGAGGCTTTTCCAGAGCAAATACAGTGCGGTGAATCTCTCGATGAATGCTCGATCAACATAGAAAAGATGGCCGCCAACGGGTTTCGAATTCTGACGCGCGTACATTTCACTTCTAACTTTTGATTTTACGTGCGTCAGTTTCACTCTTTACGCGCGAATTAACCCAAAGTCGTCAAGCGTCATACTAGACGCGGTTCACGCCGAATTCGACGCGTTATTCGCGTCCGGTGTGAGCGCACAGTTAGATTGCCACAATGCTTTCTGGGATTGCATTCTCAGCTAAGTATATTAATAATGCATCCTTATTTGTATTTTTTTTTTCACTTATTTTAATGCATATAAATATAGCACAACAAAGGTTTATCCTAACATCTGCTAAACTGTTTGTTTTATTAAAAAATAAGTTGAGCAGATAACATCTGATAACAAAGGTATAATCAATTATTTTTAAATGACTCTAAAGAAAGCATTGTTCTTTTAATTGAAAGGAGTATCTTGTGTTTATACAGCCACCAGATGGAGTGTTGTGATTCTTCCAATTTATTTTTCTACAAGTGATCTGTCTTATACTCTCTCTGCCGTCTTTGGATCAGTACGGTCACTCACCTACTATCTAGGTAGGCAGCTCAATAGGTTTTGGGAACAGAACTACTGTATTCCTATAACATGGAGGTTCTGTATTTCAATGCATATACTGCGTATACTTTGAAGTCTCGGGTACTTTGGAGAGCAGTGCATCAAACTAAATAAATAAATATTCACACAGACAAATAAAGTGGCTGCGAGTGTTTGAAGTGCTAACTCCTCGGCTCCTGCTTATCTGGGCTGTAGTATTACTGCGCTCTAATCCATCTCTGTAGTGAAGCCCACTCACAGGCAGTCTACGGACACACACACAGACTTCCAAAATCCTTCACTAATACTTCTCTCTGTCGGTGTGGAGATAACTCAGGGCATCACCATCACTATCATCACACACATAAACACCTCTCTCAAAAAATGCACACAGACCAGCGATGCTGGCAGACAGAATTGTGTTGAAACTCTATATGCTCAAGCTGTATTTCTATCCAATATCCTGAAACCACACACAAGCTCTGTTCCAAAACCTAGTGAGCTACCTACTTAGACAGCTGCCTAACATGGCACCTCATAAATAATTGATGTGCAACGCTCTACATAGGCTGAAAATCAGTACGCACGTCCGAAACGAGCACACAAGAGATGCAACTCACAATTAATTCCAATATTGTGATCTTTTAAAATGCATAAAAATTAAAACTACATAAAACTACTTTAAAAATGTGTTTTTTA
This sequence comes from Hybognathus amarus, assembly GCA_030378365.1. Classification (NCBI taxonomy): domain Eukaryota; kingdom Metazoa; phylum Chordata; class Actinopteri; order Cypriniformes; family Leuciscidae; genus Hybognathus; species Hybognathus amarus. Next base: position 272,374 of record JAQIUQ010004281.1, read on the forward strand.
TTATTATTAAATTATTAAAACTACATAAAAAATTAACATATATGGTTTATAATTAGATTGAACTCTTGTTGTTATTAATACTTTGCAATACTGAATAAAATATATTTATAATACTACATGTATGTGCATGTATATTATACTGTATGTACATTTAAGATTAATTGCATAAAGTTTCTTGAGAAATAGGAATGAATTTAGATGATCTTGTCACAGGACTGCCTTAATACAAATAATATAATTTTCAAGATCTTTTTTGTTAGATTATTACATTTTTGGTACAAAATGTAAAAACAAACAAACAAAACCTTCAGCATACTGTTTTAAATGTACTATGCTTTGAAACACACAAACTTTAATCTTAAATAGGCTACTAACTGAAATTAAAACTACAATTAACAAATAAAACAAAAGAATAGTGCAAAATAATCAAAAATGAAAAAATGATTTCCAGCTTGAAAATGAGGACAGGAAGTATTTGGGAACAGAAATTGCTATAACATTTAAATTATTTATAAGCAGTGTTTCATGAGTTTGTTATTATTAATTTACTCAATGCGCACGATTGTTGCTTTAATTTATTTTCCACTGCTTTGGCAAATCAAAAAGAAATCTTATTTAAATGCAGTTTCTGTGTCAATTCAATTAAACGCCAATAAAAATAAATTAAAAATGAATTCAGTCTACTGCATTCTCTTACAGTAGGTTAATATTCCATACATGTCCTTCATCAACTACACGGGCATCATACCAAACAAGACAGTACAGAGAATCGATCCAGATTACGCCTTGGAGTTCAGCCCCAGATTACATCCGTCACCTGTCATTAGCACCTCTACCTGAGGCCATCCCTCTGTCTAAGAATGCATTAGCTATATCAACACTACATTGTTCTTCTTCATTCATCCTCACATGAAAGGTTCAACGCTGACCCGCAGCATATCAATAAGGCCATACTGGACAGAGCTTGCTATTATTCTGCTGATGTGAGTCAGTGGGGAGAGTGTGGTGTGGAGGGCCCTGAGGGCTCGTGTCTTGTCAGAGGCAGAAAGGGGTTTCATGAACCATGGGGACGCCAAGACCTGCATACAAACTAGCCTAGCGCATACTGCCTCTGTCACATCATGAGGTTACAGCGCACAGGCCCGCGATTCAGCAAGAGATAGTGAATCTTCAAGAAGAGGAGTTTATTTCTGCATTAGAATACTGCAGATTTTATAAACATAATTTTATATGGGGTGGTGATGGCACAGATAAGACACATGCCTTTGGTGTGAGAGACCCGGGTTTGAATCCACTGTGAGACACCAATGTGTGCCTGAGCAAGACACTTAAAGGAGTAGTTCACTTTTAAAAAAACTTTTGCTGATAATTTACTCACCCCCATGTCATCCAAGATGTCCATGTCTTTCTTTCTTCAGTTGAAAAGAAATTAAGGTTTTTGATGAAAACATTCCAGGATTTTTCTCCATATAATGGACTTCAATGGGAACCAAACGGTTCAAGGTCCAAAAGACACTTTTAGTGCAAACTGCAAACTGTTCAAAGGGCTTTAAATGATTCCATACGATGAATAAGGGTCTTATCAAACAAGCCTATGTATAAATATTGTCATGTATGGGTAACACCCTTATGTGTATAGAACTTTTGAATCAATATTTCCATGGATTATAAATTGATTAGTTATTTAGATTTTTTATTTTTAGTTATTTGTTTAAATATGTATAAAGGGGTAGGAGTACATAAGTTTTACTTCTTCCTACTCCTTTTTGCACATGTAAATAGAAGGTTGTTTTTTGTTTGTTTTTTGTTTTGTTTTGCTTCAAGTACTGGAAAGTATGGATTTTTTATTTTTGTTGTTGTTCATTTTTGTTTTTTATCAATATTCCTTGTTTCATTGATTCATATTTGTATTTTTTTTATTTACATGTTCAAAATAAAGATCTCAAATCAAAAATCTAAAAATCTTATCAAGCAAAACGATCACTCATTTAACAAATAAATAATAAAGTTTAAGTTTTATAAGTGCAAATGGTCGCTTGCTCCGTTCTGTGACGCACGTTTGTGACTCTCCTGTTCGAACTCATTCATGAAAATTAACAAATCTTTTTCCGAGTTGTTTGGTTCATTCAACGAACGAAACGAAGGAAAAAAGAATCGTTCATTTTGATGAACGGAGTTCGAACAGGAGAGTCACGAATGCGCATCACAGAACGGAGCAAGGCGAGCATTTGAGCTTATACTTTTTTATTTATTTTTGAAATGATGGTTTCGCTAGATAAGACCCTTATTCATCGTCTGGTGTCGTTTAAAGTCCTTTGAAGCTGCACTAAAACTCTAAAATATGGACCTTGAACCGTTTGGTTACCATTGAAGTCCATTATATGGAGAAAAATCCTGGAATGTTTTCATCAAAAACCTTAATTTATTTTCAACTGAAGAAAAAATGACATCTTGGATGACATGGGGGTGAGTGTCATAAACTTCTCCTTTAACCCCTAGTTGCTCCAGAGGTGTGCGACCTCTGACATATATAGCAATTGTAAGTCGCTTTGGATAAAAGCGTCAGCTAAATGAATAAATGTAAATGTAAACAGGTACAGAAAATACAGGTCCCTCCATTTAATCCATAGATTTGTTTTAATAACCTGTGTGAATGGTTAAAATGTACAGTGCAACGTACTTGTAACTACACTTTCTCCCAGAATGAACTAAAACTCTTCTTTCTCCCACATCTCTCAGCCTCTGACACTGTGATGCAAATGTGTATAAATGGGCTAATAAGGCACAGAGGGTTTTGGGTTAAAATTGCATCAGGGTGAGATTGAGAGAGGACACGGGAGAGTGAAAAGCGACTGTCAGAAAGAATATTACTTAACACAGATTAGCATACATTAAAAATGAAAAACGGGAGAGGTTTGACACCACATAGGCTTGAAGTAGAGATAAGAAAACAGAAACGGAAGAGAAAAATAGGAAATGAAGATGATAATGCAGGCACTGGCAGATTAAAATTATTGTACGTCCAAATGTGTCTGAGACAGAAACCATGAGTAATGAATGACAGGATAGTGCTGCCCACAGGAAAGATAAATCGCAAAAGACATCTCAGTTGTTTCTCATAGACAAAAGGAGATTAAATAGAGAGAAAATTGAGAGGTTTTCTACTTTCTCCCAAGAAAAAACACCCCTAAGTTTGAAGTCTCCCACTGTAAAAAAATATTTTCAAGGTTTGTCATCACAACATATTTTCTTTTGTCAAATCAACTTTATAATAATTTATTTAGTTGAGATAACTTATTATTTTGAGTTTCTGATGATTAAATCAATCTCCTTCATTGTATTAACTCACTTTTTCCAGTTCAATCAACTTAAAATTTTAAGGCAACCAAGGTTACTTACTTTTTTAAGTTAAACCAACAATATTTTTTTACAGTTTAGTAATCACAACATTTTTTCTTTTGTCAAATCAACTTAAATAATTTATTTAGTTCAGATAACATATAATTTTGAGTTTCTGATGATTAAATTATTCTCCTTCATTGTATTAACTCACTTTTTCCAGTTCAATGAACTTAAAATTTTAAGGCAACCAGGTTACTTACTTTTTTAAGTTAAACCTACAATATTTGTATTGTATTATTTTATTTTATATATTATTTGTATTATTGTTAATGTTCAAAGATTTAATGTGCAAAATGATTTCAAGAAAAATTAGTCTGATTTAAAGGGATAGTTCACTTTGAAATACATTTTTGGTATGTTTTAGCTTACCTTAAGGGCATTCCAAGATGTAGGTGTCTTGTTTCCGCAGTAGTTTCAATTTTAATATTTTTAGTTCAAACCGTTCTTGTCTGTCATTGAGTCATTAAATCATGTTTAATTTGGACTTCTCTGTGCATGCTCTTTGAGGTGATGACCATAGACCTGCATTATATGACTGACAGACAAGAACGGTTTGACCTAAAAATATCAAAATTGAAAATACTGCGGAAACAAAGACACCTCTTGGATGCCCTTGAGGTAAGCTAAAACATATCAAAAATTAATTTCAAAGTGAACTATCCCTTTAAATCAGACTCATTTTTCTTGAATTATTCTATATAAATATCTCAATGACATCATGAGTGTGTCACGTACATTATGAACGTATGAATGGAAGTCAATGGGAGATTTTCAAACTCTATATCAAGCATTTACCAATACAAAAATGCATCTAAATTTTAAAATTGTAATCTGTATATAATGTCAACAGGATCAATTAGTTGCAGAAGTTTAATATTGAGTTTAGAACAAACTAATTGTTTGAAGAATATCTACACCACTGCGTAATGTAATGAAACACAATTGTGATCTCATTAAAACTCATGAGCTATGAAAGAGCAACCTGTGAGCAATAAAATGTTCCTGTGGCTGAGAAAACAATCAAGAAAGGGGACGTGTGCATGCATAAGGGAAACATATTTACAAAGCAAATCCCAAAGGAGCCAAAGTAAACAAGAATTAAAACAGCAAAATGAGAGAAGAAAGACAAATAACGGGACTTTTTCCATGGTCACCAGCAGCCACATTCCCTCATATCACCATTACCACCACCTCTCTGTCTGTCTTTCTCTCGATCTCTCTCTCCTCACCATCAGCCGGTGGTTATTAATGACCCCTGCGCCCCTCTGTGAGCACCCCATTTATAAAACTCACCGTTTTAATCTCTCTCAGTGTGTGTTACTCCTCCGCGCTCCCTCAGCCTCCAAACACACTCATACATTCAGTGGCTGACACCTTTCTGGAGGATTGAGGATGCAATGGCCAGTACTTACAGTTCAGGCACCTGCCCAAAACACGTCCTCATATTTACACACCATCATTCTCTCGCTCTCTTTCTGACAGATACTTAACCAGTTATACAACTCATACACAATGTTCCTTAAAGTCTTTTATGGTGTTTCCCTGCCTTTTAAAACTTGATTGACGTGTTAATGCACATTCAAAATTATGAAAAAAAGATCGATTTATGCTTAAAACAAGACAAAACCTATTTGCCAGGAACATACTTCGATATATTCTGAGACTATCAATCAAAAGCTTGCCATTTTTTACAATAAGAAATTTATATTTATTTTTCGAAAGAAAGGTTTTAAATTAACTGAAAGTAAAGACATTTATAGTGTTACGAAAATCTTTTTCTTTTTACATTTTCCCAAAAAAAAAAAAAAAATGTTAGGGATATTTCACCAAAAAAAAAAAAACACTGAAAATTAAACAGGCTTTATATACTATTCTTTAGCAGCAAATCAGCATATTAGATTGATTTTTGAAGGATCATGTGACACTGAAGACTGGAGTCTTTGCTATCAAATAATAAATGTAATACTAATTTTAATATTATAATAATAAATTACATTTACAACAAACATTTACTATAAATTGTAATAATATTTAACTTTATTACTGCTTTTACAGTAACTTTGGTAAGAGACTTCTTTAAAAAAAACATCTTACCAAACTCACAAGTTTTAACAGGTATTTATTTTAATAAAAAAATAATTTAATTTAATTTTACTTTATTTTTATTTTATTTAATAAAAAAATAATTTCACTTAATTTTACTTAATTTTTATTTTATTTATTTATTTATTTTCATTTTATTTTATTTTTATATATTTTTTAATTTTTTACAAAAAAAGTTAAGAAAAATAAACAGCCAAAACAATTTAACAAATGTTGTGATATTTGTGCCAAAACAAGAAAAAACGAAAAGAAAACTATTTGCTAACTAGCTAAGAAAAGAAAAAAAAAAGTTTTGCCAACAAGACAGCCATGACTTTACTTCTCCAGTAAATGTATCTTACATTAAGGATGTTATATTTCTCCTCTTAGTCCACTTAGTCTTAATTTCTTGGGGTCAAGCTTTTGGCCCTTAGCTCAGCTAACATTGCAAGTTACGCCCCCAGCAAGTTCTCTTTATTAATTGTCAGTGTCTGTCTGGAATGGTGCCACTCATGCCATCCACGCTGCCCCCACCCTCTCCCCTGGACTGAATCCCTGGCACTACATGCATTAATTAATGCATATTTCATTTAGCATGCCTGTGCAGTGCAGCATATTGCTTTGCACTCTATTCATTTCCCCAGGGAAACGATGTTATCCATCACCCCTCTGTTGGCTCTCCTAATCACACACATATCCAGACGCATCCACACACCTCTGATTCCCAGGATGACACTGGAGTCCTGAGGCGCTCACAGCCAGAGGGATATTGCCCTATCGTGAAACACCCCTCCCAGGACATGCTAAGGCCAGATGGCATTGAACGCTGGCAAAGAAAGCAACAAACATGCCGCTCGAGAAATCATGCATGCAGCCACTATAAGTGACACCTCTGTTAGCGTCTATATTTGGCATGTTAATCAGGCACATACTAATACTACAAAGATGGGCCATTACTGTGCAAGAAAATAAGTTTGAATGATACACAGAAAATAACCAATGCAAATGATAATACTCTATACACAATTTCACATACTAAACTATTAGTTGGTAGAAACATTGTTTATCACAATCAATAATCATAGATATTTAATGAACATGGCAGTCTTATTGCAAGTTTTTGCAACCATTTCATAAAATCAATAAACCATAAGTTTGATTTAGTGTCCAATAAAATCACTGTTTGGTTTCCCCTGTTCACAGAATATTAAATTAATAGATTGATTTAAGCATATTCTTAATAAATCAGGTTTACTATAAAATGCTAACCAGTGTGGAATCTTTAATTTAACACATGTATCCTTGAAATACACTTAGTTACATCCCTAGTTTGCTGTAGCTACTCCAAAATACAATGTAATCTTACAATTCATCACATATTAGTGACCTTTAATAAAATCTGGAATTCAAGCAATCACTGCTTAAACACTTGAAATGACAGATTTGACTACAGCCTTGAAATAGTTTACCTGCATGCCTAACATTGTATCACAGGATAATATTGTGTTGAACTTATTTGCATACTTGCAAATGCTTAATGAATAACTCTACTGTGCTTTATAAATATAGCTTCATAAGATGACCAAAATAAGAGATTATGTCCTTGAAATCCATATCATGAAAGCTATAACCTGTTCAAAAGTTTGGGGGCATGTTTTTGAAATATGTCTTACGCTCATCAGGGGGCATATATTTAATTACACTCTCAGAAAAAAGGTACAAAAGCTGTCACTGGGGCTGTACCTCTTCAAAAGGTACACTTTTGTACCCAAAGGCTGCATATTGGTACCTTAGTGGTACACATTAGCACCTAAAATGTACATATTACAGCCTAAAATGGACATATTAGCTCATTAAATGGAGATATTAACACTTAAAATGTACATATTAGTACCTAAAATGTAAATATTACCACCTAAAATGTACATATTAGCACCTAAAATGTACATACTAACACTTCAAATGTATATATTAACACTTAAAATGTACTAGCACCTAAAATGTACATTGGAACACTTAATGCACATAATTATAAGCACCTAAAATGTACATATTAGCACCTGAAATGGACAAACGTTTACCTTTTGAAAAGGTACAGCCCCAGTGACAGCTTTTGTACCTTTTTTCTGAGAGTGTAACAAATGCAGTAAAAACAACAACATTGTGAAATAAAATATATTTTAAAATGTATTTTTTATTATTATATTATTACTACAGTCTTTGGTGTCAAATACATGCTCTTCATTCACACTTATTCAAATCATGCTGATTTGCTGCTCAAAAAACATTGATTATTATCAAAAGTTGCTGTTTTTATAATTTTGAGGAAAACGGATTCTGGATGCTTTAATGAATAGAAATCCATTTATATTATATATAAATGCATCCTTGCAGAATAAAATTTAGAATTTCTTTAAAAATGAAACATTCAACGGTATAGTCTATATCCATATAATGAATCACATCACGCATACAGTCGAAATATATTTAAAATTCTGAACAATATATGCCCATGGTATTAATAAGCAATTGAACGAATAATGATTGTGGTTTGGCTGAGGTTTTTAGTTGGTTCTTGAGCTACAGTTTCTATTTTCATTTTTTAAATGATACTGGGAAAGAGCAGATAAAGGACTTGAATCTGTCCCGCAGTGTTCACTCCAGCAGCAACAGCAATGCTAAATCATCTGCAAAGAGAAGCTTTAGATTCGCTGTCATGCGGTGTACACCTGGGAACTCCAGCATCTCCAACTATAAAGCAGGTTTGACTGGCCTTAAACTCACTTTTACTATCTGAGTCAAAGATTTGTTCATTTGCATTGCATTTATTTGCATTGCTATTGCATTGCATAGAATGTGCATTGACAATTATACACAAGTATCTGTATATGAAGAGTTCAGATGCAAAGGCCTCTAAGTGCTCTAGTGTTGAAATTTTCTTCTAAAATGACCATTTTTATCAAGCTTGTATATTTAAGTTCAGTAATTTCACTTAAATGGCAATGAAGATTTCCTATTAATTGTCATTTAAGTGAAATTACTGAACTTAAATATACAGCTTGATAAAATTGGTCATTTTAGATGAAATTTCAAATGGCATTTAGATGCTTTTGCATCTGAACTCTTCATATGCACATAACATGGAAATAAGTTGCACATGGGCAGTCTTACACAAGAACAGTCAAAAGTGAATCCTAAGCAAAAAGAAAATAACATGTCCTCTCAAAGTGTATCCAATTGTGTTAGCTTGAGATGAGACAATCTGTTTTGTCTAATGGCAGAATATGACCTATTTGAAAACATTGTTTCTGCAATTTCACAAGGGCCACAACAATTGCACACTTCACCTTAAGTGATTAGTCAATTAAATCTAAAATCCACCAATTATTGTTCAGTCAACCTTAAACATTTAATTTGTTTACAGTTAGCTCATTGGTATTCATACATTATTACATTTGATACATTTATCATCAACACATGGTTAGCTTTTTATGCATGACTTTTTATGCATGACAGAAATACAAAATGTTCTGTTTAGGTTCAAAGACTACTGAACAGATACTGTAGATTAATTTTAGCGCATTCCTAAAAAAGTGAGACTTATTAAATATGCTTAGTAAAGCACCCACATATAACTAATTTGACATTTAAACTTAAAAATAAAAGGTTAATATATCAGTCTAAACTCAACATGAAATAAATTGTGTGCTGCAAATACACTTTACATAGAAATAAAGGGATGAATTACTGGCCAAACGATGTTCTAGTACTTTATAAAAAGCCAATTTAGGCTAACTAATCTATTGCTATCTGAAATGAATAATAGCACCTTCTAATAAAGACTAAAGACAATTAGCAGTGATGTCTCTGTGGTGATTAAAGGGTTTAATCATGTCTTTTCCCAAAAACATCTGTGAGAAACTGCTGGATTTAGCTATTTCTCCTTTTTCTTTCTAACTGCCATATGTTAAGACATTCTTGAATCCCAGGCAAAGCTTGTCAGGGGTAAAGAGCACAAATAAAGGTGTTTTTGGCCTTGCTAATAATCACACACACAGCTACAGCCAAACAGATGCTAGCAATTTTCTCAAGTACAGTGACCACAACCACACGCTAACAAGCCTTGCAGAAACGGACCAACACTTTTTGTTATTTCTGTGGTACAGTGTCTCTGTAGTGAAGCTGAGGCTCTACCCCATTATATTAAGAAACAGAGAGAATCAAGTACTAGTCATTAGCAATGCTAGCTGAAATAATGAAGACTTTGTGGGTAGCCTTTCAAGAATCCTGCTGCTGATGGTTGAAACTAGTAAGTGCTGTATTGTGTGTGTGTGTGTGTGTGTGTGTGTGTGTGTGTGTGTGTGTATGTGTGTGCAGCAGCATTCGTATGTCAATGTCCCTGAACACTGGGCCATATGAGTTATAGTAATAATTTGCATAAATCAAATAACTCTTTGTGCAAACATATAGGTTTTTTAGGACACAGACAACAAGAATGCAGAATGTAATTGTAAAAGGTAAAAAAATAAATAAATAATTGTTTTCATTTAAATTATGATTAACTTTGCAAATAAAAGTAAATTAATTAAAATGGTCAAGAAGTGCAATAAATGCTAAACTAAATCAAAATAACTTGATTTTGCTTAAAACTTAACTGAATTTAAATTAAATTAAACTTAAGATTTATATTATAGTAAGCAACTATTACACAGATAAATTACACTGCACAATAATAGTAAACTGTTATTGTGATATTTATTTTATTATGTCCTCCTGTATATTTTATTTTATATTTTATTATAAATCCTCTTGTTGTCAATAAATGTATCTCTTAAAACCCAGCTTTGATCACAAAATATATACATTTAAACTAGGGCTGGGCAATCAATTATTCGCGATTAATTGCATCCAAAATTAAAGTTTGTTTTCACGGAATATATGTGTGTGTAGTGTGTATAATTATTTTGTATATATAAATACACACACGCATGTATATATTTAAGGAATATTTGCATGTATACATTTTATATATATTTATACATAATTAATATTATGTATAAATATAAATATTTGATATATTAAGAACACATTTTTCTTAAATATATACATGCATGTGTGTGTATTTATATCTACAAAAATAATTATACACTCTACGCAAACATATATTATGTAAACACAAACTTTTATTTTGGATGCGATAATCGCGTAATCGTTGCCAGCCTTAAACGGTTTTTTTTTCCTGTGAAAAAAAAGCTTCATGCCTTAAAAACAGCTTAAATGTAACTCTGCTTCATTTAACATACACAGATCAATGAATATGCAAATTAGCCCCGCCTCCACTCACTCACACATGCTCAAAGATCCACTCTTTACTGAAGTAAAGGCTCGCTGCACAATGGTATCGCTTCGGATACTTAATGGTAATTAATATGATTAGTCTTTTGCTTGATTATGTTATCAAACAGCTAATAATGTACAAACCATGCTTCCGTTTGCCATATCAGAGTCAGACAACTGCCTAAAAATCACTATCCTTACAAACGCTTTGAACAACTTAGAACGTCAGGAGAAAGGCATATGTTCATCAGTAACATCGTAAAATATACATCATATACATAATTCACCCGCTATTGCTAAATGTACCCAATTTTTCATATCAACAGAAAAATAAACTGGGATAACCTGGCTTCTCATGAGACTCCCTTGCTTCAGAGAATAGTTAATGATATGCGAAAGCCCGCCGGCACGTTGACGTGATTGGTTACAAGGTAGTTTGGAAACACCAAGAAACGCCAGAGATTTTAAACCCAACATTATTTTTTGATTAAATGTTAGTTTATTTTAATATTAATATATAAATAAATATAAAATAGTGAAATACTGTATATATATATATAGATTTGTTTTAACATCTGCACATTTATAGCCAACCAAAAACAACCAAACATCTAGCCAACAATGCTTGCATGGTCCAATGGTCCATACGCACCTTTGACGCTCAGCTCAGCGTAGTTGGACACACCAGATCCTCCATCGGAACGAATCACGCAGCGGTAACGGCTGGTGCTGCGCTGTGACGTGTCCGTTACGCTAACGGTGGCAGAGAATCGCCGATGGTTCACCACACGGGTTACCATGAGAGACGTGTCTTTGCCGTTCCATTGCTGAAAGACAGGAAAACGATCATCCTTGCAAAACCTTATAACTGATAAGAAGCACACATAATATGTTTGAAAGATATTTTACAAGATGGTCCATGCATGGTGTCACATCATGGCACAAGCTCTTATAACACACTGTACACAGTGAGAACTGGCATTATATCTTCATGTCTCAGAGCTGGTGCTCAGGATTGATGGAGGCGTAAGGTCTCCAGCCAAGGGAAAAAGTCATTTTATCCAAGACTTCATGAACACAGACACTGACTTAGAAATCTTGCTGACAAAAATCTCCAAGTTATCAAGTTTGTATCAAGTTAATCAAGTGATGAGGTTAAAAACCTCCCAACGCACACACATATTAGAGATGCATAGAGATTTAAAAAACATGTTAAGCATGTATCATCAAACCAGGGCCTTGTCCACACTAATATGTTTTCGTCTGAAAACGCAACTTTCTATCTTCATTTTGTCCAGTACATTTGGCCCGTAGAATTAGCTTTTACAGACGTTTCAGTGTGGATGAGAAACATAAACGCTAGTGTGGACGGAGAGTGTTTGGAAATGAAAACGCCGTTTTCAAATGTATCCTGAGTAATGTCAGACGTAGCCCAGGTTTGGATGTGTCTATGAATGTTGTTGTCTCTTTGTGTGGGAAGTGTGTGAGCTCACCTGTAGCCAGAGTTTGTCATGTTGTGACCATTTGCCTCCAGCAATACACTGGAAGGTTGCATTCTGTCCCACGTTCACCTCGACATTCTGCAGCCGCAGAAAATGTGGCGTCTTGCCTGTTAAACAAAACACATATACCTTCAAAAACATCCCATGCACCCGTGCAAATGATACAAAGCACATAGACACTGATGGTTAACTATTTTGTAGTCCCTAAAGCCACAAAAAACAGGTGTAGTTCATCACTTTAGCGATGTTCCACTAACATCTGAGAATCACAAAGTGTTCTTAATAGGGCTGTCAAACGATTAATCGCGATTAATCACATCCAAAATAAAGGTTTGTGTTTACATAATATATGTGGGTGCACTGTGTATAATTATTACACACATGATTGTATATATTTAAGAAATATTTTCATGTATATACATTTATATATAATTTATATTATATATAAATATCAATATTTTATATATAAATAATATTTTTTCTTAAATATACATGCATGTGTGCGTATTTATATATATATATATATAATTATATACTGTGTATAATTATTTTGCATATATATATATATATATATATATATATATATATATGCAAAATAATTATACACAGTGCACACACATACACTACCGGTCAAAAGTTTAAGATCGGTAAGATTTTTTATGTTTTTAAAAGAAGTCTCCTCTGCTCACCAAGGCTGCAATTTTTTGATAAAAATACACAAAAAACACAGTAATATTGTGAAATATTATGACAATTTAAAATGACTTTTTTTATGTTAATATATATTAAAATGTAATTTATTCCTCTGAAATAAAGCTGAATTTTTAGCATCATTACTCCAGTCTTCAGTGTCACATGATCCTTCACAAATCACTCTAATATGATGATTTTATGCTCCAAAAACATGTATGATTATTATCCATGTTGAAAACAGTTTTTTACATTTTAATTTCCGGATTCTTTGAAGAATAGAAAGTGTATATTATGTAAACAAAAACTTTTATTTTTGGATGCGATTAATCACGATGAAGTCGTTTGACAGCCCTAGTTCTTAAACATTTCTATTTTGATTATTACATCAATCAATTGGCATATCAATTAATCATTTCAAACCTAACAAACATCTTTTTGTCTTTAGTGAATATTTAGCTTAAGTGAACTTATTTGTGCCATATTTTCTAATAAAATATCAAAACAAATGTATTTTATTGTACATTTAATGACATTCTGTTTTTTTAAGTGTCCAAATGCTCTGTTGATCTCTTGTATGTTCTATGATGGTAAACATGGTTTCTTTGTTCTGATTGTGCATTTAGAATTGACATCTGAAAACAAGAAATTAAATGGAGCTTGTATTGTATTTAAAACTATTTGCAAAACACATTCTCTCTCTGACAGGTGCATATGTCTTTTAACAACAACTCTTGCACTATCTGAACTCACAACAGCAGTCTCCACCTACTCTCCCAGCCAGCTTCATTATCTGTGAATGTACAGGATGCATTCTGCACAAAAGCAATATCATTCCTTTTCAATTAAAGTAATTTAGAATATGGATTTCAATTTTAGTACCTCTGCTATAACATTAAGATTTAATGATGAAATCTTAAAACTGCCCACACATATTCTTATGGCCCGTAAGTCACAATAAGACCTATATTTGTGCATTTTCAAATCAGCTCTTATTAAAAACAGTTTTTAATTCTGGTTGTGTAGAATTAAACTGAGTAATATAGACTGTACAGTATCTACGGTTTTAAACATTGCATGTGAAATTAAACTATTATGCAAAGATCCATTGTGTTAAGATGAATTGCTTTGGATAAAAGTGTCTGCTAAACTGATGCATGTAAACTTGGTTCAACAAATAGCTGTGTCCATGCCTTCTAAGTCCACGTCCTTGGAAGGATGCAGCCTCTGAATGCAATAGGACATCTAAATGAAGGCATGTTACGTAACATGACGTACCATTTGCAACGCATTCTGTAATCGGACAAAATTCTGAGTGAAATGGGATTTTTTTCAGTCAAAAATGTTCTGGAATAAGATGTCATGATGAATCATGCAACGTAAGACCGGGGTCTTCTAATACGCATTAACCTAATTTCCTCATTGGAACTGCTGGCTTTGGATTAGAGACAGAGAGATCTAGGACAATGGATGTCAAAGGCTAAAGTTCTCCTGTCATAACAAGAATGATGGGGGCCTGAAGTCGGAGCACTCAGCTCTGCAATCTGTCTCCCTCTCTTTCTCTCTCATCCACACACTTGCTTGTTTGCTGGCCTTTTCCATCTCTGTTCAACCCTCGATCCACATGAAGTGCTTTTCACAGTAGTTGACAGACTGAGCTCCTACACCGTAGCCAAGACTGTGAAAGTAAGCAGGTGCTGTGTGTGTGTGTGTGTGTACTCACGGCAAGGGTGGGCCAAAACGTGCATCTCGTCCACTGCGATGAACCCAGGATGCCCTTGTACAGATACTGCCTCAAAAATAACCTAAATGAGAGAAGAGGGGAAGAGGAAACCAAGCGTTTAAATCAAGTCAGCTTGTTTCAGACTGAACTGAAATGGTCAATTTATTTCAAGCAAGAAAAGGATCGAAAATATTCATAATGGCAAGTCAACAGGAGAGATCTATGGCTGGTAGCAAAAACTGCTTAGACTAGTCTTGCAAGTCACATATTTTTTCCTTCAAGACTAGTCATAATTTTAAGTCAATTGCATAAAGAGGCTTTCAATTATGAATCTGAAAAGTAAGACTGATAGCTGAAAAGTTCATTGCTAGTTGGCCAGATGAGTCTTAATAAAGCAACACCAAGCAACTTTACGTCTGCGGTCGCCCTACAGGTTGGAAGCGGAATTACTGCTGTCGTAAATAATTTAGCCTACCGCATCATACTGTCACACGCACACACAAACACATACTCACTGTGTTTCCAGCACCGGCTTTGGAATCAACAATGGCCACAGACAAAGTAGAGTATGATGCATGCTTTTATGAAAGTATGATGTAACGCTTGCCATAAAGCAAGTCAAATTTGTCTCATTCAGACTACAGAAATGCGACCCAATCTGGCAATCTTACATAGGGTGGATATATCAGATAAAAGACCGCAAAGCAGTTGCATAAGTGCATTTCACCATGTCACGACTTGATGAACCACTAAAACTATTTTGAAAACATTATTTTAAGGTAGGGCCCTATAATTTCTGCAATCACGGAATAAAAAGCACACTCTTTTACAACTAAAATAACAGTAAAGGGTAAAAAAAATGAATTCCCAAAAATTAAAACGGAAAAAAGGGAATTTGCAAAAATTAAAACGGAAAAAACGGAATTTGGGAAAAAATAAAATGGAATTTGGGAAAAAAATAAAACGGATTTTATAGGGCCCTATTAAGGTAAAAATTCTTACTTAGTGTTGCTTTAACCTAACTGCTATGTTTATGCATCTTGCCCCTGTTCACACCAAGATGAAAACCATAACGATAAATATATTGTTTTAAAAATCAAAAATCATCTTTTTTTTTTAAATGATAAATGGTAAAAATATCAGCCAATTCAAGTCCCCAAACTTTAAGAAACTCAAGCAAGACACAATAATCTGATAATCTCGAGGACGCACATATGGGACTGGCATGGTTTGCATGACATACTGTTCATGCCATGTGGTGAAGACATGTGTGGTCTGAACAATGCCCTCTCTCTCAGAGCTGCCAAGGGCTGGCACTAGAATGCCAAAACCTGGACACAGGATGCACTCGAGTCCAGGCTTTCCAAAAAAGGCCTCACTGTGATCAGTCAAGGGACTGAATCTACTTGCCCAGATTCAATTCTCGCCATGTTATTCAGGGTGAGACTATAGAGACTGAAGGTGTGTGTTTTGCACAAACCACAACCAGAGAATTTGGTAACGCTTCCTTTTACAGTACAGTACTTACAGTGTACTTACAGTGTACTTACCTAGAAAGTACTGGCTAATATAAGGTAAGTACATGGAACAGGGGTAGGTTTAAGGGTAGGTTCAGGGTTAGTACTAGTTATTACCCAGTAATTGTAGTAACTAAAATAAGTACATAGTATTTACATGGGTAACTGGACTGTAAAAGGAAGCATTACCGAGAATTTTACGTTTCAGATGAGAAATGTTGTGGAAAGTACTTTCAGTAGCTTTAGCTTTGTGTTGTTATTTACTGTTGGTATTTGATTCCAAACCCTACAAGGGACCAGAGTGAGTATCCTGCCGCAATAAAGTCATACAGGTTTGGAAAGACATGAGGTTAAGCAAAATAATGGCTGTATTTTCAATTTTGAATGAGCAAACGTGATGCATAGGAATTTTATCAGCCAAGGACATTGCTGTATTCATAATTTATTCACAGCATTATGGCTGACTCAAATGATCTTTAAAATGGTCATGATATGGGGAAAAACTGCTTTTTTAAAACAACTTCAAACAGAGACAGAATTCATTTGCCTTTTTTCCTTACGCATATTGTAAAACTTTACCCTTTAAACACTGCACGTTGAAAGTGGCACCCTAAGATTTAAAACGAATCACTGGCAGGAAACGAGTCAATTAATCCAGAGATTTGTTTTGGTAAAATTGGGCACTTATCTGGTGAATTCGTTGCTCTAATCAAACTCTTAGTGGGATAATTTTCAGGATAGTTTATGCTCCCAGGAGCAGATTTTCTAGTAGATTTTTGTTCTCGATATTTAACAGGCAATTTATTAAGTTCAACTTAGCAAGAGAAGAGAGTCCTTTTAAAAACTTTAAAAGCCGTTCAGTGAACACAAACTGGGAACAAGCACAAACAAAGTGTGAATCTCACAGTTTTTGTCGTGAACATGTCCAGGTCATATTTCACCACAAAATGAAAATAAACACAAAAATGTGAAATATAATTTTAATATGTAATCATAAATCATAAAAAATACATTATTATAAAAAAATACACTTAAAAAAGAAATTGCAATATAAATGTGTATAGGCAAAATACTCCAAGGCACTCACATGGTAAAGTAAACAGCCTTTAATGAACTGGGCTAATGTCATGAAGATGAATGAGAGTTCATAAAGGTTTCTATAAACAAAATGGTGTGTGTGTCTGTGCTTTTTGTTATGAAAACAAACTCATGTAATCCACAAAGAGAAAGTAACAGCATGTGTAGCACACACAAACAACAACCGACAAATACAGAGTGAAGGTGAGGAACTTAATAAATATAAACAGTGATAATGAAAGAGATGATGAACAGGTGTGATGATCAGAGGAGTGTCCATGACAACTGATGAGTGGCGGGAAAATCAACAAAGGAACATGTGTGATGAATGAACAATAACTAGGGGGCGTGGCTTTTGCGAACGGTCAATTGTATGATGTAATATGTCCCAAAGTTTGTGTACTCTTTTGCTACACACTCAAAAGTATCTACTTTTTCTTCACAAAAAGATACGCACCTTGGCCCCGTTTACACGTTCTTTTTTTGCGTTTTGCCCTCTCATTTACACGAAAACGCCATTTTTAATCACTGAAAACGATTATTTCTAAAAACTCCGTGCAAAGTGGAGATTTCTGAAAGCGCCGGTTATGTGTTGCCGTGTGAACTGGGAGAAACAGCGTTTTAGGTTCTCTCTTGTCGATTCTGATTGGCTTGCATGGCTTTATCCTTAGCCCCTACACTGCCGCCAATAGGTTTGCTATAGTTATGATGGCGCTCGACGGCGTATTTATGCGGGTGTGTGAACGATGTTATTTTTGAAAACGGAGAGGGGAAAATATTTGTTTTGCTAAATACCCGGCTTTGTGTAAACGTGGCCTTTTAGGGGTAGTGTAAGTAGACGAATTGAGATGCAGCATGAGAGTCTATAAAAAGTGAAACTAAAGATTAATAAATCCAGATAACTGTGACAGCTAAATCGTTAAAACCAGTTAAAAGATCTTTTTGCTCTTCAGCAAGACATATAAATGTAATTGAAATTATAATATAATATAGTATATATAATATATGGTCATATTAACTTTTTTGAGATTCACTCCTAAGCACACACACACACATGCACAAAAGCTCTGATATTGCCTGCTGATCAAATAGATACCCTTAGCAAATATTGCCTTTAGCAAATATTGGTCTGCTGTTTGCCAAGTGAAGTTGAGTATTCCCAGCACAGGCTAAATATTTGCTCTTCTCATTAGTTAATTCAATTACACCGCTAATCTTATAAGGGTATTTCAATCCACAGATTGATGGGTGAATCTATAGACAGAAGGAAGAGGAGGATAAGAGGCAGAGAGAGAAATCTGGGTGTAAAGAATCAAAAGAGAAAAGGGAGGGGGCGAGAGTGAGAGGTAATAAGCAAAAAGACAGATCTAAAATTAACAGCTAAAAGCTTATTCACCAGGGCCATTTGTGGATGAGATTAGGGGACAGAGATTGCAGTGGTAATTGGAGTAGAGAGCAATCTACTGCCCCACTCCGCAGTTCAATTGGAGCCATTCACCACAAATATAAGGCAGAAAATAAACTTTAGTAGATTTCAGTGGCCAAAGGGACAAAATCTGCAATACATTTAATTGTGCTTGCTAGGGGGCTCCATCTTGCTAGTTGTCAAGCGAATCATGACCAAGAGAAGAGAGCAATTATTTGATCCACTTTAATAGTAAGTGCATTAGAGTCAAATGTTGTCAGAGAAAAAAGCCATGTCTTTGGCATTGTTAGCGTCATGCTTACCTGGTAGGAGTTGGGCCAAAAGGTGCTGATGGCGGAGTTCGGCCTTCACCCAGCCTTCAGTGACGGGTGCTGAGGCATTCCAGATGGGATTCCCCTGTGGTCCACCATCCACTTTTATGTAGACATTTAGGGTTCCGGGACTTGTCCCATCTCGGCTGGACAAGGAGTAGTGGAAGTCTATGCAGTGGGTGTCATTCTCTTTAAGTGTGGGGAGAAGCAGGTGGGCCTTCTGACCTGATGCACGACCTGAAGCATTCACCATCATAAAGGAACCTATAAGAGGAAAACAAATGTACAATAGGTCAAAAAAACTCCCAGAAACTTAAAGAGGTGGTATAATGCCCTTTTCACATGATGTAAAATAAATCTCTGATGACCCCAGATTGTGTTTGTGAAGTTTTTGCTCTAAATATCCCACAGATATTTTTATATAGCATGTTAAAGTTGTCACTTTATGAGGGTGAGCAAAAACGCTCCATTTTGTGTCTGGCCCTTTAAATGCAAATGAGCTGCAGCTTCCGACACAATGGGCGGAGCTTCAAGAGAGTGTGTGTTAGCAGCTCCGATTACCTCACGCAGACAAACTGTTCTGTCTTTTATGTTTAAACTGGAGTCAGACAAAGATAGAGAGACTAGGAAGAAGTGACAACATAAAATGCAACAGGACTGAATGGTTAGTAAATGAATTTATGTTGCTGATGTGGAGGTAACTATCTTCAATTAGCATATTCTGTCAGGATAATCAATAAATCACTTGCATAGGAAAAGTTGTGATTTCTATTGCATGTGAAAAGATGGATGCTACAGATTGAGCTGACTCACAAATGTACTCTTCTACAACAACTCTTCCTTGTCTCAACATGGACTGTGTGTTCCCGGGGGTGGGGTTTATGTAAATTTTAGGGTTAGTGATGTCACGGGAGGAAGCTTGTGTAGTTCCTTCCAGCCGTTTGTTGTAGTCCTAAAAAAATGATTTCTTTGAAAGCAAATATCTCCCTTTGCTTTGAAATTTGAGCGTTGTAACTTTGCAGATGTTGTTTATGCTCAAACAGCAACATTACACACTAACTAAAGTTAGAAAAGTGAAATCATAATTAACCACCCCTTTAACTTAGAAGGAACTGGAAGCAATGTAATATAATGTAATATAATATCATACACTGAAGGCTGCGCTGTCATTTTACACAATCATGTTATGGCCTTTTGTGTCTTCACACCACATAACTGGCTAACTGTCTGCTATAAAACCACATGGAGATTGTAAGTGCCGAGACACTATTTATATAATGATTCTGCAGACACCTTTACATCTGTTTTACTCCAATTTTTATGAGACAATGCGCAGTTATTAGTGATTTTGTAAAAGTCTCTACCAACAACGGCACTGCATTAGAAAGCAGAAAGAGCACAGGGCTTTAGAGGACACAAAAAATATTTTTATTTAAGCTAAAGTTAAGCTAAAAAGCTGCCTTTCAAAAGAAATTATAGTAATTGATTTCAAGTTCTTTAAATATTCCCACAAAAGACATCAACTCATTCATGTCAGGTTTCGGCCTTAACATAAGTGACAGCCAAACTCTGGCTATTCAATGGTATTTTTACAGCAATTATAGTGCTGGCCTGTGGCCATGGCTAGATGACTCAAAGGCCTTAGAAACATTTTAGAAACGGTGTGCATATGCAGCTCCTGTCGCTAGGGACAAATCCAGGCGGTGACATCCACAAATCTACTATCCTCCATATATGCTGCTTGCAAAAACGTTATTTCATCAAAACACACGGCTACTTCTGAATGCCTGCCAATGCATATCCAGGCTTTTTGGATCCACATGCATCAAGCTATGTGCATATGTTAAGGGCTAGGTTAAAACATCACACATGTAGGTCAAAATCAGTCCCAATTTTCCCGACACCTTTCTGCCTGGCTGTGCTAAATCACCGTGCATAATTTGCTAGGTGGGCAGAAGAAGCCATTGCCATAACACCCTATTCATCACGAGTATTATCTAAGACATGACCACAAGACCTGGGCGCATCACATCTATCAATCAACACAACCTTGAGCCCTGGGATGAGGCCAATCAATTCCACACACTGATCCAATCTAGCGAAGGCCCCCTAAACAGCGGGCTGGTAGTGAACTCGCCTGATTGCATTTCATATTCAACTCTCTCGGCCCACGTGCGTTTTCCATCAGGTATTCCGAGCAGACATCTATATATTCCCTACCGTTGATGATTGCCAATATATATGTTCGGGCAAAACGAGGCCTTTGAACCAAGAGGCAATTTAGACCGAACCTACAAGCAAGCAATCAGTCCTATACTACCACGGTCAATACGAGCGTCCTCAATCACACCATCGGCCGCTTCAGTAAATTACACTGTCTTAAGCTGAGCTAATGTGAAATCGGATGTAATGGTTCCATGATAAATAATTCAACACGTTTTATTCCAGGTGGACCGTTGGATGCACAAATCACTCTTGATAAATCAGCCCGCACAAGCATGACAACACTACAAACATGGCTGTGATTGGCATAGTCTTGCGGTGGGACTTTGCATGAGAATGGCAAATGGAAATGAATGTTTGCATCACGAATAATGCGATGTTGCCGCAGCTCTCGCAGGAAAACAGATTAAAAGCATGTAGCCTCTAAATTGCTTCAGTGGTATTACCTGATTTAAATTATTTCCAGGAGTCCCAATGCATTCACAATACGTTCTGGGCTGAATCTAAATATTATTAATAGTCTAATATATTTATGTACTTGAGAAATACTTGCGCATTCTCAAGGGCAACACTATTTGGATGATAATTATTTTTCCTATAACTGTGGGCACAGATAAACGCAGATCAATGGCGCAGAAGATTTCTCTCAATACTTACTGCAGAATGAAAATAGCTTCTGGAGTAAAACGCAGCACTTGGCGATTCTCCTTTACTAAAATCGATAGCAATATGAGAGTCTTTCTCAGCTATCAGCAAACGTACCATCAAAATAGAGTCCTCAGAAGCTTCACGGAATCACAGCTACACTTCTGGTGATTTAATGTTGTTGACATCAACTAATAACCAACACATGGTTTTCGAGACCAACGACGAGACGGATTACTTTTTTTCTAGGTCTGTAAAGCATCTTCACCGGGGCCAAACAAGGCAACCTGATAAGGTATCGCTTCAGTGCCGCTTGGTTGACAGCTGTCACCTCACCTGAGTTAATATAAAGAGATGTTATGTGAATTCATTTATGTCTAAATGCCCTTGATTGGAAGATTTATCGGTTCAAACATATGAGAAGCAGTTTTAGAATGGCGTGCAATTCACATCAATCTTCGAGACGCCTGGCCCTTGTGTGGCAATTTCAACTCATTTTCTCTGAGAGGATTCTTCTGCGCGTGACTGCAAAGTACCAAGAAGACTTGCTGGTGAAAGTCATTATTCCCTCTGAGTATTTCCACAGGGAGCTCTTTGCACTAAATGTCACATTCCCGCCATCATAATATGATCCCCAACATGACAAATAGCAAAAACTCTGCAAGTTGTCACTTTAATATGCAATTATGGCAGGTCTTTGTACTTTGGGCCCTCCGCTGCTCGGTCTGATAAAGTCACGGCATTCCTCATTTCTGCCTGGCAGTTTTATCCCGGGAACAATAAAGTACTTATTTACCATTGAGCCGAGCAAGGGCGGTAATCTGCAATGTACCATGGAAGAGCTTATATGCTGAAAGGAAAAACACAAGGAGGAATAAAAAGGTAGAAGTGAGGAAATAGCCTCAATAGGTGTGACAGCATACTGTACTGGATATCACAGATGAGTATCACTTTGTGGAAGTGCAAAAATATTCAGACAGTACAATTTTATTTTTTTACAAATACACTACCATTCAAAAAAGATTTTTTTCAGTACACTCTAAAAAATGCTGAGTTGTTTTAACCCAATTTTGGGTAAAATATGGACAAACCCAGCCATTGGGTTAAAAATGTAATATAAAAATGTAACCCAATGGCTGGGTTTGTCTAGCCTGACTTCGTCATACTCTTATTCTAGTCAGAATGTGAGTCTGAAACTGCTCCGTAGGGCTTTGATTATGAGGCGTGTCTTAACAGAACCAGGGAAAAAAAAATTGGATAGTTGGTAGACCTACAACCAATCTGAGCAACACAGTAAGTCAACTCCTTTGCATAGCACAGTTGACAACCACAGAACTTACTAAGTAAAATAATGAGTGTTGCTTCTTTTACTTGGTCCTCCATGAGTGCGACCAAAGGAGAAACCACAACGACCACAGGCTTTTCATTACGTCCCATCTTCTTAGCGACCATCGGAACCAGCTGATAAGTTACACTTTTGCCGAATCATTTAGGAAGGACGGCAAAAATATTTTTCTGATGGACAAATGCCTTGATTGCAGTTTTTGGTTCGTCGATCAAAATTAATGTGCTGTCCATTTATTTTACAACAGACGCGACAGCGGAATCTATACATCTCAATTCTCCAGCTGCAGTCATCTTTGAGGGAAACCAGGTAAGCGTTCTTTGATAACGTGATGATTACGTCCCTGCAGATCACCTGTCCATCATCGTATAAAGCCCGCCCTGGCAATTTGATTGGCCCGAACATTTTCTGACTGATCATAATTACTCCTCAATGGATTCGAGTCCAGACCGAACTTCCCGATCAAAAAATGTTGTGGCCGGGGTTCGGGCTGGCATCCAGGCTAGGGTTTGTGCATATTTTACCCAAAAACTGGGTTAAAACAACCCAGCATTTTTTAGAGTGTAAATTTCTATTAAAGACATTAATGCTTTTACTCTGCAGGGTTGCATAAAATGTATCAGAAGTGGAAGTACAATACAATATTTCTATTTCAAATAAATTCTACTCTTTTGAACTTTCTATTCATTATAGAATCCTAGGAAAACCAGTTTCCACAACAAACTCAAGCAGCACAACTGTTTTTTTTAATATTGATAATAATAAGAAATGTTTCTTGGGCAGCAAATCAGCATATTAGAATGATTTCTGAGGGATCATGTGACACTTTGCATCACATGAACATGGATAAATGATTATTAAAACATTTTAAATTGTAATTACATTTTGCAATATAACGTTTTTTTTTTATTGTAATCTTACCAACCTCCGAGTTTAAAATTGGGAAATTGAGGTCCTGTAGAGTGAATGTGAGGGGAAGAATTGGAAAATGCATGCGAAAAGTCACATGATAGGACTACATTGGTTGATTACACTGTGAATGAGATAATTCCCACGTATCATGTTCACAACTGATCCGCAAATAACCTGAGAGGGAAATGGACAGACTAATTGCCAAGTAAACAATTCACCCACTCGGACATTACATTTTGAGTCACATCCAAAATGAACATGAAATGACTTATGAAACACACAATGAGTCACTAACTGCTCAGCTTGGTTAATCTTAGCTGATACTCATGTGTAAAGCCGAGGAAGGTCAGCTGACCCGAAACACTGCTAATTAAAAATTTCCATTTAAAAATGGATCTTTAATTTTACATGAAACTAATAAAAACCCACACAGTTTGCCTTCTCATATCAGAGGTCCACTAATACAGCCCTGTTTCAGAGGAAATGGTAATGTGTCAGCTGCAAACATTTCATTTGGAGCAGCTGCAAGTGAGAGGAAGATGCGTGCCTGATGCACTCCCCCAATGACAGGCTGCAGATGGGCCGTCCCATTATAAACGCATACATACTTTTCATAGGGGTCCCAAGAGCACGGTGGATCTGTGCTGTGGTCCATTTGACACATTCAAGCACATTAAATTCCCCAATTCCCTTCTCACCTCATCCAGGGTATATAAGTGAAAGTCAGTGTAAAAGGAATGGAATGGATGCTTTTATGGCAGAGAGGCAGGATGGGAGACAGTTGGGTACTTCCGTCAGGCCCCATATGTTTGCTGTCCTGGATGTGTAATGGACCTTCATGATGTGACACTATCCATGTCCTTTCCTCCTCTCCGAAGCCCTCATTATTACTTTTCACACATGCATGATCTCAACCAGAGCAGAAACAGCCTCGCCCTGCTTGTCGCGCCAAATGACACGTGATTGGCGTAGAGTCAACAAGACCCACCGGCTGTATGCCGCAATTCGCCATGGCCCTTTGAAATTGCGCCAGCTTTTACTTCCGACTCCCTCTTTCCATGAGCTATTTTTAAGCAGACAATGGACAGTGTCGCAAACCCCCGAGACTGTGATAATCTGATAAGTGGAAAATCAATAATTGAAGTGTCATTATCAGAATAAAGACACCACAGTTGGGAACCTTAATGCAAATCAGTGAATCAGCCAATGGCAAATCCAATAGATGCATCTTCATCTGTGGTTAAGGATTGAAGCTCACACTTTCTGCTTCACTATATGTTTGCTGATTGGCTACAGAAGAACTGATGGTGACTATTTAAATCAAGGGTAGATGCATATGTAAATAGGATCCCACCAATTGCTTTATAACAGATCAGAATCTCTAATTAATACTTCAATAAGGATGTGTTTTGAAGACATACAGTGGACCTAAGAAGTATTTGGACACTTAAAGGAATAGTTCACCTGGAAATGAATATTATGTCATCATTTACTCACCCTCATGTCGTTTCAAACCAGTATGACATACAATCTTTTGCAGAACACAAAATATATTTTGAATAATATTGGTGTCCAAACAACATTGGATCCCACTGACTTTAATTGTATGGGCATTTTTCTAAATATCTTATGCACTTTACAGAAGATAGTCAAATAGGTTTAGAGGAGCAACATGAGGGTGATTAAATTATGTCAGAATTGTATTTATTTTGATGTGAACTGTCCATTTAAGCCACATTTATGTCATTGCATTAGAACCAAGGTAACCAAGAACTGATGAGAACGTAAATGTGTAGCTTGCAATGCAATGTAAGTCACTTTGGATAAAAGCGTCTGCCAAATGCATAAATCTAAGTGGCATCTACAAAAATAAAATTCTGCATGATTTTCTCAGAACTTTTTTAAATGCCATTTCGATTTAATAACTGGTGATAAGCAGTGATTTTTAATACATATATGAAATCACAAGTTCATCACATAAACTCACTTGCAATGATATTTGTTCATAATTCATAGTCTTTCCAGATAGTTTTGTGGCCGCTGTGGATGGAGATTTCAAGAATTCTGGTTCCAATTTGTTATGTTTATTTTGCCATTTGGCATTTGAATGTTGCTTTCTGAAACTGGGCATCTTGGCATTTGAATTACTATACGGTTATCTGAAATTGTGAAATCTGCATTTCAGAATAGATTTCAAAAGAAAAAGGATTCTTCTGCGTCTTATTCTACTACTTTTGTGTGTTTATTGTGCAACAAAGGATGGCCTTTTATCAGTTCCCTAATAAAGTCTCCCTCAGTGGCCAAGTCGTTGATCGTTGTCTGGCTATTTATTATTAGCATCTAAAAGGAATGGACTGAAAAGATCCAAAGGTGGTCAAATTGCCTGGCGAGATCATAGCTCAGACTAACAAGGGAGAGGAAGAAGAAAGAAGAGAAGGTAGAAGGATAAAGGGAGACGCAAAAAAATGTCCAATAATGTCTAAAAATACATTCTAAACAGATACACGTCTCCATGTCTGGAAAAGCTTCATATTTGCTGCGAAATGGTCCGGAATAATGAATCTCAGTTGACAGTGTATGAATGTGGAACCTTTTAAATCAAAAAAGAACTTGAAATTGGTGCATTTGTGTATTTTCAGAAGCAGAGAAAGACTATTTCAACTCAAGCTCCATTTATACTCAAGTAACAAGTAAATTTAGCGCTAGGTCAAAATATTTGTGTCCAATTACGAGTTGTGTTGAGACAGAGGACCTGCTTGCTCCAAATTTTCAGTAGCGCTGGCCTTCTTATTGCAGGCCCACGTCCAGATTCATGAAAGGAACAGGTGGCTGAGAAGAGGGGCACAATAGCGCCACCCTACTGGCAGCGTGCAACGATGCAAACTTGATGCTTATTGCACCTTGTCACACTGTCATATATCCAGTATTACTTCTATTTTTTGCAAAGACAGTCTTTCCCGTGCATAGACCAGGTGTCCTTGAGTTCCAGGTATGGTACAAAATGAGAGCATAGCAAAGGCCAGCACAGATCAGGGCGAGTAGAACCTGATGAGTTACATTGGTGCCGTGACCCGGATAAAACACATACCTGGGATAAACACGACCAAAAGCTGGTTAGACTACAGTTCATCGATGTTGCATGAGAAGTCTTGTATAAAGATTGCAAAAAGTATTTAATAAGAGGGAACCAATAATTATGGCCAGCGTGTTTTGGGGAAAAGCATTTATTTCATAATGTGATCTAGCTCCCACTTTCAATAAGTAACGCTTCCTTTTACAGTAAAGTACTTACAGGGTACTTACAGTGTACTTACCTAGAAAGTTCTGGCTAATATAAGGTAAGTACATGGAACAGGGGTAGGTTTAAGGGTAGGCTCAGGGTTAGTACTAGTTATTACCCAGTAATTGTAGTTACTAACATAAGTACATAGTATTTACATGGGTAAGTGGACTGTAAAAGGAAGCGTTAACCAATTATTTTACTTCAATGAAAGGTTCGATATTTGCGTACACTGACTGTTCAAAAATGAAAGAAATAAAATGAAAGAAAAAATAAATAAAACTTATTTGTGTGTTAAGCCTGACTTCCATGGAAAAAAAGAAAAATACTTAAGTCAGTCCATCACATTTGTTGTTTTTAAAGCACATTTAAAAATAAGTGAAAAAGAAGAGTATAGTGCAATATATATTGTCATCGACCAAAACTGACAAAACAGTATATTTGCTTACATAATCCACCACTTATCATTGCTCTAACCATCTTGACACCTACAGAGATTTGTCTTGCCAGTTTGGTAGAGATATCTTGGCTTCTGTTAACTGTTATGGTGGGCAGAAGTCCGTTGCTGCTTAAGTAGTCCCTGTTACTGCTCCCTTGAGAGCAATTGGACACTCTCGCCTATGCTGCTGCTATAAAATGTTTCCAGCTGAACTCTTCAACCTCACAGAGGGAAGTGTAGTCCTGGGCCCTTGAGAGTGAGCCACGAGCGATTTTGTCAGCCGGTTATTTGAGGTTGTCCGTATGCTTTCACACAGGGACGGCCGCTGAAAGCCAAGCTGAGGCACTCAAATCCCAGCGACAGACAAGAAGTTTACGGATAACAATCAGGATGGATCCACCTTGGGTGAAAATGAAAACAGAAGCTGCACTAGTAAATTCGATAGGGGTTAACTCCATAGGGGTTTTCTTGGGGAACGTACTGAAGGGCATTAGAGCAGCGGGAGGAAGACCAGTGAAAAAAGGTCATTTTATATTCACGATTATGTTCTCTCTTACTACCCCACAAGACAAAACACCACTATTTTACTATTCATTCCACATTCATTCACTCTCTACAATATCAATATGTGCTATAGCAGCAAATACCACAACATTTTATCCCTGAACACGCCAAGCTAGAATTATATGTGTGACGCATGTCACAAGTCACGCATGTTCATCGC
Organism: Hybognathus amarus; assembly: GCA_030378365.1. Lineage (NCBI taxonomy): Eukaryota > Metazoa > Chordata > Actinopteri > Cypriniformes > Leuciscidae > Hybognathus > Hybognathus amarus. The sequence continues at coordinate 301,009 of JAQIUQ010004281.1, forward strand.
CCATTGGAAAAGTGTTGTTATCTAAAGGAACAACAAACAAAACCAATATAGCCAAGTCTTTACCTAGTCACAATCCTCATGTAGACATCTGTTTCGCCTTCAGAACTGCCTTAATTCGACTCATTAATTCAACAAGGTGCTGAAAGCATTCTTAAGAAATGTTGGCCCATATTGATAGGATAGCATCTTGCAGTTGATGGAGATTTGTGGGATGCACATCCAGGGCACGAAGCTCCTGTTCCACCACATCCCAAAGATGCTCTATTGGGTTGAGATCTGGTGACTGTGGGGCCATTTTAATACAGTGAACTCATTGTCATGTTCAAAAAACCAATTTGAAATGATTCGAGCTTTGTGACATGATACAATATCCTGCTGGAAGGATGGGTACATGTGGCCATAAAGGGATGGACATGGTCAGAAACAATGCTCAGGTAGGCTATGGCATTTAAATGATGCCTAATTGGCACTAAGGGGCCTAAAGTGTGCCAAGGAAACACTCCCCACACCATTACACCACCACCACCAGCCTGCACAGTGGTAACAAGGCATGATGGATCCATGTTCTCACTGTTTATGGCAATTTCTGACTCTACCATCTGAATGTCTCAACAGAAATCGAGACTCATCAGACCAGGCAACATTTTTCCAGTCTTCTAACTGTCCAATTTTGGTGAGCTCTTGCAAATTGTAGCCTCTTTTTCCTATTTGTAGTGGAGATGAGTGGTACTCGGTGGGGTCTTCTGCTGTTGTAGCCCATCCGCCTCAAGGTTGTGTGTGCTGTGGCTTCACAAATGCTTTGCTGCATACCTCGGTTGTGGGTACGAGTGGGTATTTCAGTCAAAGTTGCTCTTCTATCAGCTTGAATCAGTCGGCCCATTCCCCTCTGACCTCTAGCATCAACAAGGCATTTTCACCCCCAGGACTGCCGCATACCGGATGTTTTTCCCTTTTCACACCATTCTTTGTAAACCCTAAGAAATGGTTGTGTGTGAAAATCCCAGTAACTGAGCAGATTAAGAAATACTCAGACTGGCCAGTCTGGCACCAACAACCATGCCACACTCAAAATTGCTTAAATCACCTTTCTTTCCCATTCTGATATTCAGTTTGGAGTTCAGGAGATTGTCTTGACCAGGACCACACCCCTAAATGCATTGAAGCAACTGCCCTGTGATTGGTTGATTCTGATAATTGAGGAATTGAACAGGTGTTCCTAATAATCCTTTAGGTGAGTGTATATACAACCTAAGCAAAGCTAGTATCTAGGGCATAAAATATGTATGAATAAGAGCCAAAAACAAGGAGTAAGAAAGATTCTCTCGACTAGATGGTGGCATCAAGATTACTTAGTAGAGTGTATTAGTCAGTGAAAGGAAAGTGCACTTGGCAGGAATCAGAGTGTATGGCGTAGGGGATAATGACCTACAACTGGAACATCGCCCAGTGCTCTGTTCTGCTTCAGTGGTGGCATGGAGAGCATCAGGAGCCTGGGGTTTACAGCACTTTAGGACACACACACACACACAGTCATGATACAATGGATCAACTGGAACCTTACACTTCGTTGGACACACTGCATCATGCAACTGACAAGGGCTAAACATAGTGTGTAGTGATATCGATCCAGACATGCCCACACACACAACTTTTCAGTAGCCCCTCTGCTCTCACACATACACACACACCAACAAAGAGCTAACCTTTTACTGGTTACTGTGTTAGATGTGTCTGAGATCATCTACTAATGTTGAGGTCACAGACACCAACACAATAAAAACTTCAGATGAGAAACTTTGGTATGGACAACGAATCAAAAAACAACATTTTATCACTCAGAGATTGCTTATGGACATTTCAGGATACGTTTCAACATTTTCTCAGATGTTTGAGTTTACATTGAGATTTTTGACCTTGTAGAACCATTTTTGTACAATTTGAGACATTTTTGAGAAACATGAAACATCTGAGAACCATCCTTCCATCGAACAGCACTTCACCAAGATAATATGACCTATACACTGTACGTAGTGAAGAGATCTCATTTGATAAAAGAAAAAAAAGCATCTCTTTTGCTTTTCACTAAATATAGACATCAAAAAATGTATGTAACTGAAGGAGATTGAGGTAGAAACAAAGCGTTGGTTATCTGCCATCACATTAGCTAATTTTAGATTGTGACAGAACAAATAGGACAAAAGGAAAAAAGGAGTCAGGTCTTTCATACCAGAGGCTATCTATCATTAAAAACCCTACTGGGTATAAAAATATCCCTGAGCAACAAAACTGTCATTGGTCCTGTAGGCTTGTCATTTATCAAACTCTGGCCAATTGTTGTGAGGCCAGGAGGGAAAATGGGAATTCTGGGAGACATTTATCCTGTTTTGGGGCAGAATGCTGTTTTTGTCTCTCTCGTTCTTCTTCCTCTGGTTTGATGTTAGTGATTTCTCTTCACAGCTATCTAGAGTGAGAAGCGTAAACCCAAGGGAAAAGATGACACCCGCATAATGTATGTTATCCTATCTTTCAACGGCATTGCATTTCCTAGCTTGTGAAAAGAACAAAAGCAGGGGTCGAGTCCAATGACAGGAGTGTTACATTTTAAAGTTTAACATGTTACATTATTACTCATAAAAAAGTTACTGTAAGTAGAGTGCATGCATATCAAGCCACTTGCTATGTAGATGAGAACAATAGTTTGTCACACTGTCGTAACTTACAGGGCTGATATGGTGTTAGATGACCTGCAGTTCTACATGAATACGTTATTGAAAAGATTCTCATCCTAGGGCGTCATATAGTGACGCTTTTGATAATGCGTATACGTCCAACACACATGATGGCACCCTTTAGCGTCATTATAACACGCTTCGGTTATGGGTAGGTTTAGGTTTGGTGTAGGATTAGGGTTAGACCACTAGGAGGCGCCTTCTAGCCCATATATATCTGCGTCTCATATTGACGCTAAAGGGTGCCATGTGCGTTGGATGTAGACATACTTTCAAATTAAGAGCATCACAAAACCAACGATATTTATACTACAAAGGTCAATTGAATGAATAGAAAACTAACAAGCATTTAAAATTCACATTCACTTGTTTTAACGAATTACAAAATAACACGTTTTATGTATGGTTTGCTAGAAACAGTGTTGTGCCTGAACGCGTTCATATTTTGTGCGAACGTGAACTGAACGTATTGTATTTCTGCCTGATGAGCGTTACTGTGAACTCGTTCATTCTGGTGTCTGTGAACGCACGCTCTTCTCAGTTTAACTTCGTACAATATGGTGCCAGATTTCTATAGAGCCTTCCAGGCGAAAACACCGGCTAAACACACGTAAACAGACATTAATATGTAGAGAAAACACCAAATCTGGCAACACTAGCCACCAGTAACAACATTTACGTATATTTTAAATAAATGCTGTTCTTCTGAACAGTCTATTAAATCAAAGAATCTGAGGGGGAATAATCATGCATCATGGTTTCTACAAAAATATTAGGCAGTGCAACTGTTTTTAACATTGATAACAAATAATAATAATAAGAAGAAGAGAGAAGAAATGTTTCTTGAGCAGCAAACTGGCATTTTAAAATGATTTCTGAAGGATCATGAGACACTGAAGTCAGTAATTCAGCTTTGCCATCACAGGAATACATTTTAAAATATATAGAAAACCGTTATTTTAAATTATATTAATGTTTCACAATGTGGCTCTTGTCTCTAATGATAAATCGCTAAAGTCACTTTGGAAAAGAGTGTCTGGCGAATGTTGATATATAAATGTTTTATGTGGATAAAGCTTACTCTTAAGATATGTCCTCAAAACATCCATCCTGCTTCTGCCATTTTTATTGAAATCTCAAATCTCGAGGCTTGATGCAAAATTTCCACCAGTATATACTTAAGAGAGCTCTCAGGGGTCAATCCAGGTGTCTACAGAGCAAAAGGCTAACCAGTGGGAACCTGTCCAAAGGTAATATTTAGTGTGCATTAGCCGATCCAGATGATTTCCATCAAACATGCAAAACGGCACACAGATTCAAAGTTATTTATATATATAAAACACATTTTAGAAATTAAAGTAATGCAGGTAAGACAGCATGCAATGCATAATTAACACTGGGCCTTGTGCACTAATCCATAAATGATCAAATCATGACCATAATTAGCTAATGGCTCTAGCAGGCATCTCTCATGAAGAATGCATGTAACCACAACTCTAATGACATTCTGTCAGGGAGCTTAGAAGAAAAGGAGAGCGAGAGAAGGTGCAAGGTACAGTCACACATTGAGATAAATCACCTGTCTGCATTCAACAAATGCACAAGCGTAATAAATATCAATATTGCAGATTTATGTTCTTCAGACATAATTAGATCTTGAACAGTGATGTAATTCTCAGCAAACACAAATTATGTTGTTCTTTACTGACTCTTGAGGATGAGAACACTTTCATTTTACATATATTTCAATACACATAATTCAATTTAGGAAGAATGTAATCTCAACAACATCTTGATTTGTTCAGTGGTACGTGACAGCTTGTTAAAAATCAAATTAATAAAAGAGAGTGTTGTTATGCTCCTTTTCATTCATTAAATAAATCTGAAAAATTAAATAAGTATTAGATGAAAATGTTAACTTAAAAATAAGATATGTTTCCTTGGCAACTACATGAAATAAAATAAGTTGAAGTAAACAAAAATTAAAAAAGATAAATTAAAGGTATGTAAAAATCTGTTTTTTTTAAAACAAACAAATAAAATATAGGGGGAAAAATAAATATCTAAACAAAATTAAAAAAAAAATGCATAAAATAACACTGTCGAGATATTAAATCAGGTTTAATCAGGCTAAATCAACATTAAATGTTATTCACAAAACTATTTTCCTTCTATAATGCATTATAAAAAGTTAATATATTCAACAAGAAAAAAGTCACCGTTTTATATGGGATGCATTAAGACATTTTGAAGGGTAAACTTTTGATTTCCCTGTTCAAAAGCTGATAAAGTGGAGCTTTAAGTGCCTTATTTCTAGTTGAACAACAGTTTTAGTGACCTTTCACCACGTCAAATGACAGAAGTAAAATTGACTGAGAATGCCGTTTCAAGTTGACACGATCATTCCAGAGTATGGCCAAAAGGCCATAAAGACCATGGGCACATACACACACACACACCAGTTCTTTTCTTGCTTTTTTTTTTTTTGTCATTCAGGTTATCCAGACACAATTTCAACACTTGGAAGATTTGAAGACTGAGAAGAGAGGATGAAAAAAGCCAGTCTTAAGTAAAAAAGGTGTGGTGGTACTACAAAAAAAAAGAAAAAAGAAAAACTCCACATCCCCTGGATTTGACATGGTGGAGATAGAAGAAATTCACACTCACACTCTCTCTCTCTCAATCACTATAACTGTCGGTGCAGCAATGAGAGAGAAAAGAGAGGAATTCAGTTTATTAAAAAAAAAGTAGGTCAAATGACACTTTATCTGTGATAGAGAAGAAAGGAGAACGTAAGTGATAGTACTGGCTGCAGCTGAGTAGTAAGTCTTGAGGACCAATGAAAAGGCTTCTTGTCGTAGATGCACTGCACTTATTACCTTTAAATAACCCAGTGATGGCCTCCATTTGATAAAAAGGAAATAGAAAATAACAGCTGTATCTAGCCCAGCTTTTCTTGTGGACTACCCAAACCCTGTTACAGGGGATTTAATAAAGCCTTGGTTATCCTCAGATGTTATCAAGTTTCAGACAAATTGGTCTGATATTTGTTAATGACTGCACAACATTGGTTTGTGTAAATGCTGTTTACTCGGCACATCAACATGTGTAAGGAAACATAGTAATAGTCTAAGATACGGTTAGGATATGACTCAGAGAGAGAGGTGGAAAGTTACAGCGCTTTATTTGCAGGACAATTTCAACAGGTAAGTGATGATAATGGTTGAGGTGACCACTTTAAAGGAGTAGTTCACTTCCTGATAATTTACTCACCCACATGTCATCCAACATGTCCATGTCTTTCTTTTTTCAGTCGAAAAGAAAGTTTTTTGATGAAAACATTCCAAGATTTTGTGCATATAATGGACTTCATTGGGAACCAAATGGTTCGAAGGTCCAATTGAGTTTCAGTGCAGCTTCAAAGGGCTTTAAACGACACCAGACGATGAATACAGGTCTTATATAGCGAAACGATCAGTCATTTCAAAATTACATAAAAACGTTTTAGTTTTATAAGCACAAATGCTCGCCTTGCTCTGTTCTGTGATGAGCGTTCGTGACTTTTTCGAGTCATGACTCAAAGGATCCTAGATAAGACCCTTATTCATCGTCTGGTGTCGTTTAAAGCCCTTTGAAGCTGCACTGAAACTCTCATTTGGACCTTGAACCATTTGGTTCCCAATTGAAGTCCATTATATGGAAGAAAATCCTGGAATGTTTTCATCAAAAACCTTCATTTCTTTTCAACTGAAGAAAGAAAGACATGGACATCTTGGATGACATGGGGGTGAGTAAATTATCAGCAAAAGTGAAAAAAAAGTAAAACGAAAGTAGAAAGGTAGTCAATGGAACAAGAGGAGACAGACGAGCTGGAGACTTCAACTGGCGAGTACAATCACGCACAACTTTTTGTGGCCAATGAACTTGAGGAATTAACTGAAATGTCTTACAGGGAATGGAGAAATCGCAGAAGAGATGCTAGAGTTGGATCACAAGGGCAGGTAATACAGGAACAAGGTAAGAAGGTAATCACAGCATATAAGAGCATGGACAGATATCTGAGGTCCAAGTCGAGACTAGACAATAAGTGCAACTGAAGTGTGTTTTTATACTGGGGTGATATATGTGGGAATGACGGGTCATCATCAGTACTAAGGTGATTGGGATAGTACTGAAGGAGTAATGTTGGAGCCTAGCAAATCTGTTAAAGGGATACTCCACTTTTTTGGAAATAGGGTCATTTTACAACTCCCCAGAATTAAACAGTTGGGTTTTTACCGTTTTCGAATCCATTCAGCCGATTTTCTGTTTTTTAGAAAAATATTGGTAACCAGACAGTTTCTGGTCTCATTGACTTCCATAGTGGAAAAAAATATACTATGGAAGTCAATGAGACCAGAAACTGTCTGGTTACTGATATTCTTCTAAATATCAGAAAATCGGCTGAATGGATTTGAAAGCGGTAAAACCTAACTTACCTAAACTCTGGGGGAGTTGTAAAATGACCCTTTTTCCAAAAAAAGTGGAGTATCCCTTTAAAGATATATAATCCGTGATTTAACAGACACATAAATTGAAGTAACATTAATGCTAATATAATATAGTCACATTAAAAGCTGAAGTTTTTAATACAACCAACATGTACAATACTTCAAGTGAGGTTGACCCTCCACATTCATGTTACGTATGAATGCAAATGTTTGCATTTTACTTCTGTGACGAGGTTATTTCCAAATTCAATACGATATTTTACTAAAAAAACTAAATAGAAATTAATTAAGAAATGATTGAATCATGAAATGAGGGGAGGGGTTGCAAAAAAAGTAAGTAGTAGTGTACCAAGTTCACCAAGAGAGGCTAAAACTGCAATGAGGCAAATTATGAGCTTTAGATGGTGAAATGTTTGCTAATCCTGCAATATAAAGGAGAAGTGCTCATTTAAGATCAGAGGAAGCTTTAACTGAGACATAAGGAACGAGTCATTTTCTGCAAAATATCAAAGATGACATCTCAGTCTTTTCCCAAAGGCTGCAAACCTCCTAAACTCAGGCTTTCTCTGTGAAACGAGAATGATTCAAAGCACACTGAGGCGGATGACCTTCCGCTAACACAATGCAACAAATGTGGAAAGGAGAGAGAGAGAGAGAAATAGAGAGAGAGTGAGGTAAGGAATAAGTGGGGGAGGAAAGCAGATGCATAATTGTCCCCAAGGTAGCAGCAAAAGTGAAATCTGTTGTTGGTTTGGCAAAGGAAAAGGTCAGTGCTTTCAGAGGGCCTATTCAATATCGCACATACGCCCAGCCTGGTGGTTTTGGACGTCCACTCTTGAATCAAGCTTTTAGATGAGCCTTCATTGTTCCCCGAGGGTTGGAGAGAAATGCTCCGTCAACAAAGGCCACGCCGGGGTCTGATTGCAAGAAGGACAAAGAGAGCATTCAGCTGGAACCACCATATTATATCTGCTGATAAGCAATGGTTACAGTCTAAACACACACATGTGCATGAACACACACAGAAGAAGATAACCAGGCTAACAAAACAGCAAAGAAGGACAAAGACTTACGATAAATGACTTGTAGCCACTAAGAAAGCCGTATAGAATGAGGTTTGTGTTGTGTGATGTGATATAGGATGCAACTTTGAGGCTTGAACAGAGAGTCTAAGGGCAAAGTAATGCATCTTTTTGCTGGAAACACAATTCGTGTGCTTTGAACTCCTATAATGAAGTTGTAATACTATTGGCAAGAGGGTGCATCTGCCGGGTTTGACTGTTTAGTTTGGCCCTCCCAGCTTTCTGTACTAAAAGCTACTCACACATGCAATATACACATAATAGGTAGTGGTCATTCTATAATGAATAGTCATTAAGTATTACGTTACATGAGGCCGTTAGCAAGACATTACAATCAGGTACAAAACAGGAACAGCAAACATGAAGTATTTCTGATGCTCGAATCCTGAATAGATGACCACAGATCAATTCCATTTTAATCACCAATTTAGCTAAAGTAAACAGCCTACTTTCATGCTGATGAATTATAATGCTTAAAACGGAGAACTGATTTATTTTTAGAATTTTTAGATGTCGGTACTCAAATATGATTAACAGATGATGCCTTCTTTCAAATATGTAATGATGATGTATATGGCTAAATCTCACAATCACATTTAAACACAAAATCAAAAAGAAATTGAAAAGAATATACAGTATATTTTTCACTTTCTATGAAATGATTAGAAAATTGTACATGTTTTGTTCTAGGTGCGTAATTTTTTTTTGCATAGTGTTTCTTCATTCAATTCAGTATTGTCCAACAGGCAACATGGAGGCAACATGGATTCGCAGCTCTGAAAACATGGACAACATGAACCAAACTCCTCCAGTCTCAGCTACAACTACAGTGTTTGAGGGCGGGGAAAAGTAGATGTCATTTGTGGGCAGCCAATGAAGTCCATAGGCTAGCATTATGCAAATTTGTTACAGGAAGTGAGACTGAAATCGCTGACGACTCTTACAGCAATTCAGAATCTATTAATTGTTTTAGGAGTCAATAACTTTATTAGTCAGTGCACATGATCATTAAAACTTTGCAGACATTTTACGTTCCCATTTTACAGCTTTATTAAATACTGCATAAAGATAAGATTCGAAAAAGCAGCATAGCATTTAATAATCTTTTTTTTTTTTTGCATTTCAGTAATGAAAACTTGGGTGGGAAATATGCTTAATATTGCCATGAAAATAATTTTGCAAAGTAAAATCTTATTTCTTTCTTTTGATTAATGATGCGAGACATGTGACCCAGGCATTTTGATTATTTTCATCATGAATCATGATATCAGGAATGCAAATCTACTTTTTATGGCCTAAATTGCAAGGTACAAAGTGAGAAATAAAATTAAATAATACAATTAAATTAATAGAAATAAAATAAAATTAATAATGCCATGCCAATAATGTCAATGTAATTTAAAAGATTAAAAAATATACATATTTTCTTATTTCTTTCTTTTGATTTTGGGGGGTAATACTGTAAAAAAAAATGTTGGTTTAACTTAAAAAATGAAGTAACCTGGTTGCCTTAAAATTTTAAGTTGATTGAACTGGAAAAAGTGAGTTAAATTGTCAATGTAATTTAAAAGATTAAAAAATATACATATTTTCTTATTTCTTTCTTTTGATTTTGGGGGGGGGTAATACTGTAAAAAAATGTTGGTTTAACTTAAAAAAAGTAAGTAACCTGGTTGCCTTAAAATTTTAAGTTGATTGAACTGGAAAAAGTGAGTTGAAACAATGAAGGAGATTGATTTAATCATCAGAAACTTAAAATAATAAGTTATCTGAACTAAATAAATTATTTAAGTTGACTTGACAAAAGAAAGAATGTTGTGATAACAAATCTTGAAAATATTTTTTTTACAGACCCAGACATGATCTTGAGTTTCAAATTGGCGATCTAATGTGTAGTAGGAACTGTGGACTAAATCCCAATCTGAGCAACACATACCAGCCATTAGTGTCCTGCTGGGTCTGAAAACCACCAGATAAATAAAAGCCACTAACTAACACTTCCTGAATTTAGCCTTTGTCCCAAACTGGACCCAAACTTTCTTGGCGAGAGACTGTGGTTATATCACTTTAAATCCAGGATCAGTATAGATCTACCGGGTTCAACTGTTCCGCGTCGAAGCTCTCTCGCGGTATTTAATTTCAGCTGTAAAGTGGCCCTCTCATCGCCCAGAGCTCTGCTGTCTGCTTCACAATCTGTGTGTGGAAACAGACAGTAGAACATTTCTGCTCTCTCTCATTCCCTCTCATTTTTATTCCCGCTCTCATTAAGCATGCCTTGCAGTGCCTCATATGTCACCATGGATTTATTAAGTCACCATCAAATTAATTATGCCCTTCTCTCTGCCAGCCCAATGTAATCTTTCTGGTCACATTATTTCAGATTAAACTATTCCAGTGAAGAAATGGCTCCCATGAATGAAATTTGGTGGAACATAAGGTGCATTGTCTCATAAAATCATTTCAAACAGATGTAATGTGAAGAGAGTTAACTGATTTGTTGAGGACAATTTGCTGAATTGTAATAGCATGCTTACGAACAAGAGGCGAAAAATCCAAACAGATGTTCAAAAGAGAGATTTTAAAGGGACAGTTAAACCAAAAGAACTGAAAAACGCTCTCATATTTTACTCACCCTGATGTCTTTTCAACCCTTATCCATATCTATTAAATCTGAGGTCATAAGCTATAGTGCACTTCTAAAAACATGCTACTTTTCTATTTGTCAAATTTAACTACTGATAAAGAAGCCAATCATAGTGCTATATTTAGCTAAATGAACACAAAAAGAATGATTAGAATAGAACTCAACAAAAAGAATAAATCAACACAATTCGTTGCTTAGTAATTCAGTGACGTAATGTGCTACTTAAAAGTATTGCACAGTATTTTGCACAGAAAAATTAAAATTGTGTGATTCATCACCCATATGTGCAATACTTTAAAATTAACAAGCTTCTGTATTTGCTTAATTACAATGCAGAATATTTTCCTTTGTTTATTTTAAAAAACTCATCTCTAACACAACATATAATGAGCAACAATTACCCATCTATGTGACTAAATCTAGTTTGCATCGTCTTGATAAACATTAATGATGTGTATGGGAATTTTTTAATATCTTGGTTAACAAATGCACATGCAAACCATTTAAAACTGCAAGACTCAACTAAGGTTGGTACAGCAGGGGAACAGATTTAAAGGCATGTCTGCTCTTTTAAATGAATGCTCACTTAAATAGGTGAACATTACTAGAATAAGAAAAAATATATATTTTTAAATATATATATATATATATATATATATATATATATATATATATATATATATATATATATATATATATATATATATATATATATATATATATATATATATAGCTATACACTTTCTTTTGGTGGCTTTTTTTGATCTGGAAAAATAATGCATAACTCTCTGAAACACCTCTGAAATAAACGTCCAGGTTGCTACATCTTTTGATCAATGAATTGACTTTTTGACTTTGAATTGACCATGACTTTTTCAGCCATTTATGAGCACTATAAGGATTATTACAACTATTTCAAGGGAGATTTTGCTCCAAAGTGAACATAAATGGAGAATTCTATAAAAAATACAGGTTCACTCTAAACAATGCTGGGTTTTTGAACCCAAATTTGGGTAAAATATGGACAAACCCAAATGTTGGGTTAAAAAATTTAATTTCAAATTTCAAACTTTCCCTTTCAACAGTACATTTTTAATTGCATTTTTAACCCAACATTTGGGTTTGTCCATATTCAGCCAAATTTGGGTTGAAAAAACCCAGCATTTTTTAGAGTGTTCTAATAGGTACACATAAATCATGATATCAGGAATGCAAATCTACTTTTTATGGCCTAAATCGCAAGGTACAATGTGAGAAATAGGATTAATAATGTCAGGCAATTTATATGTCAATAATAATGTCAATGTAATTTAAAAGATAATATATACTGTATATATATATATATATATATATATATATATATATATATATATATATATATATATATATATATACACATATACATATATACATATATATACATATACATATACATACACATATACATATATACATATATATATATATATATATATATATATACATATATACATATATACATATATACATATATACATATATATATACATATACATATACATATACACATATATATATATATATATATATATATATATATATATATATATATATATATATATATATATATATATATATATATATATGAAGAGTTCAGATGCAAAAGCCTCTAAGTGCCATTTGAAATATTCTTCTAAAATGATCATTTTTATCAAGCTTGTATATTAAAGTTAATTAATTTCACTTTAAATGGCAATGAAGATTACCTATTAATTGTCATTTAAGTGAAATTACTGAACTTAAATATACAAGCTTGATAAAAATGGTCATTTTAGAAGATAATTTCAAATGGCTTTTAGAGGCTTTTGCATCTTAACTCTTCATATATAACTCTTCGTATACATATTTAAGACATTAATATATTAAATATGATAAAAAACGTTTTAGATATGATATTTGATTATTATAAAACCCACTAATCTAATTTCATGTTTTCTGTGTGGGAGCGCAGGAACATCCCTCTTTAAATACACTGATGTAGACATAGACATTACATGTCTTCAGAACTCAACCTTCAGAACTGAAGGATCTATGTAATGCATTACAGTATGATTACTGCAGCGCATGCTATTCTTAAAGCACAAGACCACTGATTTGTTCTTTCTGAGGTAGTGCTGCATAAAGCATACTATACTCAGCATGAAAAGAAGTACCAACTCTCTGCATTTCTCTTGGGGCCACATTGCTCCTGACAGCGAATGGCTTTTAAATGCTCTGCTGGTCAAACAATGCCATTGACGTCTCTGTTTTCTCTATGCGTACAAAGGAAAAAGTGACCACACAACCACGCACCGCTCAAGGTCGTCACCAGACAGCACATTTCTGGCCTTCGTTACCAGAGTGATGGATAACAGAAACTCCTTCATCCCGACAAATGATCAGAAAATTGTATTATCCAAGTACAGAGATAAAAGGATTACTACACAGAGGAGATGAGAATGTGAGCGATATGGGGACAATGAAAAATGGGGGATATATTGAAAAAATATTGAGGGATAAAGGGAGGATGGAAAGATGAAGCATTTCACTTTACGAGCGGAGAGACACTGTGTTTCTGACAGGCGATCACAGGGCCTTCAAGCATGCATGTCTGTCAAATTCAACAGCCCAGAGACACACACACACACACACACTTTCAGACACAGAGAATCTAATGCAAAGTGAATTTTGGGCTCCCAAGCTTAAAAAAACTGAAGGGAGAACAGGTCAATTTGTAAAATCAATCTAAAATTGTAGCTATAAACGATTTCAGATGATGAATAAGGGTCTTATCAAGCGAAATCATCAGTCATTTAAAAAAATAACAACAAAGTTGAAGTTTTATTAGCTCAAATGCTCGCCTTGCTCTGTTCTGTGATGCGCGTTCGTAACTCTCCTGTTCGAACTCGTTCATCAAAATGAACAAATCTTTTTAGTGTCATTTGGTTCATTCAACAAAGAAATGAACGAACTGGCTCTGGAAAGATTCGTTCATTTTGATGAACAAGTTCAAATAGGAGAGTCACGCATCACAGAAGCAAGGCGAGCATTTGAGCTTATAAAAGTTAAACTTTTTTTTTTAATGACCGCTCGTTTCCCTTTATAAGACCCTTATTCATCGTCTGGAATCGTTTAAAGCCCTTTGAACAGTTTGCAGTTTGCACTGAAACTGTCTTTGGACCTTGAACCGTTTGTTCCCATTGAAGTCCATTATATGCAGAAAATCCTGGAATGTTTTAATAAAAAAAATAATAATTCGACTGAAGAATCGAATCGAATCGTTTCGCAAGAACAATCCTTATTCATCTTCTGGTGTCGTTTAAAGCCTTTCGAAGCTGCTCTGAAACTCTCATTTGGACCTTGAACCGTTTGGTTCCCAATGAAGTCCATTAAATGGAGAAAAATCCAGAAACGTTTTCATCAAAAACCTTAATTTTTTTTGACTGAAGAAAGAAAGACATGGACATCTTGCATGACATGGGGGTGAGTAAATTATCAGCAAAAGTATTTTTAAAGTGAACTACTCCTTTAAACAAAATGCAAACAAACTAAAACAGCAAAAACTCATTAAAATGGACATCAGAAACCCAAAATATTAGCATATTATATTATACGCCCACCCACATTTACACGCCAACAGTGATCATAAACTTGGCCCACCCAATCGTCAGGATGTAAACATTAAAAACAAAACTCTTTTTTTAAAAAAAGAACTATACTAACGTTATAAGTACACTTCAGGGAGGCAAATTAAATAATAAAATTGCTTTAAATCCTAATTCGCTCTTCGATGAGGGGAGGCATGAACAAGCAACCAAACAAAGCACACATGGACAAAAAAAAAACATTATGTTTTCCTGGCGAGAACAGATGCATGTTTGTGTCCCGTTAATCACAAGCTATGATTCTTGACCCAAAGCACCAAGTGAGTGAGAGTGTGTGTGAGTCTGAAAGTGTGAATGCATCACTGAGAGTGTGTTCATCGAGGCATGTAAACCATGAGCAGAGTCATGTAAGTCAGCAGAGGGCCCGAGCCGGGCTTTAATGAAAGCAGCGTGTCAGGGGAAGGTGTGATGAATTTGGGAGACATGGGAGGGGGAGAGGGAAGAAAAAGCAAACGGGAAGATGGAGACAGTGAGAGAGGGGAGGAGCGGAGGGCTCTTAGCAGTCGGTCCCCAGTGTGAGAGCGTGATTCCGACAGCTCGCAACAGGAGACTCATAGAGGCTATAACTTTGCTTTATTGGAGCCTGGAAATCAGTAAACAAGACTGATGTGTGTTGGGATATGCTGTTAAATCCACTACCTCACTCTCAATCATCTCCTTCTATCTGTCTTTTTCTGCCTATCACTTTCTATATCTGTCTATTGTCTCTTTTGACCTGTCAATCTCATTCATGGCAATGTACTGCTGGATACCCAGCATCCCTCATTGTCAAGATCTCTCTCTGTGTAACATTAGAAAAAATGGTTCTATATATGTAGCATCTTTGCTCAATTGCAAAGGACCTTTTATGCAAAAAAAAATATTGGCACAAAGGCACAAAGGTTCTTTATAGGCTATTATTCATTCATATATTACATTATTCTGCAACATTTTGCAGTTGTAATTAATTATTGTTTATTAAACTGTTGTAGTAACTTAATATCACATTTTAATCATGCTAATTTTTGAAGGATAAAAACTGCAATGGCACTCTTCGTGTGATATTGATTAATTAATTTTTTTAACCCCCATATCTTGAATTTTGTGATCATGTATGCATTGCATTTTAGGGGTTCCAAATACGTAGCGCTTTAGAACCTTTGAAGGTTCTATATAGAACTTTTTCTTCTAAGAGTGTGGTCACTGTTGTTTAATGTTCAAAACAACCTACTCAGTATTGCCAAATGACCAGATAAGACGTTATTACCAGTTTAAAATGGCAGATTGTCACAAACTTCTTATACAATGAAGCCTGTTATCCAGCTAAAACTTGAGAGTTGCAGAATTTGAGAAAAAAAAAAAAAAAACGTAATATTTTGGTTAACCACCCGTCCTGACACAGCATTTTCACCCTTGTCCCGCACGTCGCATATTGAGGAAATGTCCCGCATTTTCATCAGCCTATCTAATTTCATGTTGTTGTGTATTTATTTGTTCATTGTTTACAGCTGAAAGGCAGAATATAAATGTTTTTATTAAGTTAGATAGACATTACATGCCAGTTTCAGGGTGTGTTTAAGTGTTGGTAACATGTCCCACATTGTCCCATCCAAACTTATAATCGTCCCACATTTGGTTTGTTTGATGGTGGTCACCCTAGTAATATTTGTGATTGCATAATTTCAAAAAAGCTTCAGGTTTGCTGTATTAATATTCGTATTTTGTTATTATATATCAACATGACTACAGTATAATAATAATGACAACACTTGTTATTGTTGTTAAATAAAAATAAAATAAGAAACATAGGAATATTTCACTGTAAAATTATGCATTATATGCAGGTTTATAGCCAAGCAAACTGAAGCACTAAATGCCATTTAAACATTAACTCTTTCAAATGAACCTATGGGAAGATTCATTTTAGTGAATCTGTTCACCTGGACAGTTAATTTAAATGTTCCAGTCCATTACTGATGTGTGTGCCCATCTTAATTTTTTTATTGATATATATATATATATATATATATATATATATATATATATATATATTATATAGACACACATAAAAAACAGTGTTGAGTGAATCTTTGAGTTGCTCATAATTTAAAGTAGTTAAACTAATCATGTTACACTACAAGTTAATGAATTAATTACATTTTTTAAAATCAGAGTAGTGTTTTTCTGACACAAAATATTGTGAATCTTAATTAAGATCTCGAAATGCTACTAATTTACTTAATAAAACACATCTACCGGTATATATATATATATATATATATATATATATATATATATATATATATATATATATATATATATATATATATAAAACATAATATTTTGTTAAATTCTGCGGTTTGATCACTATGTTTTTACTCAAATATATACCGGTAGATGTGTTTTATTAAGTAAATTAGTAGCATTTCGAGATCTTAATTAAGATTCACAATATTTTTGTGTCAGAAAAACACTACTCTGATTTAAAAAATGAAATTAATTCATTAGCTTGTAGTGTAACATGATTAGTTTAACTACTTTAAATTATGAGCAACTCAAAGATTCACTCAACACTGTTTTTTTATGTGTGTCTATATGATTGAGTGTGTAAGTGGGTGTACACAAGTGCTTTCCTAGAACTCCTTCCCTGTCAATTTCTTTTCAATTGCAACCTTTTCCGCCCCACTTTCTAATCTTAGAGGACAGAAATCAGACTCACAATCAAGCACTGCTACCCATGAGGGCCCTCAAATCATCACAAAGAACAAAAAAAATATACGAAAAAGTAAAAGTGAAAGGCTAAAAACGCCATTTACCCTCGTCAATCATCTGTAACATGCATATTAACGCAATACTGCCCAGACAACCTATAATCCACAACTCAATTACCATTCCAGATAGTGCACAGTATGCAGAGAGACTTGGGACACCCAGAGAGGACGGCCACACAGAAATCATTTGTCATGATTAAATGACAGCTCTTTTGATTGGCTCTGATTTGTTGACAGCTCTGGCCAATCAGAGGACAGAAATAATAGACAGAGAGAATGGTCATGGTCTTTCATCTGTCCATCAAAGACAGAGTAAATACATCTGAAAATAAATAGCCTCTGTGAGTTCATTAAATGTCTATACAAGATTTCAAAGAGTAAAGCAAGCTATAAATGCAGTCTAAACCGTTCAAAAAGATACTTCATTTTTCCTTCAAAGAACAAAAGGGTGACCCCATATCTCATAGACTGAAAATAAAAATATAGTTCACCCAAAAAGAAAAATTGTCATTATTTACTCACTCTCATGCTGCACCCAAACCATTTTATTTATTTATTTTATTTCTACCTTGGAACACAAAAGCAGATGTCTAAAAAACATATGAATACTGTGTGTTAAAGGAGAAGTTCACTTTTAAAAAAACTTTTGCTGATAATTTACTCTCCCCATGTCATCCAAGATGTCCATGTCTTTCTTTCTTCAGTCGAAAAGAAATTAAGGTTTTTGATGAAAACATTCCAGGATTTTTCTCCATATAATAGACTTCAATGGGAACCAAACAGTTCAAGGTCCAAAAGACAGTTTCAGTGCAAACTGCAAACTGTTCAAAAGGCTTTAAACGATTCCAGACGATGAATAAGGGTCTTATCAAGCGAAACAATCGCTCATTTAAAAAATAAAATTAAAAAAATGTTACATTTTTAAAAATTTAACAAAGTTTAAGTTTTATAAGCTCAAATGCTCGCCTTGCTCTGTTCTCTGGCGTGCGTTCGTGAGTCTCCCGTTTAAACTCATTAATCAAAATGAACAAATCTTTTTTTCGTGTCATTTGGTTCATTCAACGAACGAAACGAACAAATTGACTTTGTTCATTTTGATGAATGAGTTCGAACAGGAGAGCCACAAATGTGCGTCACAGAACAGAGCAAGGCGGAACAGAGCATTTGAGCTTATAAAACTTAAACTTTGTTATTTATTTATTAAATGAGCGATTGTTTCGCTTGATAAGACCCTTATTCATCGTCTGGAATCGTTTAAAGTCCTTTGAAAAGTTTGCAGTTTGCACTGAAACTGTCTTTTGGACCTTGAACTGTTTGGTTCCCAATGTAGTCCATTATATGGAGAAAAAAACCCTGGAATTTTCATCAAAAACCTTAATTTCTTTTCGACTGAAGAAAGAAAGACGTGGACATCTTGGATGACATGGGGGTGAGTAAATTATCAGCAAAAGTTTTTTTAAAAAGTGAACTACTCCTTTAATTGGAAACTTTCTTGATTCATATGTGCGCATTGCTGCCTAAAATGAGATGTTTTTGGCAGCCACTATTGCGCTTGACTACACGAATTAACTCTAAATAAAAGTACTGGTGCACATTCCCTCGCTTAACATTTTAGAGTGTGCCATCGGTGGGATGATTGGTCTCCTCTCTGAGAGCAATAAGAGCGTGTGCACCTGGCCACAACATCTCATTCACAGATGTATTTTCCCTGGAGGAGCTCATCTCTGAAGCTCTCAGAGGGCGGCAGTAATGAGAAGAATGGATTGTATTGATGATAGTGACCCGTGGTCCACGGAGGAATAAAATGAAACAGTGGTGACTGACAGGCTTCATTACACTTCCTGTAAGAACACATTAAGGTGCCTTCATCCCTGAGTCGCCTTTCTCGCTCTATCTCTCTACCTTTTCTTGCTCTGCCCGTAGAGAAAACAATCACAAACGATACCTCCATATTATAGCAATTGATTCTCCTAGGCAGCAATGAGACTAAATGGAGATATGCATTTAAATCCAAAAGATTTATTCTAATACAAATATCCTAATATAGTCTCAAACACTTTTGCCAAGATAGTGAAGTTGACATTTAAAATCTCAATTTGACCTAAAATATTGCTCTTCAAATTCTTTCAAGATCATATTGCGAGTCTATCTTTTAGCTCTCTGAGAAATTGGCATAGTAATAGAGATTTGCATGGTAATGAATACGGCAATTTTAAAGGAGTAGTTCACTTTTCAAAAAAACTTTAGCTGATAATTTACTCATCCAAGATGTCCAACTCTTTCTTTCTTCAGTCGAAAGAAATTAAGGTTTTTGATGAAAACATTCCAGCATTTTTCTCCATATAATGCACTTCAGTGGGAACCAAACGGTTCAAGGTCAAAAAGACACTTGCAAACTGTTCAAAGGGCTTTAAACGATTACAGACGATGAATAGGGGTCTTATCAAGCGAAACCCTCATTTAAAAAAAACAAAAAAACAAAGTTTAAGTTTTATAAGCTCAAATGCTCGCCTTTTTCTGTTCTGTGATGCACGTTCGCGACTCTCCTGTTCGAACTCGTTCATCAAAATTAACTAATCTTTTTCTGAGTCAATTTGTTTGTTTCGTTCATTGAATCAACCAAATGACTCAGTTTGTTCATAACTAAGTCATGGGTAACTTAATTTAATTTATGGGGGCATATATTGATAAGGGTAATAGGGGTGGACAACTTAAGACTATGCCTGTCTGTTTTTGCTCTAACAACATTTCGTTGTTATTCTGTAACAATGACAAATAATAAATTGAATAGTAACTTAATATCACCATTTTAATCATGCTGATTTTTGCCGGGTTTTTTTCTCTTTGTGTGATATTGATTAACTACATAAAATGATATAAATATATACATTTTCTAACCCCCATATCTTGAATTTTGTGATCACACATGCATTCATAAGTACATTTTAGGGTCTTGATGTTTGTCAATAATATGAAATATTTAATCCGGAAGAACAAAACAAATGATAATGAATGAACCCAAAAGGTTCCATTTAGAACCTTTTTCCTGGTTACAAAGAACCCTAAAGTGTTCTTATTATTGAACCCTTAAAAAGTCTTCTATAGAACCTTTTAGGGGTTCCAAATATGATAGCGACTGATAGAACCTTTTCTTCTAAGAGTGTATATCTGAAAGAGCAAACACTATTTGAACGCTTGAGCCGCAGCTCATTGGCCGATGATGCAACACAAACCAATCAGCTGCTCAATGTAGAAGACAATGGAATCGCTACCAAATGAGTTAAAGACCTATCAGCCTGCCCCGTCTAGAGTTTCATGCCAGAACTAGATATATTTAATTCCATCATCGTAGAATTAAAGATGTTCTACACTGGCTGTAATCTAAGTAGAAGTACTCTTCCAAAAACGTCCCTTTAACACGATGACTTTACCAGTCAATGATTGATTGGCTTTTTATTTAGAAGGTGTATTGCGTTTTGAACTTTTTCCCATTCACGGTAACATGAGTGTGTCGTCTTTTTATTTCTAAAGTCTTTGATTAGGTCTCCTGAGCTATAAAAGAGCAACCCCTGAGCAATTCAATTTTCCTGTGGATACACTCTTCAATTGCTCCTTTTCATCAGGTCTTTTGCATCCTGGGTGTAATTCACTGAACACTGTATTAAGTGCCACCTACAATCAGAGAGGAGAGACTGATATCGGTGCGTCTCCACGGGGCTTAATGACGGAAGGATCATGCCGTGGCCCAATTTCCTCCCTGATTAGACAATCAGATCCTGATGGCATCAACACGCGCAGATGGTGCTTCTTCAGCCGTTTATTTATTAATGAGTGCTTGTGTATTTTTATCAGATGGGGCCTGATGCTAGTGCCCCCAATAGAGAAAAATTACTAGACTTTGATGTTTTCGGATAGATTTTGTTTGATGCTGTTGACGACCTCGTTTCCTCAAAACACTGCGTCTCGACTGGTTTTCCTTCAGGACCCAGATTTTACTTTGGACACCAAGTGGCGACTCAATACCACTGTACTGACACTTCCTAAACAGGAAGCACATTACAAAGCAGTGTACCCATTGAAAGGCAAAGGTGCTTTCACAAAAGTAAGCCTAAACGGCTAGCGCTTTGAAAGGATGTCTAGACATTTATAAGGATGTCTTTTATAAGCATCTTTCCAATGGAGCGTCTGTAAGCCGGAGTGCTTTGGTGTCAGATGTAGTGTAGGGAGCAAATGGGGTTAAATAAGTGGACGGGGAGCGACGCAGTTGTGTAGCTGACTCTATTGTCTTTAAGGGTGCTGTGAGACAGAGGTTGTTGAGCGCTGCAGGAGATGGCTGAGTGAGAGTGACGGCGAACTTGATTGCCATTTGTCTCACTGTGAACTACTGCCGAGCTTCAGAGAGAGATGGACTGGGAGAGAAGAGATCGAGCTTCGAGACAGACTGGAGGACAAAGTGCCTTCTCCACAGGGTTTGAAATGAGCTTTTACACTCACCAGCCAATTTGGCTGCTAGATTTTTAAGTCAGCTGCCATTCAGAACTTCTACTAGCCAAAACAAAAATATCAGAAATAAACCAGATCAAAGTCACAGCATAGATTTGAATATTTTTACTATTAATTCCTGATTCGGAATCATTGTATTGCTTTGAGCTTTAAGACAGTCAATCACTGTTTGATTGTGACTTCTCTTATAATTGCCATGAGTTTACCTGCACGTACAACCAGTGGCATTGGTTCTGAAAATATTTTTACCAATGAATTTTCTTTGTTAACCTTCAAATGGTCTCGTTTCCTGTTTACACTTCTGGGCTTCGGGGTATATACCATAGACATATACACAAGACCTCACCTTGGGGTTCTAAGCATGCGTCAAAACCGCCGCCATCTTGGAACAGGGGTCTTGTCATAGGAAGTAGCTAGGTTACGCTGCTATCTCTGCCTTTACTTCGAATTTATTGATGGTGGTGGACTTTTGTGCAGTGTATGATGTTCATGGAGGAAATCTGAACTAGGAAGAATGTTTAAAAAAAAATTGTTTGTTTTTTTTGGAATCAATGATAAATACATGTTGACCGTTGGAACAAACCAAAAAACAACAACAAGATAAATCGCATTCATGATGATTTATGGTGATTTTATGTCCGTTAGACCTGAGTCTACATTGACGCTGATGCATTAAAGTGGAGGGGCTCCCCTGTTCCAAGATGGCGGCTCTATTGATGCATTCGTTCCAATGAACTGCTGTACTTTTTTGTTTATTTCTCATCTATTCATTAATGCCTTTGTTTTGGGATTTTTTTTACACATGAAGAAAATATATTTAGTTTTTTTTTCACATTTCCCATTCATTTCAATGTAGGGTCATATTGACCCTGAAGACCAGAAGTGTAAACTTTTTATTTACATACCTTCAGAACAACCAAATCAAGCCCAGTTTTTGTGTGCGTATAGATAGATAATGTCTGAAAAGTCACAAAATCTTATTCCACTGAGATGAAGGGAACCTTTTTTTTATTAAGTAAAAGTCGATTGGGTCGTATAGACCCCATGACCCAATTGAGGGCTACAGATTTATACACCATAACCAAAACCAAACAGCTACGTTGTAAATCGCAAATTTTGATTTGAAGCAAAAAAGTACTAAACGGCTTTAAGAGGGAAAGAACTACAAGCATTGCAAATTACCTAATAGTATTACAAAAAGCAAACTATTGATTTAAAGATGTTGATTATGTATTTTGCAAGAAAATGTGGGATTTTTACTTCTGGAACTCTTAAGATGCACTCTATAATTCATTTTAATGGTGTTTTATGTCAGTTTAGAGAATCATAGACATGCTTTGCATAAATTACCATTTTCATTTTTGAGTGAACCATTCCTTTAAAAAGTCTTCAATAGAAGACAAAGAGCGAAATAAAACAGGAAAGAGTGAGGCATGTACTGTAGGTGTATCCCATACCTGTGGGAACGGCCGCGTCCATGGAGGGTCTCTCCCAGGTGTTGACTTGCTCCCAGGCGAAGCCATTAGTCCCCAACGCCACGCTGTAGCCACAATTACTGTAGTGCTCTTCAAACGAACAGCTGCCTACAGAACACACAGGAGAGAAAAGAGGGGAAGATGGCATATGTCAACATGATTAAGCCACGGAGTGCCATCATTACTTCATCTTAGCTAAAAACATGATTTTCCACCGCATTAAGCTTTATGCTAGCCGGGAGCTAAGGATTAGAAACCCAGGATGAAATAGCACTAATTAAATGTACTCATTTTAACACATCTTCTTGTATTCTTAGTTTAGAGAGGAGGATTATTTAAGCGGTAAGGTGCAAAAGGGCGTGTTATATTGTGAATGTAAATGGTACGATACTATATGATGTGCACTATATGAGTGACATTATATGAGAACCTTGACTTGCAGCTTTTATGAAGTGGTTACCACATAATAAAAAATATTACGATCACAGATTTGTTTTAAAATATTGCTTTAAGAAGCAAATTTATATTTTCTCAACTTCAACTTAATTTTGACAAATTCCAATTTTAATTTTAAAAATAATAATATAATATTATTTTAATCTGATTGAAATTACAAATAAAGTCCAGATACATTATGATAATGATGATAATTTGGGATCAAATGCGAAAATGTCATAAAAAAAATAAAAAATTAATTAATTAAAATATTATTTTCTTAATGCAAAAATGACTCATTGTAATTTTTTTTGTGTCAGATATTTATACTTTTGTGAGCTAATAAGCAGGGTTTCACATTACATTACTATGACTTGAATACTGTATTGACCAATCAGCATCTAGGGCGGGAAATATCCTTTTTATAAATAACCTTTTATACTTCTTGTTTCCTTGTTTTTATTTGATTTCCTGAATTTTTGTAGGGTGGACTGAACAGTGTCATCCAGACTTATTTGAATGGACGTTGTTTTTTGTACGACATGGAAATCTCTTTAGCTTGTGTGCACGTTAAGTGTTTAGATTCAGCATGATGAAACTTCTGCCTCTAGGATACTTACATTTACATTTCTGCATATTTCGAGGACCAAATATTCACTGCCGTCTTAATTTGCCCCTGCGTATTAAGCTACACAAGAGGATTAAAATGCTACAAAAATAATTAATTTGCCACGAACGCGAAAGGCGACGAATCCTACAATACTGAGCAAGAATCGCAAACCACATCAAAGATATTCTCAAAGAAATCGGCACAACCGTAAAAACAACAATTGTAAAATATTCAGAATTTTCCAGGGGGAGCGATCGGAGGGCCTAGTAGGAAAGAATTAACCAATCAAAGACGTGATTTTGTGGAACACTTCTGCCCACTGGGGTTCAGTTCAGACAGCAGCAGAAGAAACAAGGTCTCATGTAGTTTATGTAACCCTCGGTTCCTAATTGACTGTGAAGTGTGCACACATTCATACTGCCACCCTGCTTGTCCTCAGCCTACGCTGGGGAAAGAAGACGTTTTCATACTCAATAAAACAAAGTGTCAAACAATTAGCATTGCATAACATGTTTTTGTACTAAATTTTGGGTGTGTAGAAGGATGTTTAGGTACACGTACACATTAGTAAACATTCAATAACACTGTGTCATTATAGCATCTAAAGTAAAAAAAAAACTGATTTTTTACATTTGTACAACTTTAGTACCAAGACTTCTTAAATCTCTGATCTGTCACTCTTCTTTACTCCCACAGGTGACTGTGGTAAAAACTCAAACACAAACCCACTTAGGACTAGGGTTGCAAAGTTTCCAGAAACTTTCCAGGATTTTCGGAAACTTTCCAGGATTTTCGGACACTTCCCAGGATTTTCGGAAACTTTCCAGGATTTTTCGGAATCTTTCCAGGATTTTTGGAAGTTTCTGGAAATTTACCGGAAATATTCAGCCCCTTTGCAACCCTACTTAGGACTTAGAATTGATCAATAAATACACAGAGAAACTTTCACAGTAAAGACTTACAATTGAGTCTAATAAAAGTAATTTGCATTCTTTGTATGGCTCAAGAAAGCTTAATCACTATGAAATATATTTCAGTGTAGAAATCACACAGAACATACAGTCTTAGAAAAAAATGGTTCTTTGAGGTTCTATATATGATAGTGTTCTTTACTCAACTCCAAAGAACCTTTTATGCTAAAAAAGATTCTATAATGACAAGAAAGAACCCTTTTGGCACAAAGGTGTATTATTCATTCATATATTATATTATTCTGAAATATTTTGTAGTAATTAAATTATTGTTTAATAAACAGTTGTGGTAACTTAATATCACATTTTAATCATGCTGATTTTTTGAGGAGAAAGACTGAAATGGCACTCTTCATGTGATATTGATTTACTGATATATGATATAAATATATACATTTTCTAACCCCTATATCTTGAATTTTGTGATCATTCACATGTATTCATTAATACATTTTAGGGTCTTGATGTTTGTCAATAATATGAAATATTTAATCCGGAAAGGACAAAACAAATGATAATGAAAGAACCCAAAAGGTTCCATATAGAACCTTTTTCCTGGTTACAAAGAACCCTAAAGTGTTATTATTATTGAACCCTTTGAACATTTTAGAGGGTTCCAAATACGTAGCGCTGATAGAACCTTTTAAGGTTCTATATAGAACCTTTTTTTCTAAGAGTGTACAGTCTTAGACAAAAGGTTCAATGGGGTTCTATATACACTTTATTAAGGATAAACGCCTTTAATGACTGCATAATACTTCATGTTAAAACGGTTATTTTCCTAGCGATAACAAACCGCTTAATTCATGAAATTTAATTAAAATGAAAAATTTAAGAAAATTAGTTTATTAAAACTAAATCCATAAAATAACCCCATGATGGGAACCCCTAAAAGGTTCTATATATATAAAGGGCCTGACAAAATCCTGTTAGGTTCTGTACAGACTTTTATTCTAAGAGTGAAGTGAAACTAATGTCAAGTTTTCAAAACAATGATTCAAAGTAATACATTAAACTTTTTCGGTCTTTTTAAAATACAATAAACTTTGTTTTATGAACCACTAAGGATTCATAAACATTTTAAGCCTCTAAAGTCAAACAAATGTATAAAGGTTTGTTTGTATCGTACAAGCTGTCAACAGGGAGCATGTTTACACGAAATAAACTGATTTCTTGGTTTACATGCAAATCAATAACCTGGAAATGCAAGTAAAACGTGTTTACAAGACTGGTTATTTTATTTCCCGATGGTGATGTCTAAAATGTAGGCATCTATCCATGTCACTCTATTTATCATGCGAGTTGTGATGTTAAATAAAACCCTGAGTATATCAAAATGTCAGCAGGAAACTTTCACAGATTCATTCTCTTCTCATTTTTGAAGTTTTTTAAAAATAAATGGTAATTTATTTTTGAAGTTCTTTTGGCTGCACGAGATAAGAACACATATTTTATATATCTTGGGTCAAGAGTTCGTCTGAGTTTGTGGTATTTCTCTACTGAGAATCCTTGTGTGCTCAAACCTGCCAAGACGCTTTAGTTTCTTGTCACACAGCACACTTCAATAAGATGCCAGAACGCAGGTTAAGGTTATAACATCAGGATCACTCCCAAAATCATAATGCGCAAAACAATCTAGCTCTTTCGATTCGGTTCATTCTTAAGTCGTTTATGATCTTACGCCAACAAGAGAAACGGTTTACAGCGTTTACATTTCCACACGCCGCTGTTGCTTAAGCATAATCGGTTTAAGAAAGTGCATATAAATGTACTCGCCGTCTATGAAAATGTATAGAAATGTACTAAATAAGCTAGTACCGACATGCTAATGAAATCACATTGCACACACACTCACACAAATATATCTCTCCTCTAATTAATGTTGAATATATGTATATATGTATATATATATATATATATATATATATATATATATATATATATATATATATATATATATATATATATATATAATGTAAAAAAACTGTTTTCAACATGGATAATAATCATACATGTTTTTGGAGCATAAAATCATCATATTAAAGTGATTTGTGAAGGATCATGTGACACTAAAGACTGGAGTAATGATGCTGAAAATTCAGCTTTTTTTCAGAGGAATAAATTACACTTTAATATATATTAACATAAAAAAGTCATTTTAAATTGTCATAATATTTCACAATATTACTGTGTTTTTTGTGTATTTTTTATAAAAAAATTGCAGCCTTGGTGAGCAGAAGAGACTTCTTTTAAAAACATAAAAAATCTTACCGAACCTTAAACTTTTGACAATCTGTAGTGTGTGTGTGTATATATATATATATATATATATACACACACACACACATTATAATATATATATATATAAACCCTCTGTTTAGCTCTCATATGCAGCATGAGCCAGGAGTAAGTGAGCCAATTTAATCCGTGAAACACACATACACACACATACACACATTCATTTTGAAGGCAACCTCGCATGGCTCGTCGCTCTGAATTAAGCAAGAGCGGCCTGACACAGAGCGTACAACGAGAAGGAAACTCCACATCACATGCTCACTTGTTCCGTCTCCCAACACCTTTCAGCACACGAACACGTGCAGCGGCTCTCTAGCGAGCTTGTCACTCATTCAACTCCGTCAACCTAAGCTAATGCCACTTTTTCCACCTCACCTGCCGCCTTTAACCTTGTCCACTCGGGCCACAGAATCCATTGTGCGCCGCAAATCTATCCTATCCATCATCCGTGCTACAGGTGCAGCCGTGCCTGCCGGACAGGCGCTGATTTCCTAGTTTCACTTACAACAGAAGGACAAAGAGCTACAGTAGGTGCCAGTCCACCCACGCCCGAGCGGATATTTACCACCCTACTCTACGCCAACTTCCTAATTGTTCAAACTCATTCAGTACGTCCCCATGTATTAGCTGTACACACCTCAGTGATTCCTTCATTTAGTACACATTACACCCACACAAAGACAGCAGGACTCGGAGTCCTCCAAGAACAGGCGCCCAACAGACATTCACACTTTCTCCAGCGCGAGTGGGAAGTGTTGTGTTGCTCGAGTAGGTTTTCGCACCTTTAAACGCGACAAGGATTACGGGGTTCGGTACCCCGCACCACTCCCATGGATCCACACGTTGTGTGACTAAAAATCACATTTTACACCTTCGGTTGCAACACTCTGGAGTTAAATATCAGCATTAGAAAAGCAGTTTTGACTGGACATTCTGTGCCAAAGCACTTTCCCCCACAGACCAAGTGAAAATGCAACATGCCTTTGCCAAATACTCAATTCTCACCTTTCACAATACCCTGACAAATGGCGTGTTTGTTCCGATACAGAGCTTTTTTGTTGAATAATTGGTAATTAACAGGTTACCAAATGCTTGTGTTTCAAAAACTCTGGGAATTTGATTAGGGATAAATGGTGACTCAACTGAACTTGGGAAGTCTTCTCTCTGACCTGGCTTGTTCTCACACACTCACCAGCTGGAATTAAACTTCCAATGGACATTGGATTTGTACAGCTATTATGCTGATTTCACGTGATGCAATTGGAATTATCATAAATACAAGTTTCCTAGTTAAAAATTAGACACTGAAGATCCGCTCACCTCTCTCATTTGCATAGTTCCCAAGCTGGATGGGCCATGAACTTTAAACAGCAACACTCTTACAAGAAAAGGTTCTATATAGAACCTTAAAAGGTTCCATCGGCACTCACATATTTGGAACCCCTTAAAGGTTCTATACAGAAGCCTTTTTAAGGGTTCAATAATAAGAACACTTTAGGGTTCTTTGTAACCAGGAAAAAGGTTCTAAATGGAGCCTTTTGGGTTCATTCACTATCATTTGTTTTGGCCTTTCTGGATTAAATATTTCATATTATTGACAAACATCAAGACCCTAAAATGTACTTATGAATGCATGTGAATGATCTACAAAATTCAAGATATGGGGGTTAGAAATGTATTTATATCATTTTATGTAGTTAATCAATATCACACAAAGAGTGCCTTTTCAGTTTTTCTTAAAATCAGCATGATTAAAATTACGATATTAAGTTACTACAATAGTTTAATAAACAATAATCTAATTACAACTACAAAATGTTGCAGAATAATGTAAAATATGAATGAATAATAGCCTATAAAGAACCTTTGTGCCAAAAGGGTTCTTTCTTGTCATTATAGAATCTTTTTTCTACATAAAAGGTTCTTTGGAGTTGAGTAAAGAACCCTATGCTTCATATATGGAACCCCAATGAACCCTTTTTCTGAAGAGTGACATCACCTTGCTCTTGTCATTAAAGTAGTGCATATTTACATATATGAAGAATCATTTGAAGCCGTTTTATACATAGTGAAAATATTCTGTATATTGTCTGCCAGCTTTTTATCTACATAGTGCTGTGACTGTTTATATGGTTGTCAATGAATGGGACTTGCAAATATCATTTTTGGCTTTAATGTACATATATCAATATAGCGAGAACGTATACTTCCTATATATTAAAAATGTGAACAAGGATTGCTCATGCAAAACTTGCCACCATAATGCTACAAGTTATCAAGGACATTGCTAAGATGTTCTAGGTGGTGTTAATGCATTTTTAAAAGTGACCACTTATTAAGGTGAGGAAACATTTACCATTGTTCAGCATTGTTGTGCAGGCGAAATAACATTTCAATAGCAATCCATGCAGTCAAGATTTCAGCAAAAGATTTATTCGAAGCAAAGATTTCAACCATTTTGCATTAGTCACGCAAATTTTTCGCATTGGCTGCTTGTTTTGGAAGTGATTTCCGTGTGAGCAGTGCTTCATACACTTTTTGTAGGCAGTTGTTTATATTTTCAATGTCACTAAAGTGTTGTGTTTTCTTCCTGGTCCAAGTTGAAAGTTGGTTAGAAGAGTAATAGGCACATGCAATTTGAGGTGCCAATCAAAGTTTAAGCACAAATGCTTTGTTGCTGCATGCTGTTACTTTTCCTGGTGATGTGTATTTGCCCATTTAAGACTTTACAGCTCACTTTTCTCCCCTCATTTTATGGAGTTTCCCCTGCAATACAGTCAGACTCATAGTCTCAATACTGTATGTCCTTGGAAGTTAATTATTATTTTTCCCCCTCCACAGAGGCCAAGTGGAGGTTGGCAGCCGAAACAGCAGAATTCACATTCGGGAAGGTAGAGCCGCCTCAGGTAACACAGAACACACCTCAGGAGACTCTCTCTCTCTCTGATTAAAAATGACAAATGTTCCAGTGCTGCACTTCAGGTCTTAAAAATTTGCCAATAAAAATTATTAGCTGCCACAAACTGCATGTCCTGCAGTTTTTCTTCCCTTAAAAAATGATTACTAGAGAAATGAAAGCTCATTCGGGCAGTAAAACACGTCTGCGTGTGCTAACTCTAAACAACTGTTTCTGCCGCTTTCGGACGGGTCATAAATAAAAACGTCCTACCACTCGCTTGTTCCTGTCCCGTGGCTCGGCAGTGAGAGGACATGCACACACAGACAGCACATGTCCTCACAAAAATTCAAACACTACATACCAATTCTCACAGATTTTTATGATCATACTATATTCAGCATCTACTAATTGCATATGACTAATTTACAGTTAATGTTTTTGTAAAATGTATGGGGTCTCAAAAAGTGTCAAATTTCCTCCCACAATGTACAAAAAAAATATCTCAGTGAAGACTACTGAAGAGTATTTGCTATGAGACATTAATTTAATCACAAATAGGCAAATTAAATTTAATCACAAGCCGCTCGTTTCGTGTCTTAGGCCATCAATGTGTACTTACATTTACGAGTCAATAAATCATGTTTAATTTGGACTTCTGTGTGCATGCTCTTTGAGGTGGTGACCATAGACCTGCATTATATGACTGACAGACAACAATGGTTTGACCGAAAAATGTCAAAATTGAAAATACTGTGGAAACAGACACCTACATGGATGCTCTTGTTGCAAGCTAAAACATATAAAAAATTCATTTCAAAGTGAACTATCCCTTTAATAGTTCTTTAACAACAAATATAATAAAAAATATTTAATACATATATATATATATATATATATATATATATATACTGTATATATATATATATATATATACACACACACACATATATATCTATATATATATATATATATATATATATATATATATATATATATATATATATATACATACATATATAATATTTTTTTATTTATTAATTTATTTATATATATATATATATATATATATATATATATATTTTTTTTTTTTTTTTTTTTTTATTAATTAATTTTTTTTTTTTTTTTTTTTTTTTTATGACTCAAATGTTCCTGACAGGTTTCATAAGGTTAGCGGCACATTTTTCAGACAGCTGAAGATTTGTATGACCCACTCACACAAACACACACCCTCGTGCACACAGCAGCTTTTATATTTCTGTACATTGCCATCCATCTCTGTCTGTTCCAATCAGCTCAACTGCTATCACTGGCTCATATGCATGCACACACACACAAACACAAAAATGCCAGAGGGTTACACGCTTCAAAGAGCTGTTAAACTTCCCATTTAAGGGATTTCAGCCCAGGAGGCAAAGGTTCTCAGGATCTTACTATATTTGAAGAAACTCCTAACCCAAAGAATTTGGAGTTTAACTAACCCCACGAACATGAATAATACATCTTGGTATGGAGAACTGCCATGATTAACCACAAACAGAAGCCGATATTAATATGGTCGCCAATACCATACATATGTGTTGTCAGCCCATATCTCCGTCTATACCGAACCTTGACCATTAATACAGTAGCAGCTCTCTGAACATCCCGACCGCAGAGCTCCTGAAACCCCATGCACTCTGTACAAGCCATAATGGATCTCAGTGTCAGAAAACAGCAAACGTATAGTGAGTGTTTCGGCAATGCGCTTTGTTAGGGTTAATGTCACGCTGAAGCTTCAGGGTCAAATTTTCATCTGGGAGATGCTTGTTACGTGTTACCAGTTCCAACAAAACCCAAAAAGAAAGGAAAAAAATGACTGAAGTGGCAGAGTGAAGCTCTGAAAAACAGTGGAGACATAAAAATATTGAGAGCGTTTTAGGAGCAACACTAAAAGCATTGTCAAAGTGCACTTCAAAGTGCCCTTCTGCACGGGTTTGAACTGAACATGTTCATTTGAAATACTCACGGCACCCAGGCTGTCAAAAACCTGAGCGTGTGAAATACCAGAGGAAAAAAACACTAAAGTTCAAGTGCTGAGTGAGAAATGAGTGTCGGAGATCTTCACCTGCAGCTCACAGTGACGTGCTCAATGCAAATTGCATGAAGTTTTACATTAGAAGGTGTATTATTGCATTTATAGTGCAATAATTTAACTGCTCTTTCATGTCGAGGTGCAAAGATTAAACGGGTAAAGCCCCAATTAAAGGGGGCATTTTACATTATATTAAATTGTTGTCTGAGGTCAACTTATGCAGGCGTTTGCTTGGTTTTTGCATTCAAAAACATCAAAATTAATAAGTAATAGGCTATTTTCTACCCTCGTTTTGAGTCTAGCTCAAAAACGCTCGGTTTTTATGGGTGTCTCGCATTGAAGACTTGAAAGTAAACGCCCACTGCTCCAAATTGTTTTTGAAAACGTTTAAATTTGCTCGGTAGCTCGATCCGGTTTGTCATCACGAGGTAGGCCAAAGTTATTTAGCTATGCGTGTAATGCGCGAATCGGTGGGCGGGGCTAAACCGGCCGTGTTGAAGTAGGCGTTTATTTTCTTTTGCGGGGTGGGGTTTTATCCTCTTTGACGTCATAGTTCCCCACTTTGAAAAATGAGTCGTTTGTTGAGGCTGGTGTCAATAAAAGCTTTTATCGGACTAACAACGACATTTTCAGTTCTGAAACATACAGGATATTCTTATAATATGATGACCTCGTGGATGTCAAAAGCTCAAGAAAAATTTGACTTCTGAGTTCATCACCCCTTTAAAGTTCAAAGATTAAAGTCCCAAAAAATATGTGCACCACACAAAATCAGACATTTTCCATAAAAACAACATAATAAAAGCAACATAAGATATATTGAAATCTAAGTTATTATTCATGGAAACTTCCCCTCTTCACATTGAGGTTCAAAATGGCCCTCAACATCATGCCATTGGTTCTTGTATATGTCAATGCAGACATTCATATATGGGGAAAGGGAGAATTGCAAGGGCAAGATTTTCAGTAAATAACCTTATTTTTGGTCCGTTCCTCACAAAGAGCTATCAACTGACAACTTTTAGAGAATACACTATTGTTATTATTAAGCAATAAACAATATAATACAATTTTCATTTATGGGTGAACTATTCCTTTAATTATCAAGGAAAAAAAAGATGCAATAGTTATTTGACAGTCTATTTCATAGTCATATTGTCTAGCTAGCTGCTTGCTAATTTCTACTTAGTTTCATTTTACATTAAAAAGAAAAAAAATGAATAAAACATTTGTGTGTGTGTGTGCGTGAATGTGTGATTGTCAATTTGGCACTTATTTTATGCAAATATGCAAGTAAAATGGAAACGTATTCTCATTTACTTCTTTTAAAGTAGTCGGTCAGCCTCAAGTGAGGTGTTAGTGAGAGTGGCTAATGAAACTCTTTCAGACGGAAACAGAGGCAGTAAATTAGCATAGAAAAACATATTTCAATTGCCAATCTAATTTAGCACCTAGTGGCCTCAGGTGGGAGTGGTGTGTGTATTAGTATTCTGGAAGGCTATTTGTGTGTGTGTGTGTGTGTGTAGTTCTTTGGCTGTGATTGTCAGTATTCTAGTCCAGCCGCCACTGCATCAGGTCCCCGGCACTGTGATTAAATTGTGTGACTATGCGCTGGTGTGTGTACGCAACAGCTTTTATGCAGATGTTAAAGCAATAATTAAACCTCTACATTAACAGTACTGTACGAACACCACACGATAACAATGAGAACGAGTTAACGTGCGCTGTGCGTTCAGGAGAAACACCGCCACATTTCTGAACTGATCCTTGCTTGAGGATTGCAATATTTTTAAGCTTAACTCCCACTCCTTTTGTCTTTCTCTCAGTCTGTCCATCCCTCTCTCTCAGGTGCTCATTACAGGTCCATCTATTGCTTGGTGCGCTCCGCAGGGATGCCCACTAACCCCCTTCTCTTCCTGTCTTAGCCCCTCTCTCCCTCTAACTCCCTCCTCTGTTATTTCCCTCCGTTCACCCTTATCACTGCCTGTAGAGGGAGTCGTGCTGTCCTGCAGTGAGGAGAGAAAGACGGGAAAAGACAGAACTGAATTAAAGGATTTAAGAACTGATAGGGTGGATTCATTTATGAATATTTGTGTTGCTTAAAAACTTGTGTTATTTCAGTTTTTCTTCTGTGGAATGCAAAATAAGATGTTTGGGGCAACGCTTGTTTTTCAAATAAGAGTTCTGCTCATCGAGGATGAATTTCTTTAAATAAAAATACAGCAAAAACAGTAATGTTGTGAAAATATTATCCGACTTAAAATAACTGTTTTTTATTTGATTATATTTTATAAATGTAATTTATTCCTGTCATGCAAAGCTGAATTTTCAGCATCAATACTCCAGTTTTTAGTCTTCAGTGTCACGTGACCCTTCAGAAATCATTCTATGCTGATTTGCTGCTCAAGAAACATTTATGATTATTATCAATGTCAAAAACAGTTGTGCTGCCAATTATTTTTGTGGAAACTGACAAATTTGTTATTTGATAAATAGAAAGTTTGTACTTGAGAGTACATTTTGAAAGCCGTGCCGACAGGACTGCACGGGAGACGCGTCTGAATGTGGAAAATGAAGTATACCCGGGCCTTAAAGGGATAGTTCACTTTGAAATTAAGTTTTGATATGTTTTAGCTTACCTCAAGGGCATCCAAGATGTAGGTGTCTTTGTTTCCACAGTATTTTCAATTTTGATATTTTTCGGTCAAACCGTTGTTGTCTATCAGTCATATAATGGAGATTTACGGGGCCCAACTTAAGATCTAAACATTAAATATACAATAAATCGCAATGGAAGAATTTCGATATATCCAAATATGTTTAGATCTTCACAGTGAAAGGTAAAACTTCCAAAATTCTCTGTGTTAACAATGAGTGACGTACACGCGCAATAGATCACTCCCGGCGTATGCGCAGACCGAAGCGCCCGTGCCTTCAATCAGTTGGACATGGCTGTGGTTACAAGTGATGAAAACGATATAAATACTGTTCGATTTCTCACATAAACAGCTCGTTTCATGTCTTAGGCCATCAATGTGTACTTTCATTAAATCATGTTTAATTTGGACTTCTCTGTGCATGCTCTTTGAGGTGGTGACCATAGACCTCCATTATATGACTGACAGACAAGAACGGTTTGACCTAAAAATATCAAAATTGAAACTACTGCGGAAACAAAGACACCTACGTCTTGGATGCCCTTGAGGTAAGCTAAAACATATCAAAAATTAATTTCAAAGTGAACTATCCCTTTAAGACATGCTGCTGCTATATAATAAAGTGTACATGTACAGTATTACCTGTAGCAAAGCTATACACGTGAAGCTGGGGAAAGTGAAATTCTAACCCTAACCCTATCAATTATTTGAAAGTTGAGCAGCAAGCTCATTGGCCACTGATACAGCAGGAACCAATCAGCTGTGCCCTATAGAGAATGATGTGAGAAGATCTGTCCCTTTAAGGCACAAAGAAAAGTCAGTGAAACTGAAAGGAAAGCTTCAGAAAGATCTGCATGAAGCAAAGTTTCAGTGAGTTAAGTACAAAGTAGAGGCATTAAAACATATGGGTGAGCGAAGGACAGGAGAACGAGGACGGTCGGATGATAGAGAAGTGCTGGATGGAGTGATTAGTGAAACGAGAGCAGTAATGCATGCTGTCATCCTCACCATATCCCATAAGACTGTTCTCCTCATCAGCATGGAGGAGCTCAGATGAAATTGAATTCATTTGGCCCTCTCTCACCATCTCTCTCTCTCTCTCTCTGAGGTGGGAAAGCAATGATCCATGTAATTATTATATATTATGGAAGGATTCCCAGTTCAAGCAAAGCATCTAATCTTACAGTAATCCACTGCCCCTTACACACACACACACAGAGAGAGAGACACAAACACACATTCTGAATGTCACTCTCTGGAATAATCTGCCACTGGATATTCTGAATGGACTGGGTTGCTGTCAAAGTCATGTATATGTTAACTAGATTGATAGACTTTTCACCTGTCCTTCATTTACTCTCAGGTCCAGCGTGTGTGTGACCTTCAGAATGAAACATGCATGCAAACGGTTCATTATCATCTGGATTGGTGGCATGTGATGGCAGATTCTGCGCAGGGACCAGAAAACGCACACACACATGGCATCACGCTGCTGTAACCTGTCATGAATATTTAGCAGACGTTCTGATTTCTCGCCGTTTAGCCAAGCTCTGCTGATATGACATTTTATTACTACGCCAATATAAACTTACGCACACACACACACACACACGGTTAGGTAAACAGTACTATCACTGTCAGCACAACTTTAGGTCTGCCCGGATTCTGTCACACATTTTCTACATTTTCGGTGCTGATTATGTGGGAAACTGTGGAATTCTGCGGAATGGAGTTATATATGGAAAAATATGCATTGAAATTTGCAGAGATAAACAAACATACAGTTGCACTTAATAAATAAGGTTTTAAAAGGAGTTTTTTTTTGCGTGATGCCATTGAAAAGCCAGGGTGAACGTGGCTCAGATTATAAAAAGAAAAAGCAATGTATTTTCCTATTTGATGTTTTAACCAATTGATGTGTTTGTTACTACATACATCCTGTAATTTTAAACAAATCAGACCATTGCACTTTGAGATATGTGTATCTATGTGTTCACGCTGTCTGGTGGCCATTTTGAAAGCTGTCTGAAAACTTTCACCAGTCCCTCAAATGTGCATTTTTATATGTTTAAGCCTTTATTTTGGGTAATTACATCTACTTATTGCAAAATTTAGAGATTAATGTTTAGACTTTTACATATTTTAAACTGGAAACCTGGATGTGGGAAATAATTACAGTTAGATCTAAAAGATAGTTTTAGCAATATAGCGCAGACACTAATATATTTCTAATATATCTAATATATAAATACACTAATATATTTCTTTATTGGCATTAATGGCTTGTACTTTTATATCCATAATATTATAATTGTACATTTTATTGATAGTCTGTGGTTTTAAATTGATGTAATTTGTAAAGAATTAATATTATTTTAGGTGAGCTTAAGGGTGCACTACTATAAAATCACACAACTTCAGTGTGACATCAATTAGAAAAAAACATATTTCGTAGATATAGTCAATAATAGTTGTTCATATTCAAATTGGTATAAACTTAATACATGATATAGATTATTTATTAGCTAAATATTTTCTATTAAATTTCCTGTAATATTTATTAATTAACAAATAGTTTTTTAACAAATCTGGTCACAGTTTTCAACACTGATAATAGTAAGTTATGTTTTTAAGCAGCAAATCAGCATATTAGAAATGATTTCTGAAGGATCATGTGACACAGATGATGATGAAAATTCAGTTTTACCATCACAGGAATAAATCATATTTTAGAATATATCAATATTTGACACTTATTTGAAATTTTATTTCAAAATATTACTTTTTACAGTATTTTAACTCTACTTTTACTGTATTTTTATATTTAAGAGGTGGTTGAATATGATTTCACTTGTCTAACTTTAGTTCAGTGTATAATGTTACTGTTTGAGCATAAATATCTGCAAAGTTACAACACTCAAAGTTCAAAGCAAAGGGAGATAAAAAAAAAAAAAAATATATATATATATATATATATATATATATATATATATATATGATTTTAAGGGCTCCAACAAAAGGCTGGTAGGACTAGACAAAATTCCTCCCAGGTTAGTGACATCACTAACCCTAAAATAAGCATAAACCCACCCCCCAGGAATAATAGATTACCAAGACAGAATATGCTAATCAATGACTAGAAGATAACTATACATAAGATACATAAATTCACCAACTAACCATTCAGAAATATTGTCTACATGTTGTCAGTTCTTGAGTCTCTATTTTTTTGGACTTCGGTTAGAAGCTATTGAAAGCTCCGCCCTCTGTGCTGGGAGCAGGAGCTCATTTGCATTTAAAGGAACAGACTCAAAAACTGTGTTTTTTTGCTCACCCTCAAAAAGTGACAACTTTAACATGCTATATAATAATATTTTGAGCTAAAACTTCACATACACACTCTGGGGACATCAGAGACTTATTTTACATCTTGTGAAAAGCGCATTATACCACCCCTTTAAAGAAAAGCATCAGTCATAAAAAGCAAAGTGAGAAAAAAGGCACAAAAAAAAACAAGTCTAAAGAAGCTTAGCCATCGAAATTCAAAAGTATGCACTCAGTACTCTTTCCATTCACTGTTTTCAGCTCTTCTCCTTCCTCACCACACAGAGCACCTGTTCAGACAGCAGATTTCTCCAACCCACAGATTCATGATCTCAGCCAAACGTGAAACACTGATCCAGAACCAGTCCACGCTGATCTCTGTGGAAATGACTCCGCTCTATTAGCGCTTCACTTTCAGCGGAATCACTGCGGCTGATGCTACGAATGAATCATTTTTGGGAACACCATTAAATTGGAAAATGGTGGGACAAAAAAAAGACGACTGCTCAGACGGTTACATTGACAGACAAAGGAAGCCAGTAGTTTGGCTGTGGGGGGAGTGTGTCATGTGCACATGAACAAATCCACACACACCTGGGGTCATCCTGCCCAGCGCAGAGCATAAAAGAGGTCATGTCTCGCTCTGAGAGAGTGAAGGTGCACTGAGGCATTGCTATGGGCTGCCGGCTTCCTATAAACACCTAGCAAAAGGTTTATAAGTTTGGACAGGTATGACACACGCACACACACACAGCTGATCCATGCTAAGCATTAATGCCTGCAAACAAAAACTTAATTGAGGTCACAAGTGTACATGTCGAATCTGAATGGCATCAGCCCATGAGCTGCACTGAATATGAAGTGCATACTAACCCTAGCAGTTCATTTGAATTGTTGCTATACGCAATCCTCCATGCTTGCCTTTAGTCGTAAATGACCTTGCCGTACAACAGGAGCACTTGCCTAACAAGCAATTCATTACACAGTAATTTAACACCGTATTAATTAGCAGTTTAGATATGTACCCCTGTTAAGCATCTCGTCATCATGTGATTAGTACTTCCTTCAAGTAAAATGCCCACTTAGGAACACATTCAGACGTACTCTGAGTAGATAAGTGCACACACACAAATATGCTTACAAAGCCTTGATCTCTATGATCAGGGGAAGAGGGGAGATAGATAGAAAACTGTCCAATATCCTCCGACTTCTATTAATGTGCTAAAAGACACTCATTTAGGCCTTCAGTACAGCCAAAAAGCTCATCTAGAATCCGGACACTTCCAGCTGTATAAGGCTTTTTTATGTGCAAACATTAGCAAATTTGACCTACTGTATTGCCACCACCAATCTTAAAAGCACTGTGATTAATTGAAGAATGAACCAGAGAGGTGTGTGTGTAAATCTTGCAATTTTATTATTGAACGCAGCAATTTTCCAATCAACTAGTGGTTTACTCAAGCGAGGGATGCTGAGGAGGCCTGTCGAAAGTTGTGTGTTCAGCTACATCTTCAGATTTCCCAGCCATACGGTTTAATTCACAACAAGCCAACCTTTAAATTGGACAGATATTTCCATCAGCTCCTACACTACCGGTCAAAAGTTTAAGGTTGGTAAGATTTTTTATGTTTTTAAAAGAAGTCTCTTCTGCTCACCAAGGCTGCAATTTTTTGATAAAAAATACACAAAAAACACAGTAATATTGTAAAATATTATGACAATTTAAAATGACTTTTTTAATGTTAATTAATATTAAAATGTAATTTATTCCTCTGAAAAAAAGCTGAATTTTCAGCATCATTACTCCAGTCTTCAGTGTCACATGATCCTTCACAAATCCCTAGAAATCAATAGAAAGTTCAAAGAACAGCATTTATTTAATTTGAATCTTTTCTAACATTATAAATGTCTTTATTGTAACTTTTGATCAATGTAACTCATCCTTGATGAATAGAAGTATTGATTTCTTGTTTATTTCCCAAAAATAAAATACAAATTCTTACTGACCCCAAACTTTTTAAAGGGTAGTGTTTAATGTAACAAAAGCTTTCCATTTCAGATAAAAGCTGTTCTTTTGAACTTTCTATTCATCAAAGAATCCTGAAATAAAAATGTAAAAAACTGTTTTCAACATGGATAATAATCATACATGTTTTTGGAGCATAAAATCATCATATTAGAGTGATTTGTGAAGGATCATGTGACACTGAAGACTGGAGTAATGATGCTGAAAATTAAGCTTTTTTCAGAGGAATAAATTACATTTTAATATATATTAACATAAAAAAAAGTCATTTTAAATTGTCATAATATTTCACAATTTTACTGTGTTTTTTGTGTATTTTTTATCAAAAAATTGCAGCCTTGGTGAGCAGAAGAGACTTCTTTTAAAAACATAAAATAATCTTACCGA
The DNA here is from genome assembly GCA_030378365.1 of Hybognathus amarus. Lineage (NCBI taxonomy): Eukaryota > Metazoa > Chordata > Actinopteri > Cypriniformes > Leuciscidae > Hybognathus > Hybognathus amarus. The sequence goes on from JAQIUQ010004281.1 coordinate 342,043, forward strand.
TCTTAAACTTTTGACCGGTAGTGTATATCTTAACAGCACCTCCTCCACAGTCATTTGGGTAACATATCTCAGCAAGGCAGGCTAAAGCGAAACTAAATCGCCCATAATGCCTTTATCTGGAGTGGCCGAACATTGAATTTCCACATACATCAGGATCAAAGCACAATTATGGTATTATTTAGACATGAGAGATGCCATTTTATTTGCTTTACACTTAAAGCAGGACTATATGAAACTATGAAAACCAACAGATGGACTGCATAAAGAACCGCAGTGGGAATAAAATGAGGTTCTGTGAGCATGTCAAAGGCAAAAAAAGAAGAAAAGTCCACTGGCCCAAAAGACACAGATGTTCGAGACAAAATGACAAGAATGATGAATGGCTCCATCTTAAAATTCACCGGAGTTATGAGAAACACTTTCTGAGTCTACCATTTGAAAAATTCTCCTTTCTACATCTATAAAAGAGAGAGAAATAACTCATAAATGCCCAGTATTGCTATCCTAAGATCACCACAATCTAAAGGACATTTTCTCTAATATGCAAGAACTCGTCTTCCTCGCAGGCAGCCACACAAAATGAATCTTAATTAAAATAACAGGGAATTTTAAGACTAGATTGCTCAATTTTTTAGCAGTTTGGTTCAGTTCACCAAACGCACCATTCAAAAGTTTGTGTTCGGTCAGATTTAAAAAAAAAAGTTTTTGAGAGAATTTTTTTTATGCTCACCAATGCTGCTCATATTTGATCAAAATACAGAAAAAAACAGCAATATTGTTACAATTAAAAATAAAAAAAATCTACTTTATAATATTTTAGAATGTAATTTATTCCTGTGATGCAAAGCTGAATTTTCAGCATCATTACTCTTCAGTGTCACATGATCCTTCAAATAGATCATTTTATTGTACTGATTTGCTGCTCAAGAAACATTTCTCTCCTTCGATACAAGTATAATTATGTCCATTTTATCATCTATTAGGCAAAGGTCGTGGATTGTTTAGAAAAATAATAGCACATCCCTCTCAACGAGCCACATGATTGAAGATATCATTTATGTCTCAAGCACAAATGATGAAGCTTCATTCTTAGCATACAAGATATATTGAAAGGTTTCTAAAAACAACAATAAATGTTTTTTTCTCTCTCTTTCTATCTGCTTCCTTTCTCTGGTCTATAGAGCTGAAAGATTGACTGGCAGATGAAGAATACAAGTCTGTGTTAGTGGTTCGGTTCAGTTCATTTCAGTGGCCCTTGTGACCTCAAAGAGCTGTCAGCAGTTTTAGGGTCCAACACTGACAGAGAGACTCACAGAAACACACACACACACTTGAACGCTCAATCTGAACATACCCAAAAATAACACCTCTTGGAAAGAGATATGGAGCAACTATGATAAAGCCAGTCAGACTTGCACAAATGCATGTTTTTGACAGGAAGGAAGCACCTATGATGCCTCTAATGCCCCAATAAATAAGTCTATTTCTGTCTCTTGCAGTTTTGTCTTTTACAATTCCTACTTTTAAATTACCAAGCATCCATCCTTCACATCAGCAAACATTACTGAATGCAGAGAAGATGTACACCATGCAAAACAGCCACAAGACAACAACAAAAAGAAAAGAGCTGTATAAAGAAGAATTACACACAAATTTGTGAAAATAAATGATATTAATATTTGTGATGTTTGTGTGTCACATAATGGGCTTTACTACCCTGAGATCAAAGTCAATTGGTATGATGAGTTAAACAGGCATCCAACTGCCTCTTTTATTTGACTGCAAATACACTGACTTGCTCAGTATTCAGCGCCATTCATTGCCATGGCAGAAAAGAAGCCATCTGAATAATGACTTGAAAAAACAGACAGACAATAGTTATTCATCAGAGTCAAATGAAATAACATTAAAATGAAAGAAAGACAAGGATGATGCAAGGGAGCAAGGAAGAAAAAACAGATGAATAGATGGAAATATGAGGAAAAGAGAAAATGGACGGATGGATGGATGGATGGATGGATGGATGGATGGATGGATGGATGATGGATGGATGGATGGATGGATGGATGGGGCAAGGGAAAAGGGACGGATGGAGAGACAGTTGGGGAAGAAAACTTGATGGATGATGGATGGATGGAAGGAAAATGAATGGATGGATGAGGAAGGAAAATGAATGGATGGATGGATGGATGGATGAGATAGACAGATGAGGGAAGAAAGCCTGGATGGAAGGAAAATGGATGGGTGGGGAAAGGGAAAAGGATGGATGGAGAGACAGTTGGGGAAGAAAAATGGATGGATGAATGGATGGATGGATGGATGGATGGATGAATGGATGGGGACAGAAAATGGATGGATGGATGAGACAGATTAGGGAGGAAATCCTGGATGGATGGATGGATGGAGATGGATGGATGGATGGATGGATGGGGGAAGGGAAAAGGATGGATGGAGAGACAGTTGGGGATGAAAAATTGATGGATGGTTGGATGGATGGATGGATGGATGGATGGATGGATGGAAATAGATGGATGGATAGACAGATGAGGGGAAGAAATCCTGGGTGGGTGGATGGATGGATGGATGGATGGATGGATGGATGGATGGATGAGGGAGGAAGAAATCCTAGATGGATGGAATGGACAGATAAGGGAAGAAAGCCTGGTTGGATGGATGGATGGATGGATGGATGGATGAGGAAGAAAGCCTGGATTGATGGATGGTGGGGAAGAGAAAAGGATGGATGGAAAGACAGTTGGGAAAGAAAAATGAATGGATGGATGGATGGATGGATGGATGGATGGATGGATGGATGGATGGAAGGAAAATGGATGGATGGATAAATGGACAGATGAGGGAGGAAAACCTGGTTGGATGGATGGATGGATGGATGGATGAGGGAAGAAATACTGGATAGGATGGATGGATGGATGAATGGATGGATGTCGATGGATGGAT